>QVTF01021664.1:0-61989 GCA_003573665.1 Oxygymnocypris stewartii
TATACAGTAGTTTTTTAGCTATTATTTAACTATTTCAGCTGGTGTCAAAGGCAACATTTCTAAACTAAAATGAATAAATATGAATAAAGAACTAAATAGAAATATATTAAAAACTATACATAATAACAAAAACACAACTAATTAAAACTAAAATTAAAAATATTTAAACAAAAACAAATTACAGTTTTATTGTAGTATTATAGAGATACTATGATACTTTATATTAATATTTTGAATCAGTTTTGTTTTTATATTTTCCATTTGCATTGTAATTTTTGTCAAAGTTTTAGCAATCTTGTTATGTTTTTGTCATGTTTAGTAGTTTATACAGTAAATATATATATATATATATATATATATATATTCATCGATGTAGTTTATACATTTTTATTGCAGTTTTAGTTTTAGTTATTTAGTAAAGTTGAATTAAATTATATTGACAAATGTTCCCCTGTAACTGGCTAAAATATATTTTTTAATATTTTATTTAACTTTTTCAAGAAGAGACAATGTATGATTTGTATGATACATACATATATACAAATACATACAGCATACATAAAACAAAACAAATCAACCACAATGACAACAAGTATTTCAGTTAACGTTTATTTTATTTCAGGTAACTCAAGTAATTGTTTATTGATTTCATTTTTATTGAACTATAATAATCCTGACTTATTAATTAAACAGTATCTCAAAGATTAATAAAATTGTACCTCAATAACACCTGCATGTTGCATATTACAATATTGTTCCCAGACAAATTCATAAATCTTTAAAATCATGTCTTTGTTCCTTCAAATACTATATATATATTATTAAAATTGTTACAATGAAAATTCACTTGTGAGAAAGGTTGGTTGCTTTTATGCATCTTCCTCAAACAAAAAGAACTGTAGCACAGACTCTCTGATGGGTGGCCGGACTGACACCGCTCACTGAGCACAGGTTTGGAGATGGACACTGTATTTTCTGCTTGGCGAACCATAAAGGTGGAGGTGGCCAACACATTTGAGCACACACACTCCATGAATAAGTGCTTCCATGTGATGCCAGGCATTATCAAACAAGTACTGATTTCAGAGGGGTGGAAGGTATGTGTGGGAAGAGAGAGAGAGAGAGGAGAAATGTGTTATAATTACAACCAGTGAAGCATAGTCTTCATATAAAATGCATTAGTTTGACTTGACACATTAATTATCTGTTTTTGCAGATGTTTTGCAGCATTGTTGTGCAAACAATTTTAGGGGGAGGAATTATGGGAAAGTGAGCTGAAAATAAAATAAGTGGGAGGTTTCTTGCAGATTTACCTTCATTCATGCAGAGAGAGCGAAGCGATGCAGCTGGAGAAAATGGAACTGAAGCGAAAGGATCATCCCAACAAGGTTATCATTACACCCTGCTCCTCGCCCTAACCCCTTCAATTTCTCTACCCACGTGGATTTCAATGCACTCTCCGTTTTTTGGCGGTTTGTTGTAGTGGCGAGAAAGGGGGAGGTTGTAAGGCTTCCTATTCAAGCATCACAAAGTACCATAATCAGGAAGATAAAGAAATTACACATTATAGATTTCAAAAGGAGATAATGGACTATTTGTTTGTTTTTATGCTTATTTGTGCAAATCGTAGGTGCTTGATGATGCCTCACAGTTGAAGGATTGTTGTTTTCCATTGCTGCTTTTCTTTTAAAAAGATCTTAATTGCAATGCAGGCAAACAGCGTTTTGTTTTTCCCATGCGAAGTGGCTGGCCGACACAGCTTTGTTTTAACAAAGGGAAACAGATTGTGCCTTTTAGCCTTCCAGACGTCCTCACGGAGGATGGGAGAGTGCATTTTGTCTCAATGTGAAAGTTGTTGTTAAAACAACAACAGCATGAAAAAGGATAGAATTCACCATTATAAGAAAGAGTACAGCTGTCTTTCTTGAATAAACAGCTGCATTATAACCATGCAGTGTTTTAAATAAAGCTGGCACACTTATAATGTAAAACATGTTATATTCATAATTGTCAAATTATAATTTACAGTAAAAAAGCAAAACATACATTGACACATAATTTGTATATATTAGTACATCCCTCAAAATGACTTGTGCCTAATCTTGATTCTTCATGTGGCTTTCTCTTTACCACCAGGTGTAAAACAGATTTTAGTTGCCTTGCTAATTCAGCAAAAAAGGACTGTTGGATTTACCTTAATACTGTATTTGTGTGTGCGTGTGTGTGCGTGTGTGTGTGTGTGTGTGTGTGTGTGTGTGTGTGTGTGTGTGTGCGTGTGTGTGTATGAATTAAATGTTGCTCCATTTCTTGGTGAAATTTCATGGGAGATCCATTCATTCCTATAGGAATTCATGTGACCAGAGAAATTAATGCGAGGGCCAAAAATGTCCCCACACAGATTTTGAGCAATCATTTGAAATCCCAACAGAAATCTGCTTATTTTAAAAGAGACGTATGTGTGAGCTATGCTTCACTACTTTGCTGAAAATAGACGATGTGTTGTTGTTTTTTTTTGCACACAAAATTTTGCTGAAAAGTATCCACCTTTTTCTTCAATGCGGAAGTAAGCCTATGGGCAAGACTTCCGGTTCATTAGCTGCTATAGGGAAATAATAAGAAAAATAAAGTGCAGTAAACGGTAAAAACTGTTTGTACTACAAAAGATAATACATTAAAATAATACAGTAAGACACACCAGTTTTCAATATCAGGCAGAAAATGAACTGTTTTGTACAGCTAAAAATAGCTGGACGTGGATGAGACTGGAAGCTAGATCCACAGAATTTACAAATGGCCAAGCCCATTTTTACAGGAAGAAAAAGGTGGATGGCTAATGTGACTGTTCTTTAAGCCATTGATATTGGAATACACACACACACACACACACACACACACACACACACACACACACACACACACACACACACCACACACACACACACACACACTCATATAATGGTTATCTTTTTGTAGTAGAATGCTAATATTGCTACACCTATTCTGAATGGCAGCTATGTTGGCTGAGGTAGCAAGCAGCCAGAGGAGCGAGGAGGAAAGATACTGTTGGCACTGCTTGGATTTTACATTTCTGGATTATGGACATGTAGTCCTTTCAGAAAATGTATGATCTGGGTTTTGTGGGTAGCAAACATTATCTTAAAGACACTTGCTGTCACATTATATTTGCATAGACACAATGAACAGCAAAGTATAGATACTGAAATTTGGGTAACTGAACTCAGAATGCCATTAAGGGTGTTGTGTATTCAGGTAAAAAATTAAACTGTCGCAGTTAAGTTCTTCTCCAATGAGCCGCCAATCTATATTTCAGCCAAAACAAATTTTGCATATTGCTAAATTAGAATAATTTTTGGTCAGGATGAATAACATCCACAGTCCACACAGCTGCCATGTTTATCTGTTGTAACTTCTCCACATAGTGTGCAAAATGCGCCATTGGAGAAGTGCTAAATAAATGTCAACATTTCCACCCTCCAAAACCATTTCGTACACTTTTTTAAAACTATTTTTAGCTGTGGAAATTTCAGTTCCCAGTGCAGACTTTCTATTGACTTCCGTTTTTTTTTTTGATGAGCTAATTATATTTGTGTCCTAAATACACCCCCCTCCCCCAAAACTTTACTCTTCCTGCAATTTCAGACATTATTTAGTGTTTTTTGAGGCCATTTTCCTTGTAGGCCCCAAACCTACCCCATACAAACACACACTGACGACAATTGAAATGTCACAATAACAAGGAAGATTCAATTTCAGCGTGTAGAACTATGCTCTGCTCTCATTGGCTGGAAGTTTGGGCATGGTATCAGAAGCGCAGCATTATCTCGGTATCACAAGAGAGATACTGAAAAAGAGGCCTGCTCGTAATATCTGTTTTCCCTCTCCCCGCCTGCTGTGTTTCGCTAAGCTTTATCAAACAGCCGTGTGTTTGTTTGCAAATGCAGGATTTCACGGGTCATCCTTTATCAGCTCGCTCTCCCGTCACCTCCAGACTTCCCAGCATATTGTGCCATGTTTTCTCCGTTGGCTCCAAAAAAGCCGCTCATCCTGGCCAGTGCAGGCTGGCTAGTGTGTCTGTGTGTGTGGCGGTGCGAAGGGAGCCATCTCCTCTCGCAAACACATGGCCCGCTCACTTGCCCGGCCACCACCCCTCCTTCGCTCAATCATGAGCTGCTTTTGAGGAGCAGTGTTGAGACCATTCAGCCGATCTGCAAATTTGGAGCAATGGTTTTACTGACACATTCAGACCGGCTAACAATGTTATCACGACAGCAGCAGACTATGTAGAAGATTCGCTGTGAGGCGCTCTCAGAGAAACCCTCCGACACCCCTGAAGGTGTTAGCAATCGGCTAATCAGTGTATTTCTGTGGTGATCCTCTTGCACCCTCCAAAGGATTGTGGGGAGGTGTAGTGGCCGGCCAAGCAGATCGTCCGGCCCTTCCGGTTTTCAAATAGGACACAAGGCTGCAGAAACAAAAGAAGCCATATTAATGGGAAAACGCTGTCAGATAAAACATTCTCCGCTACAAGCTTCCAAGTCAGGTAAAAATGTACATTGCTAATCCATAATGCCAGATCTGCGCTTTGTTCACTCGCCTAAAGGCAAAAAAAAGCAAGTAAGCAGGGTGACCCAGAAGGCAGGAACAGAATAGTGCAGAGGATCATAATCAGACGCCCCTGATCCTTTAGTAGCTTTCCAAACGCTTGGACAGACTCCTTTAGCCGCTGCTTGGGGACAACTTTCAGATAAACTAGGCCATCACAGAAGACTGAGAGGATTGCCTTTTCAGGACAGAACAGTTGCCTGTTTTCTCTGGAAGATGCATTCTGTGATTGGAATCACTTATTGACTGGTTTTCTTTGTTTTCTTTTATTTAATTTTTATGTGACAGATGTTGTTGCTTTGTTCTTCTGTAGACACACACAAGTCTGCAATTTAATTATTATTGTTATAATTATTATACTTAAATAAAATATATATCTGATTAAATTACTTCAAATTTAATTCATAGTTTAGTGTAAATATATATAGGGCCATTCTACAGAATTGGCCAAAACTGCTGTCCCACAAGCAAAATACAGATTTAAAAAACATTTCATTATTCAAATGTTAAATGTTTGCTAAGATCCTTTTATTATTTATTGAACACAATAATATTTTAAATGTTAAGTAAGTTTGCTATATATTAAATCACCATTTATTAGGTACTTTCAATTGGGAGGTGACTGTCCTGAACCCTAACCCCTACATTTCAACTTATGAAAATGATATTGAAATAACTATAGTATTTTTTCATTGTTTTTAAAAGTATCTTTTTTGATTATTTCAAAAAGTGAAGTAAAAAAACAACAATTATTTTAATGTGTCCCGCATTTTTTGTCACTACCGAAACAGTGTGTGTTTTAGTCCATTGGCTAAGACTGATTTTAACTACACCCATACATTTATGATCAGGAAATATTCCTGTCCCCCTGTCTCATATTTAAAAGGTATGAGAAGATAGGTCCCATCATTTTGAGGTAAATGTGTTCAAAAGTCTGAAAAATCTGTGTTTTACTTTAAGGACCGTCACTACCGAACACCTTTTTTTCTGCAATTAAGCACATTTTTAATGGAGTTTCGGTGGTGACATCTTTGTTTTTTTGGGTGTTATCCCATAAAATTGTCCCTACCGAAACAGTCACAACACATTTTGAATGGAATTAGTAAAATAAATCAACTTTTTGATGATATTCTAATTATATGACCAGCACCTGTATATATATATATATATATATATATACATACACACACACACACACACACACACAAATAAACATTGATAAAAAATAATCATAGCTCTGTAAATTGCATTGAAATTTTCATGGTATAAGACATGACTCAACAGCCAAAATGTGCATATGTACAAACATCAATGAAAAAAAATATGCAGATGGAACTCATGCTGTGCAAAATGGACTGTCAGCCAGTGACATTTGTGTATTCCTGCTTTCGTCTGTCATATACATGTTGTTAAATTATTGTATATCTGATAAATCTGATTGCATCATGTAATTAATTAGATTTTAACTGACAAATGTTTGGGCCAGTAAGACTCAATATTTTACTTTTTAAAAAGTCTCTTTTATTTAATTGATTTATTTAATTGACTGTAATATTGTGAAATATTGTTACAATCATTTTCTATTTATATATATATTATATTATATATGAATCTGCTTTTGAGCAGACAAACTTCAGAAATCATTCTATATGCTGATTTGATGCTGCTTAACATTTTTTCTGGAAACTCTGGTGCATTTTTTAGGATTCTTTTATGAATAGAAAAGTTATAAAAGTTATTTTGTAACATTATAAATGTTTTACTGTGACATTTGTTGAATTTAATGGATTCTTGCTGAGTAAAAATTATTAATTTCTATAAAAATCTTACAAAACAAAATATTTTTGATCAGCAGTGTAAATTGCTGTACATTGTTGTGTTAAATAATTAATAATCTGACATAATGCAAGCAGTATGTTGACCTGAATGCCTGTTTTAGTAAGTGACGTTTCTGTGTTATGATTCTGACTTTCAAAAGAAGAACGCCTCCTCTCTCTTCGATTCCCGGTGAGATTTCTGGCGTCATATTTTCTAATGTGGCCTTTTCTCCAGCTCTGTTGCGCATCCTTCAAGTAGCTCCCATTGATGTTTCATCTTTGATATCCTTTACAAGGCCCCTGGGTGCCACGAGGCTTAGGGGGCCCCCTGAGGCAGACGGAGGGGCCCCCGGCGTGGAGCTGAAGGTCTTCAGGGTCCTGACAGTGTTGATGGAGGTGATTCTTGAGTGGCCTCTCACGGCGTTCAGTGGTGGCCACAGTGAGCCGTGGCTTTTGAAGTGATAGATCTTAAGGATATGAAACAAAAGTAGGGATAGATTGAACTTCATATGCCTACAGGGGAGGGAAGGCAATGAAGTCAGACGGGAGATAGGTAGGGCAGGGAGGGGCGGAGGTGCTGGGTCACCAGTGAGCCAGAAGAAAGAGCCTTTAATCTGAGCATGTCTTGTAAGGTCAGGAAAAGTTCGCAGGATGAAAAAAGGTCAAGCCAAAGGTTGTGCTGATTTATTTAGTGCCACATAGGGCAAGCGTTTCACCTGTACCCCTCTGGCACTGTAAAAAAAAAAGGATGGTGATACAGAATAGAAAGGTACTGAATGTGATGAACATGATTTGACTTTGAGAAAATACATTAGACAAAATGTATATAAAAAACTACATATTTAATGGATTTTATTTTAGCTGATTATGCTTTGTGGGCATATTTAGACTAATAATGCTCAATATTTTGCAAAAAAAATATCATTGTATCCCTGTGATTAATAAAAACAGTTAAACATAGGCAGGTGTTAGCTGATCTGCTCTGTTAGCTGCATCTGAAGATCTGTATATACAAAAAAAAATAATAATAATTGTGAAGTGAATGTATGCATTTCGTTCTTCTGTTCAACACAGAAGAAGATGTTTTCAATAATGTTAGTAACCAAACAGCTGCTGGTAGCCATAAACTTCCATCGTATCTTTTCCAACTGTTTGGTTCCCAACATTCTTCAAAATATCTTTTGTGTTGAAAAGAAGAGGGTGAGTAAAAAATGACAAAAAAATAAAATCATGTTTGTGTGAAGTATTTACACATTTACTCATGCTACATAACCGTATAACTAATGTTGTAAATATTAAATAATAAATCAAAAACATGAATCAATAAAGAACAGAGACGCCTTATTAATAATTAATAAAACATAAAGACACCTTACATGACACAAATGATCTTAAAAGACACATAATTTTTGTATTTTTCCTTTAAGATACAAAAGCGGTTTTGCTTCTATAACTGTTGTCAAAGTCTCATACAAGCTTTAATTGGCTAAATAGTTTTACTTGTTTCCAGCAAAAATATAAAAAATAGCGCGCAATGGTATAAAGACAGTCTCTCTTTACATAAAGAAAGCTTTCGGAAGCTGTGGAAGCATTCTTTAGCATAATTAACACAATTAACATGAATAAGTTCATAGCTGTACTAAAATGGACTATTAAAAGCTACACAATGCTGTGTTTCATTTTGATCCTCAATAATGAGTATTTTTATATTTATTTGTTATTTTATTAATTTATTTAATATTATCAGCTATCACACTGATTTAGTGTATAACTTAATCTTGACTGCTGAACAGGTAATACTAGCTCAATCTTGACACATAAGCATGGGCGATTGAGCACTGAAAACACTAATTAAAAAGCAGGTGGATCAGCCCTGTGGACTGGCTATTAACCCTTAAGTCAGGAAGGACTGCCCACAGCCCTGCCACCCACAAACCCCCATCTGTCTCCGAGGAGGCGCTCCAATACCGTTCTCCAAAGAGAGAGAAAATCTGTCAGGATATATGATCCGTTGAAACAGTAGTATAGTCATTTTTCCACAAACACACTTAAATGCGTGTGTTGTTTTTAACAACTTTTAGTTACTGCAACTATTATATCTTTAGCCACTGTTTTATGGAATTGAACTCAAGAACCAGGACTGTGTTTACCAAAAGCATTGTGTAAGCACAGATACTGTCCACTCATGCTTACAATGTTTTGGTAAACACAGACTAGATCAGTTTGATACGTGAGCTGGATGCTTGGAATAGAGACTTAAAGCCTTTATGTTTAACGTACTTTAAATGTATTAAAAATGAACATCACAATAAATGATATATTTTCATAAAGAATGGTTACCAAAGTTAAAATACACACATTATAATGTTTGCAGATTCCTTGTTACATCTGAAATTGGTTGGCATGTGTTTTAATGCATTGTACTATCTAAAGGTGTGTTCAGTAAATAGATATGTATTATGATGTTATTACAATGTTATTATGTTATTATGAATAATCACAATTATTAATGAGACCATACAATGCATTAGGGTGGATTAAAAAAGTATAATTAATGCATTAAAATACATTTAAAAAGCATTATATATAATATTGCATTACATAGTATATTTTCATTTGAACTGTATCCAAAAGTTTAATAGACAGTTTTATTTGTAAAAATATGTTTATTTTTTTCAGACTTTAAAAGGAGTCATTTCAGTCTGTTCCTCAGACTGTGTTGCTTCAGAAAACTTGTTGAAATGTTGCTTCAGAAAACTTGGAACATAGCTGGAGCACTTTTGGGGAGATTTTTGGTCCTTTTTGGAGGTGATAGATGTGGTCATGATCCATCGCTGTATGGAAAATATCTGTCTGAATATTTTATATAATTTATCTTTTGTGTACCACGAAAAAACAACAACAACTATAGGTTTGCAACAGCATGAGGGTGAGTAAATAATGACAAAATAAAAATGTTTGGGTGAACTACCCCTTTAACAAAAAATAACAGAATGCCTTTGTAATTTAAACAAATAGGCCCACTGCTGTCATGGCATGCCCAGTACCTCCTCCTACATTCTGTTAGCAGGAGAAAGAGAAAGAGAGATAAAAGAGTTGCAGTGTTTTTCCCCTCTGTGAGCTTTTTGTTAAGGAGAACGCCTGAGGCCCTGACAGACACAGAGAGGGACAGAGCGAGAGAGCTGTCGCTGCCAAGCTCTCTTCCTCCTTTGCTGGCGGGCCCTCACCGGCATGCTGTCTTCCTGACCTTGGTGGGCCTTACTAGAGAAAAGAGATAGCAAAGATGGCCATCAGCTCCTCTTCTGCCGAGCCGCTTGGTTTCAGTCCTCAGCCCTGGGGCGGGACTTCTGCTGGCTTTCTGCGGGACTCCTTCAGTCCACTCACCCAGGGCTTTGATGCATATGTTCTGAAGGTGGCCGCCGCCGCGACTCAGGCATGGTGGCAGATGGCAGACCTTCAGGCCTCCGCTGGTCAGACTGGTGTTCATTTCCCAACTTTTTTCTGCCTGAGTGTTTCAGAGGAAGACTCAGCAGTGCAGAAGAGCTTCTTCTGGTGCGAGAAAGAAACAGAGGGTGAGACAAAATCGAAATAGATATTGAAATGCATTCAGAAGACCAAAGTGCTGTTTTGCTGGTTAGTAGATAAATCTTCTTTTATGCAACACTTAATGCAACAACACAAAATATCTCCTGTTTTGTTTTTAAGAAAAGAAAACAACTATGTTTAAACCAGCTTAGATCATGTTGTTTTCCAGTACAGTCGTTTCCTGGTTTTATGCAGATCTGTTGCACACAATGTAGCCATGTTAAAACCAATATAAAAATGCAAAAAAATACCTAAAATCTGATTGGATGAGTCACATTACATGCTATTGTAAAATCATTATCTATTATTGCAAATTCTGTATTAATGCACCAAGTGGCTTTGTTGCTTGGCAAACCATAAATAGTACACTTCGTTTACATATTACTTAAAATATAACATTCAGTATATTATTTGTCAGAAAAACGATTTATTCTGATTATTATTAATTTATTAGCTGTTTATCGGACAGGCTTGAATCTACTGTTATTTTATACAAATATAAACACAGCAAAAAAACAGTGTTTTTGATTTTCTTGCAATTTGGTAAAAATTGTGTCATATGCGTGTTTAAATATTTAAATAATTTACTATAAAATAAGACAAAAATACTGATTAATTAATAATTTTTTTTGCATAAACTTAGCCAGTTAAGGTTTACATTACAGGATAAGGTTTTAACATTACAGTTTTTATTTTATTATATTTTATTTTGTCAGTGTTTTTAAGCACAACTTAAAGTAGCTAAAAAAATATGTCTAATTGGTCTAGCTAATGTCTCAACCTGACAAAGCTAGCGAGGGTCCAAAACCTCACTTAACCAGACCAGCCTGAGAGACCAGATAAGGCAAAGGGGCTGGTGTAAACTGGTCTCTCGTAGAACAATTGCACAATCGCAGGCTGGAGCACTGGTATATTTTTCTTTTTAAGTCCATACTGTATAAACTGCCTCCTTACCTATGTTCTCTTATGACTATTAATGTCACTATCAGGAAATTTAATCTTCGATCATATGGGCAAATCATGTATGACATTCCACGAATGAGAACTGTCTTTGGTGAAAGTGCCTTTAAAGTTTTTGCACCTTTATCTTGGTATAAATTGCAGAACCAGCTAAAATTGCACTATTTACCAACAATGACAGTTTAAAATTGGGATAAAGGACTATCTGAGTGCTAAATGCACATGTGCTGTTTCTGAGTGCTGCTGGTAATTGTGTTGAGATGATGTTAAATTGAAAACTGTTTTTCTGTTTGTCACGTCCTCACCAGTCTAGGGTTGGTGAGGCTGGTGACAAGAATAAAATAAAATGAGAAAACCACGACACTCCTCCTCTCCTGTCCCAGCTCAAAGACCACAACAGGTTTATCAAAAGTTGACACGTTTTATTAGTACATAAAGCAAGAAGCGCATTTCTTCGGAAGGGGATCCAGGCCAAAATAACAAACCAAAGCACTAACTAGGGGTTTAAAGACTTAAATGACCTCACAAAGAAAAATCACAAAATAAAGACAGCAGTCTTTCCTAACTCCCTAGCTAGACAAAAACAGGAGAAAACAGAGTTCACAAAAACAAAAGGCAATCCCCAACCTACTGCTTCAGAAGGAACGAATAATGGTTTATGGCTAACGAATAAGTGAGACAGATAGAATAATTGTCTATAACATAAATACCTTAGTGACCGATTACAGAGGACTCCAACCTAACTTAGTCCTTAAAGAAAATGATTACTCACACAAATGCAAGTTAACAACACCGTAGTTTAACACACTACACAACACAACACAACCAACGTTGTCTGGGGCAGGAGATAGAGGACAGAACGGCACAACACCAGCGGCAGAGCTTCACGACGCACACCTCACAGAAGCTCTCCACAATGCTCTGCTTCCCAGCATTTAAATGCTCCCGCTCACGACGTAATCTCTTGCAGCTGGTCCCAATCAAGCGCTGCCAGAAAGAGAGAGGGAGAGAGAGAAAGAAACTGCACACAGTATAGCATGCAATACAACATTGATCCATCACACACACATGTGAATGTAAAAATAAATACAAATAATAACTTTACGTCCAGGGACGTAACACCCCCACCCTTAGTTACAAACCCAGGTTTGTAATTAATCAGATTACAACATAATTAATGTCACCACAATAGAGGCACTTCAGTTTTCATCAGCATAAACTCTGGACAATGCATCAGCTACGATGTTCTCTGCACCTTTCTTGTAGCGTATGTCTAAATCAAACTCCTGCACAATCAGTGCCCATCTCATTAAACGTTGGTTGGAGTTGGACATACGAGACAGAAATGTTAAAGGGTTATGATCTGTATACACTACAATACGATTTCCAGAGCTCAGGTATACTTCGAAGTGTTGGAGGGCTAGAAGTAATGCCAATGCCTCTTTTTCGATGACACTATAGTTCTGCTGACATTTGGTAAATTTCTTCGAGAAATAACTGACAGGATGTTCAATGCCAGCCTCATCAGCTTGCATCAGCACCGCACCGGCAGAACCCTGTAATAACCGGTCATTCCCAGAAAACGTCGTAATTCACGTTTATTAGTAGGTGACGGAAAATCAGCAATAGCTTCAACTTTCGCACTCACAGGTTTTACCTGGCCTTGCCCAACTAGTTTCCCGAGGTAAGTAACCACAGCCTTGGCGAACTCACACTTACTGAGGTTAAGTGTTAATGATGCCTCAGCCAGGCGTTTTAGGACTGCATTAAGGGTGCATAAGTGGTCATCCCACGACATGGAGTAAACCACTACGTCATCAAGGTATACTTCACAGTTTCGTATTCCTGATAACACAGTTTGCATTAATCGTTGGAATGTGGCTGGTGCGTTTCGCATTCCGAAGGCCATCACTGTATATTGCATGAATGCATCAGGCGTGACAAAAGCGTAGATCTCGGAAGCGCGTGACTTTGACTTGCAACAGCAAAACCATTACGCACCAAGTACTCAACTTCACATCCCATCACTTGACGTTTACTCGGATTTACTCGGTAAGCATGCTGTTTTATGGGCGTGCTTTGATCCACATCGATGTCATGCACTAACACGTTAGTCTGAGTGGGAACATCATTAAACAGAGAGCGATACTTGTTAATCAATTTGATGATATCGTTGCGATGTTTCTCAGACAGGTACGATAGGTAATTTGGCAATGTGGACAGAATGGCAGAGTTTGAAAACCTTCCACAAGAGGTTAAAACATCTTTGTCAATTAAACCATCTACCTCCGGCTCATAACCAGTAGGCAGACCAACAACATTCACTGCCGACACACTGTTAGTTGCAAGTTTAACACCAGATCCATTTCGGTCAACATACGGTTTCAGCATATTTATATGGCAGATTCGGCTTTTGCGCCGTCGATCGGGGGTGAGAACAGTGTAGTTAGTGTCACTCAATTTCTTTTCAATTGTATATGGGCCAAGGAATCGAGCATGCAAGGAAGAATTGGGCGCAGGCAACAACACGAGTACAGAATCTCTAGGTTGGAAACTGCGAGCAATGCTCTTTCTATCATACCTAGTTTTCATCTTGGCTTGAGTTTCAGAAAGATGCTGCTTAGCGATGTCCCAAGCTTTATGGAGATATTCACGAAACGTACTCACATACTCCAGGATCGGCATGCAGAGAGAATTCTTAGAAAGGAATTGTTCACGGATTAACTTCAAGGGTCCTCGAACTGTATGTCCAAACACAAGTTCGGCGGGGCTGAACCCCAATGACTCTTGCACGGTGCTTCTTACCGCCAGCATCAATAAGGGCAATCCATCTACCCAGTCTTTACCGGTTTCGACACAATATGTGCGCAGCATTGACTTGAGCGTCTGATGGAAGCGCTCAAGCGCACCTTGCGACTCTGGATGATAAGCGCTTGACATTTCATGTTGCACTTGCAGTTCTTTTACCAGCTGTTCGAACAAGTTTGAGGTAAAGTTCGTCCCCCGATCTGTTTGAATTATTTTTGGTAACCCGAACATAGAGCAGAACTTAACCAATTCTTTAACCACAGCTTTTGTTGTAATTGAACGCAGGGGCACGGCTTCCGGATAGCGCGTAGCTGTACACATTATTGTGAGGATGTATTGGTGACCAGACTTGGCTTTAGGCAAGGGGCCCACGCAATCAAGGATGAGTCTTTCGAAAGGCTCTCCCATAACAGGAATAGGCTGAAGCGGGGCTTGAGGGATCACCTGATTGGGTTTACCCGCAAGTTGGCAGATGCGGCAACTGGGCAAGTTGGAAAAAAAATGTTGTTTTTGTTTTGTTTTCACTGTATATTTTTAATATGGAACTAATATTCTGCTGTCTTGGCCTGGACTTCCTTGAAAAAGATATTCTGAATCTCAATGGGATTATTTCCTGGTAAAATAAAGGTTAAAAAACAACAAAAACAACAACAAAAAAATAAAAGCCTACTTGATCCTGGCTTTTATTTTATATTTCATTTTCAACATTATTTTATCAATGGACTGTTTTTATTGCCCTTATCCAAACAATTAAGCAAGTAAATCTTTAAAATTGGCTTGATGGGTTTGAATTATATTCCCTCATGTTGTGAAAGTGACTTACGAAGCCAAGCACTTTTGGGAAACAGGGCCCAAAATAAGCTTTTGACAAAGTGAAATTTAATGCAGGCAAGGTGAGGTTGAGATGAGGGAGGAAAGCGAGGGATAAACGGAAGGTGAGCTAGAGAGATGAGCGCTGTGTGTCCTTGAGACAGATCTCCTCCTCATCCCTTAGGAACCTGCCATCTCCTTGACCATCATCTGGAAACGCACCGCTCACACACACATTCACGTACACGTGCTCACTCTCACGAACACACTCTTCCAGACAATTACCGTCCTTTCTCAAGATGCTTGCAGGTATAGGCCAGCTGCCATGTCTCACAAATCGAGCGTGCTGTTAATGCCTTGGCAGAGGGCGACAGGGGACGGGCACTCATCTTTTTTATCCATCCCTTCATCCGTTTTTCCTTAAAGTTGCATGGCGGAGGACAAAATGGACAGATGGGGAGGCCTCACTGTCCTGATGTTTGGGTTCTAATTATATTAGCCCAGGCCCTGCATGAATCCACGATGAATGTTTACTCAGCCACCAATTTATAATCATTTAGTGAACACCTGTTTAGAAGAGTAAAAAAAGAGAGACAGAATGGGTCAGGGGCCAGATGCGGAGAGCGGAGAAAGTCACATATGCTGTAAGCAGCCCGACGGCTGAGTGAAAGATTGGGACGGACCAAGGATGGAGACAGTCGGGTGGTGTAACAGTCATGCCTTCAGCAAGAGTGAAGGAAAGCTTTGATTATGCTGCAGCAGCCCACTCTGTCAATGAAGATATCTCCTGAGAAAAAACAAGAAAATAATTGAGCAACTTAAATGCTTATTTCTCTGTAAAAAATGTAGATGATCTGAAACATTTTTGCATACAACATCCATAAATAAACTGACTCCTTTAAAACTTGAATTATTTAAAATTAAATATTTATTCTTTCAAACTAAATGTCTGCTAAATGCATAAAAGTAAATGCAAATGTTAAAAATCTGTCAAAACATTGATTTTGAGAGTTCCTACACCGTTCTTTGTATGTCACTTATAGTAATACATGTGAGATAAACTGACATATGCTAGATCTTATTAATGTCATAATTCTTCTCAGCTGTTCAGTTGTACATACAGATATGATTAGAGCATCAAGTTAAATTGTATGAATCCATGATCAGCAATGAAGCGATTGGTTGTCAACAAAATAGCAATGTTAAAGCTTATTTAAGAAAGCTAAGCATATGAAAAAATACAGGTTTAAAACTTTTAAAATAAATACATAAATATGCGTATAAATTACAATTATATATAATATATTTATGTTATTTGTAAAGCTAAATAAATGTAAATATATAAGTTTTTAGGATAATGTCATTATCTCAAAATCTCATTATCTAAGTTTCAAAAGCAATGCATTTGAACATATAATTTAATGCTCCTTGGGATGCTTTTCAAAGGGCATCTAATCCTGTTTACACATAAAAATGAAAAAAAAAAAACTAACAGACCTGTTGCTATGAAAACAGAACAATCCATTAATTCATAAAAGCATCAACAATTAAATGCACAATAAAACTCCCATATGACTAGTGTTGGGTATCGTTTGTTTGGGTATCGTTTGTTTGTTTTTTCGATACTGGTGCCAAATTGATACTTTTAAAACGGTACCGTTGCCTAAACGTAGCCTGAACCGATACTTATATAATTTTTTTTTTATCAATTCATAATTGTATTGGCCATTAGCACTAAACACATTGGCCCCGTTTCACAGACAGGGCTTAGACTAAGGCAGGATTAGGCCATAGTTACATTAGGACATTTAAGTAATTTGTATAAACATGCTTAGAAAAAAACATTACTGGGGTGTATCTTGAGACAAAACAAAGGCACTGATATATTTTAGTATCAGTCAGTGCAAGTTTATTTAAGTTAAAACAGCTAAAGCCTGGGGATGATGTCTTTTTTTAATTCATACTGGACACCAGAGGGTGCCCTCGCACAGACAATCCACATATCCAGTCACAGAAGTAGAGGACCTCATGAAGCTCCAGGGATATGGATAAGTAAACAGAAGATATAAACGTTTTGAATGATAAAATAAATACAATAAACACTCGACTATGACTATGTATAGTTTATCTGTGTTATTCAAGTCATCTCTGGTATTTTCATAATAATTAATTATATTTATAATCCATTGCTAATCGATGTATTAGTAGCCTATGGAGTAGTAGTAGCTTAGCTAGTTAATGGAAGGCTAGCTGCTGTCGTCAGAGCAAGTGTAATCACTTCATTCACGTGCTCCTTGGATGCTCTCAGTTCCCACGTTGTGCTTTTCGGAAAGTGAAAATAGCACACTGGCGTTACTACAAAGATTTGTTGGACTTGTATTATTAGAGCTTTCCGAACTGAGTTCACATGCATTTTCTCAGTCTGGAATTTTTTTTCATGTGTGGTGCCGGTGATGATGCTTCTTATGTCTATTTCGGAGAAACAAAGGACAAATATTTCAACCGACTGCTCAGGCATGGCACCGAAATGAGGCACAGAAATCTGCATTCTGATTTGGTTTTAGTACATACCGGTTACATAGGTACCGGGTTTCGGTACCCAACCCTATATGACCTGATGTAATGTAAACAATTAATTGGACGTGCCTTACTAAATCCGTATACTGCTTGCGGCGGTAGCATTTTTCAGCTTTTGGACAAAATATGTCTTGTATTGTTGACTCTGTGGATCAGGCACTTCTACATTTATTTTCTTTCGAAATTGCCATTATCAGCGCCTCAGGGAAGAATGTAGAGTTCTCATGTTGAGTTATTGACAAATTTTGTCACTGCTGCGAAAGCTCATATGGTGTTAACCTCCTTTCTCACTTTCGTCCATCCACGCTCCCGCTTTCTACATATCAGCCCATCTTTCACAACTTCCTGTGCTCCCTTTTTGCTTTCGCTCATTCCCTCTCAAAGGTCAGGGCTCTGAGTGGGTCTGTTTGAAGCATGGCCTTCTGCAGAGCACAGGAGGGGTGATCTCCACAGGGAAAGGGAACGCTCTTGCATCCCCGGCTGTTGGCCCTGATGACTTTGGAAGACCCGAAAAGGGCCATTTATTTTACCTCCTTGACCTCATCTCACTACCTTCTATTTGGGTGTCCAGTTTGAGTCACACAAGATCTCAGCATGAAGTGGTTTCAAATTGTACCTGGTTGCTAGAACTAAAGTGTATGATTTTTGTAAGAAATTCCAATGGAATAATGTTGTCAATCTTTAGGCCAGCTCTGAAGACTGAATACGGAATTTCCAATGGGTTTTAAAATATATATTTTATTTTTTATTATTTTAGTTTTAGCAAAATTAGTGCTTGATTTTTTTAAGAGTCATTCTTATTTTGAAATTTTAACACAGTCATATTTCAAATGGGATTTTTTTTAAGCCTCGAAGTTTGAAAAGCACAAAGATAGCATAAGAACTGCAGCAGTTCTCCAAAAAAAAAAACTTTAAATTTTGCTTTACTTTACACTTTACATAAATGATATAGTAGAACAAAATGTGAAAGCCTCTTCAGTTAATGCTAGACCTTATTTTACTCATGAGCTGAAAAAAGCTAATTTTAGCGAAAATGCTAATTCTCTCCCAGACTACAAATGGAAAAGCTCCACAATGGGCTGAAAGGAAATAATTAAAATAACAATTATATCACATCGGTGGGGAAGAACATGTCTAGCTGATCTTTTTGTGAATCACACTGTATAGGTACACACATAAGAGAAGAATAATTGCAGTTTGAATCCAGGCACTGGTAGCGGCGTTACCTGTCCTTGCTCAACAGAAGGACTTCAGGGACAGACACATAAGAGAGACGGACCACAATAGTCCATGAGTGTTCTTTTGGTCAAAGCGCCTCTTTGGATTCACACCTACCCAGCATGTATGTGTGTGTGCTTCTGTGAATGTCTCTAGAACAAAAGGAAGGTGATCGCAAACCCTCTTGAAACTCCATGGCGAGTAATTGGCTTTCAACATCTGTATGTGAAAAAAAGTAAAAACTGTTGTTGCTATAATAACAGTAAAATGTTTAATTCAAGGCCCCTCTGCTGCTCTGATAACACAGTGTGTGCGTTTTGTTTAATGGTGTTTGATGTACCATATTTTACCTGAAGGTGGAGGTTAAAAACAACAACAGTTGTTTACAAGTTCGGAATATCATCCACCAATGCGCAAGGGCAGCAACAGGGATAATCATATTCTTTCATCCTCAAGGAGGGATATCTTGAAGACACAAGCTCTAGTCCAGACATGCTAATGACATGCGCACGCACTGCTTTATAGTCACAGCATCACATAGGCGACAACAAAAGAAAAAAAAAACCCGGCACAACCTTCGATGGCCTCAGATCCTCCTCCAGCCTCCACTTTAGTGAGTATTTAGCGGTGGGTACAGAAAGGTCGTGGGGTGAGGAGGGGGCTTTGCGATGGGGGAAACAGCAGTCACGTTGCCATCCTGATGACTTAGTTTGAGTAGAAATCCTCTAATAAAAACATTGACCCATGTAATTGATTTTAATGGCAGCTCCGTGCCATCTTTCCCGCGCTGGCTGGATGCCGGCCAGATGCCATCAGCGCCGCCCCTGGGGGACCGGTGGAGGCTGGGGCGGAGGGAGGGCGCAGATGAGTGCCTGCCTCTGAAGTGGAGAGTAACAAGAATAGATTAGCGTGCTTGATAAACACGGTGCGCAGCGTGCTCCAAAGGCAGCCGAGGGTACAACTGACCTTTTTGTTCTCTGTCAGGGGCAGAGGAAGCAGCAGAGAGGGGGTGGCGGGGACAAAAAAGACCAACCTCCCCAATCGAGAGACCCGACAACGTTTAGCCGCCGCACGGCAACATCGTCTCCGA
The DNA here is from genome assembly GCA_003573665.1 of Oxygymnocypris stewartii. Classification (NCBI taxonomy): domain Eukaryota; kingdom Metazoa; phylum Chordata; class Actinopteri; order Cypriniformes; family Cyprinidae; genus Oxygymnocypris; species Oxygymnocypris stewartii. The sequence continues at coordinate 19,489 of QVTF01021664.1, forward strand.
GGACCTTGCGATAAGCCGTGCCGGTTTCACCGTATTAAACAGTCGCTGTTTTTCGCTTCCGCACGTCTTGTTTGTTCACAAAGCACTTTATGTGGCATCATGGTCTCAGCTGCTGTTGGGTTTCCACCTCTATTATACTTGGAGAGAGCTGACACAGTATGATCCAAGCTGCAGGCTTCAGGGGGTGGCTTTTATTTACACCACTTTCTCCTGGTACTTCCAGTGTCCTGGCAGCTTTTAGCCAAAGGGGAAGTAGTGCACGCCTGGAAAGGAGCGCTTGTTTTAAGTGCTTCACACTGTTTGTGTCTTTTGTTGACTGCTATCGCTTTCCATAGCTCTTGGCGGGGTGAAAAAGACACACTTAAATACACACTGAGCAAATGAAGGTTAAGGCTAGCATGAGCCTGACCGTGGGATAGTTTACATCTGCTAAGTACCCAGGGAGTGGCGGCCAACGATATCGACTCGATCGGGGAAAAAAAGGCTCAGGTGCTGTCATTCCTCATCGATTGGGTTGCGTGTCTTACAAAGCACTGTAGATAAAGTTCCCGTGGCCAGATTTGCACGCTGATAATGCGACGTCGCCCTCAACTGTCACATAGCTCGGTGAGCGACTTCAAACGTGGTGGAGAAGGTCAAGGTGAAAATTATTTCCGTAACGACAGCTCATTCGCCTCACCGGTGGACAATTTCGCATGAGGCGATGCGTGAGGGTTTTGCTAAGTTTGCGAGTGCAACTTTACTGTTTAATTTACCTTGCTTGATGTCTGCCAGATGTACCCAAACGTAGATGAATTAGCGAGCACTTAATGCTCATCTTACAAATGAACGCATCTGTGTCACATTGAAAACGAACGGCTGGCCTCCTCAGCTAACCTTATCCCATATTCTCTCTCTCCTTGTAAAACACATGAGCTTGGGGGATTGAGGTTTCAGTGAGCACACACTCAGAACAATACCCACGTGGGCCTGGAGAAAAACTGTGCTTAATTGTATTAATTTACTGCATGGACTAACGAGGAGGCAACAAGGGGAATGGCACATCAATGGCAGCGCTATCTGACAGAAGGGGTTCTTGCCCGGGTCTGCGCACGGCTACGAGGGAACCCTCTTTCTCCTTATTCCGCTCTGGTGCACTCTTCTCCAGGCGCCTTGGGCTCAGCCAGATGTTGTCGAGAGAAGGCGTTGTGACACAGGGCTACTGCTCCCTACAGCAGGTGGCGCCGCAGGTCGTTATTAGCACACATGTACAAACACGCAAATCTTGCTTACATGCATGTGGGCCTTGTTGAGTGTTTCTGCTTGGTGATCGAGCACAGATGAGCTGTCTAATTGGATGGCGAGTAACTGCCTGACAAGATTTCTTGCAAGAATACATACATCAGTGGACGAGATAATGAGTGAGCTGAAGATGCTTGCCAGGCAGCGAAAGCAAAGCGCGGTGGACTGGTGGGACTCACTGGGATTGTATCTGCCTTTAGGGCATCCGCCACAGCATAACCAGCCCACTGCAGTTCAACAGCCAAAAAGGGCCCTAACTGCAACCCTCTGCATTTCACTCGCACTGGCACGGTGAATATGAAAGAGATGTGAAGGAATGTACAAACAAGGAATGAACAAACAGATAGCACCACAATGTAATACACTGTTTTTTTTACATTTCTATTAATTAAAGAATCCTTATTAAACGTATCATGGTTTCCACAGAAACATTAAGTTAATATTAATTAACTGTTGTCATCATTGTAAATGACAGTTACACTGAAGACTGAAGTAATGGCTGCTGAAAATTCAGCTTTTAATCACAAGATAAATTATTTTTTAAATGTTCTGAAATAGAAAATAGTTATTTTAAATTGTAATATTTTTTCACAATATTACTCCTTTTATAATATTATTTTATTAAACAGTGCAGCCTTGGTGAGAGACTTCTTTCTGTTGCAAAATTATTTATTTTGAATACAATTACTAATACTACAATTTACTGAGAATTTAAATAAATTAAGTGTTTTGCTACATTTAATGGCAATGCAAATGCAACAGCGACTGGAATGTGTAGCAAAGAGAGTTGGAATCAAACTCAAAACGCAAGTAAATGAACTAAGTAAGTGCTGGACCGACCCAGGGTGACATTTGGAATGCAGAATTCCCTAACTTATTAGACTACCGTGCAGTCATTATCATAGCAGTGCTGGGCCAATTCATTTTGAAAGTGCACCAGATGTGCTCCCGCAATTATTCCAGCAAGGACTGAGGTTCAGATGTGTGCTCTCACTCCCGGTCTTGTTGGAACTGCAAATGTCTTCCATTTGAATTCCTGGCTGACCTTCTCTCATTTTGTTTTTACATTCCATTTCACATGCCATGTTTTGCATCGGTCTGGGGCGAGTTTGGAACTGTGCTAACTATTTTTATTTATTGTGGATTTCTTGCTCGCAAAATTGCCTTTTGAAGCACTGAATGCAAGAAATCGATATGATTATGAGTTATTCCGATAGCCCTCAATCCCAAAGGGCTGAACGATTAAACAGAAATTTATTTTTTATGAAGACTGACTGACTACCCAAATGTATAAACTACCTAAATACTTAATTTTAAGCAGTACATCTATTGTTTATTACAGTAACTTGGGTAATATGGGGCATTACATTAACGGTAATCTTTGAGGCTGTCGACTGTGAGGACAGTCTTGAGTATTTGACAGAAGCGAAAAATTACATTTAAGTAGAACACTGATGGACTCTGGCATGTGTCACGGCTGAACATCTCTCTTGAGTGACAGAGAAGAAGAAAGGAGAGCAGGTGAGGTTAGGAGTTCTTCGTCTTGGGCAGTGACAATTGCTTGAAGCATCTGACACCTTAAAGAGAGGCTGGGACACAGATGGGGATTGAAGACCTGACATTGGTTTTTGGAGATATTGTCACAGGAACAGGTCCTTCTGGATGACAAAATTATGCATATATGAAATACAGAAAGAATCAGAGCCCTTTACAGTGCAGAGCTTTTCTAGTATGCATTTTAAATTGCAATAAATATTTGGTTTTACTCAAATAAAAACTAATTTAATAAAATTAAATTGCAAATTAAAAATACATAATTTAAAAAATATGCTTCATTTAATTTTTTTATTAATTAATACATTTTAATTAAAATGCAAATCCTTATAAAGTATAGGTGAAAGCTATACATATTTGGTATTTACAAAAAAAAAACTTCTTGAGGTATGTCTAAATGAATTGTAAATAAGCTAATAGGCTAGCTGCTAATATGTGGACCACAAAACCAAAACTAATATGTGGACCACCAAACCAGTCTCAAGTCGCTGGGGTATATTTATAGCAATAGCCAAATTTATTGATTTAATTGATTATTGATTATTCTTTCATGCCAAAAATAATTTGGACATTAAGTAAAGATCATGTTCCATGAAGATATTTTATACATTTCATAGTGTAAATATATACAAACTTTTTTATATATTTAGTAAAATGCATTGCTAAGAACTTTATTTGGACAACTTTAAAGGCGATTTTCTCAATATTTAAATTGCTTTTCACCCTCAAATTCCAGATTTTCCAATAGTCTCAGCCAAATATTTTCCTATCCTAACAAACCAAACATCAATGGAAAGCTTATTTATTCAGCCTTTGTATGATGTATAAATCTCAATTTTGACACTTATGACTGGTTTTGTGATCCAGGGTAATATATAATGCCTAAATAGCTATTTGGCAATTGTATATTACATTTTCATAATCAAATAACATATGGCAGCCTAACGTTGCCTGTCATTTTAGATTTTATGCCTCGGTCACATTTAATGCTATTTTTACTATGTGTAAGTGATAAGACAATCTTATTGAGGACAGCATATTGTTCAGTGCCATTTTAAAAACATAACATGAGGTCGTCCCCCTGTGATGCTGTGATCTGTACTGTACCATTACTCCATGCTAGAAAAGGTCAAGAACTTATCTTGTACAGTTTTTTTCCCTTTCTGTGCAAATGCTTTTCTTTTCACTTCGCTCTTTGCTTCCAATTAACTGAGTAGGCGTTTTATCCCATAATTAGTATCTTCATTTCCTGTCTGAAGCCTCATTATCAATGCAGCAAATTCACCCACAGTAATAGCTTCTAGTACTTAATGATGCCATTATTCTTAATGATACTGTTTTTAGCTACAAAGGAATAATTACAGTTCACTTCTACTGGATATGCATGGAGAAAACGGTGTATATTTTTCCTATGTGTGTGTGTGTGCATGTGTGTTTTGTTTTGTTTTAAGATTGACACTTGCCTTTGACCATATTTTTGTACTATACCAGGAAGAGTGTATTGGAGAAAAACATGGCGAAATCAAAAGCTCCCCACACAATTTTCCCCATCACAGTGGAGCACATTACGCATTCACAAGCATTTGTTAGATGATGTCACCTCGGTTTTCATTCATTGACTGCGGTCTAAATATTTAAATGTACATTATGTGAGAAAGCTTGTTTACCACTTGCTTTTACTCATCCAAAATATTGCTATTTAAACACCGGGTATGAACAAATTCAGTGACTCACAAATACAGGTGGATACCCACAATTTACTTAATGGTACATTTAAGTTGTTTTATTATGTTTTATAATACATCCGAGAGCACTAAAACGAAAGTTAACATTTATATTTCTGCAGTAAATATATAATTTCAGCTAAATTACATTTGAAATAAATATTTTTTCTACAAACTATAAAAGAGGGATACTTTTTGTGTGTAGTTTGACCATGATAAATGTAGTGCTGTGATGAACTATGATATAGCTTACTCTGTCATACTATTCTTAAATGTGACAGTCTCATTTCCTTCAAACTAATGCTTGATGTCCAGCGATGACACGTCCAAAACAATGCACAATAACACTGATAATATCATGCGTCTTCTAAATAATACTTCATTACAGAGATCTAATGCAATAAAATAAAGGAAAACAACACTGTAAAAAATATTAAACACACGTACAATTAATACACACACACACACACACACACACACACACACACACACACACACACACACACACACACACACACACACACACACACACACACACATTAATAAATAACAATTTAAATTAGTGGTGGGCCGTTATCGGCGTTAACGTGCTGCGTTAACGCGAGACTCTTATCGGGCGATTAAAAAAAATATCGCCGTTAATCTATTCTCAAAGTTGGGTTGGGAGCTGGGTCTATACTACGCAAGCTATGATGACTTTCACCCTGATATTTTAGCGCGGATGTATACCTAGCCGAATTGCACTGTAGGGGGCGAGAACGAGTCTTCGAACTAGAGGCTCGCAGTCCGTGATGGACAGATTGTTAACGGCTGGTCTATGTGGTAATACAATCGGGCAGGACATCCAAACGCTCATCTATCATTCATCTACCTCAAATATGGCTTTTCATCTGAAAGATGTATGTAGTAGCAACTTTACATGGCCGCTCAATATGATGTTAACCTAGAGAAACGTGCGCTATTGAAGTGTTTGTGTGGAAGCGCGTTTGCTGCAAGACAGGCTCCGGTGCGCTCACTTGCTCTTAAAATCTCCGTCATTTTTGGTCATACAGATAAAAGTAGCTTAATACATCTTTCAAATCTGTAAAGACTCTACGTTTATTTGTGTGCACTCAGAATAACAACGAAACGTTGCGCTTTTAAGCAAACAGGATGCGCTTTAGGTCTCATGTGAACTTGAGCGAGAAACTCCGTCTGAGAGTGAAATGTCTAAAAAATAAAAATAGAAGACGTGTGTGTTAGCATGGATGATTTACATGAAATTTAATCTGTGCAACACTGTGCATAAGATGGCTTTCTGTTCAATATAATAACAAAAAACGACATTTTGGATTTTTATTCAACTAATAAGGTGGGCACGCTGTGATCTGTACTATATTTTTACTGTAATTGACAGTTATCGGCAAAAAAAAAAAAAAAAACAACAACACGGGAGTGGGAGGGAATGGGAGTCATTCTTCCGGGAGTGGAACGGGATTTTCCTCCAGTTTTTTCGTGGGATTGGGACGGGAAGAGATTAAAGTTTGTGATGCATTTTGGAAACAGGAGATGAGCCCCTGGTCTAATGCGCCACCTGGCTTGAGAAACCCGTTCTCAAAGACTTACTTTTAGTCATTATTTGGGTAGCACACATATTCTGAATGCCTTCGGCAGAATTCAAATGAGCCATTTTAATCTAGATTAATCTAGATGAATTCCAAAATTAATCTAGATTAATCTAGATTAAAAAAATTAATCTATGCCCACCTCTAATTTAAATACAGAAAACATTTAAATACATGGTGTGCAAGAGATATAATGTTTATAGGTCACAAAAAAAGGTTCAAATTGCTGCATACAAAATCTTGTTCTCATGCCAGTTCAATTTCCTCTAATGTCACCAACTCCAGACTCTCGGTACTTGAAAAAGCAGGCCATATTAGAGTGAAGTCAGCCATTTTAACCCTCCTTTTGAGCCTCTCTGAGTACTCATTTGACTTTGGATAGAAGTCTAGGTGTCCTGCTTCTGCGGTCCAGCCTCGCTCTCAAATGTCCCACTGACCAGATGTCCAAGTGTACGACGCAGAACGGTGCAACATCCAGTCCATCTTTCTGCTGTTTGAGGTTTCAATGGCTCATTCTGCTGCAACAGAAAGAGTTTCAGAAGCTATTAAAACGGAGGACGTACCCTACGCCACAGGCGATTTTAATGGGACTTTGAGAGCCAGCATGTTACAATTGCTAATTGGTAGTGTGAAATAGCTTGTTGTGTTTTGCCATGTACACTGGGCCTGCCTTTACATTGCACAACCCTGGAGGCAAGACGATTGTTTTAGAGTAAAACGCACAACATCGTTCTTCTGATTCGACTGCGTATTCGCATGCCCTTACAAGTGGCGCATTCAAAAGTTCACATTAGTCAGAATGGCTGTTGTGCGTGCTTGTGCGTACGAGCTGTTCAGACATCAGGCATGAGAGTCCTTTGTTGAAAAGAAGGACTTTTGTAGCGTGTTTAATTGAAAAGATGCTCGAGACTGCCTAAGGTAGTCCTCCTCTTTACTCGCAACATGAAACAGCATTTTAAAAATGTAATGCTAATCTAGACAGGACCAGAAGTTTGCATGAAAATGAGCGAATGAATATGCATGGCCGTCATCTTATGGTTTGTGAAAAACATGGGATTCTAAAGCAACTAAACAAAGGTCTTTGTTGCAGCTTCTCTCTGATACCTTGCCAGGGTAATTTCCATCTGTCTGCTCATGCTGAACTCCCCTTTCTCTCCATCTATCTCTTTTACTCCCTCTCTCTCTCGCACTCCTGCACCCCACTCAGTTCTGGCATTAGAACCACAGGAAACAGTGTCCGTTCCTTTACACGATGCGACAGTCTGTTCACCTACCCAGTGCTAACGCGGCGTGATGTGCTTGTTGGCTGATCAGAGAGCCGCTGAGCTGAAACTCCTGACTCGCACCTGAGATACTCACCCCTCCACCCGCATCTCTCCTCCTGTCCTGTGAACACACGTTCGCTCCTCCAGCCCACGAACTCCTTCTGTCCCACTAAATAATGCACCTCTACGACCTCACAGCCGCCCGGCTCCTGCTGAACTCAGGTTCTGTCCTCTGTGCTACGCTTTCCAGAGGAAAATGTTGTTGCTCAGAGGTTGCTTTCATAGTCCTCAGTCATGTTTTATAGAAGTAGCAACTTTGCTGCAGATGTTTCTGCTGAAATTCCTGGGGAGAAATGAAAAACTAAAAAACTGATGACATGCGATAAGTATGCAGAACTATACAATTTATAAAATGTGGATAGAACAGCGCAGATCATTTGTTTTTGGAAGAATTTGATGAGAAATGTTTGAGATCACAATGAGTACAAAGTTACACAAGGTTGAAAAGTAGCAATTAGGCCTATAATTATAAAATATCCATACTGCGATTTCTAGTCGAAATTGTGACATATTCTCGCATTGTGAATTATAAAGTGGCAATTGTTAGTTATAAAGTCGCTAATAAGAGAAACAAAGTTGCAACTGCAAGATTTAAAATAATACTGTTAGATTATGTGAGTTATAAAGTTGCAACTGTGAGTTGAAAAGTTGCCGTTATTAGTTGCAATTGAAAAAGTTGGAATTGTGAGTTATAAAGTCACAGCTATGAGAAACAAATTTGCAATTTTGAGATTCAAAGTAAAAATTAATATTACATATTGTGAGTTATAAAGTCACAATTATTAGAAACATAGTAGCAGCTGTGAGTTTTAAAGTCACAGTTATTGGAAATAAAGTTGCTAATTTGAGATTTAAATAAATATTGTAAGATATTGTTAATTACAAAGTCACAGTTGTGAGTTATATAGTTGCCACAATGAGAAACAGAGTTGCAATTATGCGATTTAGTCACATGGCGAGATATAAAGTAAAATAGTAAGATATTGTGAGCTACAAAGTCGCAGTTATAAGGAACAAAGGCATAACTCCGAGATGCAAAGTCTCCTTGCGAGATATAAAGTAATATTATAAGTTATAAAGTCATAATTGAAAATCATTAGGTCAAACGTAAAGTCATAATTGTGAAATACAATATTGTTGTCTTTTATTATATATGTTTTACTCTGAGATGCAACAGGCTTCCAAACATATGATATTACCAGTGTCTTTTTCTCAGCAGAACAACCCGAGACGCAGAACACTTCAGCAAAAGACTCTATATTCTCTATTATTAAGAAAATTGAATTTGGGATTTTTCATTCCTTTGGAAAATCCTCTCACACTTCTGCTTTAAACTTCCTCAAACCTGCATAACATACTTTCCCCAGTCATTTTCCTGCCAGTCTCTTTTGGTTAAGATGCTCGTCCTGATTCCAGCAGAGATTACACTTTGACTACTTTATCTAAATCGAGCGAGGTATTCGCCGATCATCTCGGCAAATTAATATTGTCACTCAGATTTTTCAAATCCTCCGCCTGTGCTTTTCCTTTGATCAAATTTCTCAGTAAAATGAAGAAGAATCTAAGCGTGAGGGCAAGTCTACATTGTCCTAATTTCACTAAAACTAGTTTAATCATCTGACATGGAGACAATGGATTTTCCAATCACCTAAAAGAAGCACTTTTGGGATTGCTTGCAGTGATGAAATGACTTTGTTTCAGTGGTCAGAGACGCTTACAAAAATCTTCAAGTCGAGCTAAGGAGATTGCAGTGACGGCTGAACGTATGTCATTTTATTAAGTTGAAAGCACGATTTAAAAAATATGCCTGGCTTTAAGCTGTAAAGCATGTTGAAATTGTGTGAGCATTTAATAAAGACACTCAGACATATGGCAGAGTCTTACTAAGACATCTGAGGTCAAGGGGGGAAAGTAGTACAAGGCTGAAACAGCAGTTAGAGCACTAATCTCCCACATAACCCAGGAAATGACAAGCTTTCGCATCTCGAACGAAGAGCATTCAATCATTCACTGCATTATGGAGAACTTTCTAACAAATATATGCAGTATTAATACCGTTGCATGATGCCAGCATGAAATTATAGCATCAGACATACATTGATTTGTTCTTTTTAATTCCTCTAATAGAGGACCTACCGAACATATATTTTAAATGCTTCATTTCAGAGCCTTTATTTTGGGTCACACCAAGCATGTTAGACAAGATATAAGATGGATCTCTGCGAACCGCATTTAAATCAGATTTAAAAGACTTTAAAATGCCTCTGGGATGGGATTAGAATATGGAAGAAATCTAGAAACTGAATCCCTCGAATCAATCAGGGATTCTGATGCAGAGAATGCGACCGAACAAACTGCTTTGCGTTATGCCTGTCAAGAGAAGACTTGATATTAGGGCAAAAAGTTCATTTAGAATTATTATATTGATTTAATGTTTCGGACTACGTAGTCCATAGACTTTAGATTAGTGCTATATTCAATTTTTTACAGGTACAAAGCGAGGCTGTAAGGTATACAGTAAACTACTGTGAATTCAATGTACTGTTATACTGTTGTTTAACAACATTGTTTAGCTGATGAAACGTCTTTCCTAAAGACTCGGCCCCACTTTATATTAAGTGGCCTTAACTACCATGTACTTAGTACTAACATTTAAATTAATAATTTGATGCAATGCACTTATTGTGTACATACATATTTTTACATTGCACTTATATTTAAAAAACATGCATGCATGCAGTTACATTTATAATTAAACTTTTGACTCATCCCTTACACCTTAACCCACTCTTAAACCTACCTATACCAACCAAGCCTGTCCCAAACCTAACCCGTGTTCCACCTCAATAGCAGCAAAAGGGTTTTGCAAAACAATATGAACACAGTAAGTACATTGTTCTTATATGTTGATGTAAGTTTCTAGTACTTAAGGCCACCTAATATAAAGTGGGAACTTCATAAAATAGTTTTTAAAAATTTGAACATTTTGTCATTTAGGACTTTTATACAGTGCATGCCATTGAAATGCATGCCACCTTATTTAGCAAAATGGAAATTATTATCTGTGAATGTGCAAGACTTCTGATTATTTAGCCACTTCAGTACAATAACAACAATGTGCAGTAAGCAGTAAAACTACTTGTGCTACAAACCAATGTGTTAATTAAAATAATATGATAAGAAATACAGTTTGTAACACCAAGCAGCATAAAGGACTGGAAGCGGAAAGCGGATGACACCAAAATTACATTCAAGTCACAAATGGCTGCATCCACTCTTACATTAAAATATGGTCGATATTAGTAAACTTTGCATATAATTGTAAATATTGCGATTGCTTTCAATACTTTACTGCCGTTCTCCTCAATGGCATGTCTTGACCAGCAGGGGGAGACATGTGCTGTGTGTGTTGAACCGAACACCCACACACAATAATCTAGTCTCACCTCTCCCCCTTCCGCTCTCCTCTCTCATCCCCTCTTTTCTTTTAGAAATGAAGGCCTGTGGAGAGAGAAGGATACCACCCTCGTAAAGCGTTTGTGCCGTGCGTAAGGGAAAGGGTGGGGTGGAATGTCACATCAGATAGGTCAAGTGCTAATTTTGCTCCTATCTGTCAAAACAAGACACAGTTTGGAAGCGCCACTAAATGCCAAAGTCAGACAGAGAGCACGGGTTACTACCTGCTTTCACCTTCAACTTTTTCACCTGCCCTACCACTAATACAAACCAGCAGAAGAATGTCAATGATATTCGTAAGAAACAGATCATTAGGGGGTTTTCCCCTTTAGTGGCACAGATCTGCTCGAAGCAACGGGTCACACAACTTTGACTGTTTGAGACAGACTTTGGAGTTTGGCAGTGTGTAGAGATGGTTCTGACTGTGTGTGTACATGTCTGATTATCTCTCTGTGTTTGAAGTGCTGATTCACACACACTGATCCACTCTATCGAATAAGCAAACAGTTGCGTATAGGGGGCATTATCACTCCCAGCAGCAGGACACATTTTGGCAAGAAGACAACAAGATGGGTTATGATGTTTCTGCCTGTAAAACAAAGTCTTTAAAAATACATCTGATAACGCTGATTAAAAATTGAATTTGAGTTGTTAACCTGCAGTGTGGCGTGATGCACTTCATTTAAAACTATTTTTAAAATACTTGTTTAATTAAACATGCTGTTTTTATGACCTCATACTAACTGAGTGGTTACATTGAATATTAGGACTGTTCAAATTCATTTGTCACACTGCAGGACAATTTAAGCCAAAAAGCTGAAAGGTTTTAAAAAAAGAAAATTAACAGAAAGCAACTGAAAGATTAACTTGATGTATAAAAAAATAATACTAAGGAACTGCTGTTTGTGTGGACTTTAACCGTTAAGCAACACTTCTCATAGAGTTCTCACACAGACACACACACACACACACACACACACACGCACACACACACACACACACACACACACACACACACACACACCACACACACACACACACACACACACACACACACACACACACACACACACCACACACACACACACACACACACACACACACACTATTTAATATATAATTACACACTTCTTAAAACTTGTATAGTATGTCACTTTGATACATTACCTGACAATAAAACAAACACTAACTTTCAAAGGTGTTGGGTAAGATGTTTCAGTAATATTTTTAACGTTTTTAACTTTAATGCATTCATGTGATCAAAAATACAGAAAAATCAGTTATATTATGAAATATTATTACAATTTTCTAACTGAATATATTTTAAAATGTAATTTATTCCTGTGCTGGCAAAGATGAATTTTCAGCAGTCATTAGTCCAGTTTTCAGTGTCACATTATCCTTCAGAAATCACTCTAATATTCTGATGTACTGCTAAAAGTAATAATCTTTTTTATTACCAGTGTTGAAAACAGATGTGCTGCTCAACGTTTTTGAAGAAACCATGACTTTTTTTCCAGAACTGTTTGATGATTTCAAAAATCATATTTACTTTTGACTAATTAAATGTACCTTTTCCTGTACCTGAAAAAAAAAAATTCTTCCTTAATTTTTTGTAAATAATAAAAAAAAAAACTATATATACTACACTTCTGGACAACAGTGAATATATATTTTATAATATATTATAAAAAAATGACATTATATATAAATCTGTCTAGTAATTTTTTTTTTTCTTGTGTAACGCTAAAGTGACATACTAGGAGCATTTTTTATAAAAGCACACACAAGGGTAAGTATGTCTGCTGATGATATGAGCAGTGTGTGTGGACACGCACATATGTGTGTGTGGGAGGTGGATAATGTAAATACAATATGTGTGTATCACTCCCTAGAGGATGCAAGCATTTAAAAGAGGGAGCTGCTTTCAATGTCTCATTAAGAAGCAGCTTTTGCATCAATTAAATCTTCATTTAATTTCCAGGTTTTTGATTTCCATTATAGGCTGTAGGTTGTATTCAGATCTCCTGCCCTTTAGTCGAGGGTTATGGGGTCATTAGCCTCTATTTCATCAGGTTGACCCTTCTCCGGCCCAACCCAACCCTCAGGGGTGCCGTTAGCAGATTTACCCCCACCTGCCTGCCCCCCAACAGGGGCTCTTATCACCCCATCAAATATTCCTCATTTTAAACATTCTCTGGTGTTTTTTAAAGCATGAGAAAGAAAAAAGGTTCCACCAATAGCTCCATTTGTGCTGACAGCTTTGTGAGTTCATGCAAAACAAGCCCCCCTTTTTGTCTTGAATCCTTAAATAACATCCAGTGACAACAACATGGTTCAATCAAACAAATAAAACTTTTAGGAGACCCCCAAGACAGCTGGGTCACCGTCTTTCTCTCGCCTGTCCGTGCGCTCTTTTGTGTTTCCATGAGGGACGGCCGTGTGTGTCTCACTTCCGTGACTTGTCTTTTGTGTGAATATGTATTCAGAATTCATGTTGCTTTTTGTTTGACTGACTGTCCACTTATCTGCATGTGGCGACCTGAGAGTGGGGTTGCAAACCAGAGCAATCGTGAAAAAGGTGCTATTGTGAGCGAATGCATCATGGGGACTTCATTTATGGTGGTTTCGTTTGTGCCTTAAACAAGTGTGTGGGTGCTACTCACATGACTTAGACACGCTCACATATCTGAGTATAATGATGGAAAGCAGAAAAACGTGCAAGCAGAGATGAATTGGCCTCCAGTTTCAAAGAGAGTGTGTAATGAAGGCTGCGTGCATGAGGAAGCAGCAGCGCTGGGCATATTTGGCCACACCTGAGCCCCTGTTGAAGGATGCAGTGACATCCCCCGATCGCTCTCTCTCTCTCTAACAAGACATAGAAGTTACTAACATCCAGTCCCTGATCCTTCACATCACAAGTGTCATGCTAATTAAAACATGTCTCTGCAGATTAAATTCAACATTCAAAGAATATAATTTGCATCTAGTTTCTAAAAAAACGCACCTTTATGTTAGGTTTGCCACCTTTCATGCTAAGCTGTTCACTCTCCCTCATGTTGTTCCAAACATGCAAGGCTTTCTTTCTTCTGTGGAACACAAAAGAAAATAATCTGAAGAGTTTTGGTAAAAACATTTTCAGTTCCCATTGACTGTATGGACGAAAAATACAATGGAAGTCAATGGGAACTGAAACTTCAAAATAATTGATATTGTGTTCAGCAGAAGAAACTAATTTATACAGGTTTGAAATAACGCAGGGGTGTGTAAATGATGACAGAATGTTATTTTCTTTGAGTGGACTGCCCTTTTAATAGTATATTTTAAATTTAATAATAATATTTACTTTTATTTCAGCTACAAGGTCCAAAATATGAAAATCTAAAATCACAATTTGCATATAAATATAAAGACACAATATTGAGAAAAATGTGTAATTACAATAAATTACATCATTATAGCAATATATACTCAACGTGTGAGATAAAGTAATTATGAGAAATAAAGTCTTAGTTACAATATAATACAATTATAATACAATTGCAATTACAAGAAACAATGACATAAGTGCAAGATATAAGTCACACTGTGAACTATTAAGTCACAGCTGCTTTCTACCTCACAGTTGCACAATTTTGAGAAACAGTCACAATTATGAGAAATAAAGTAGCTAGCAATTATCATACATAAAGTCATAATTACAAAAAAACTATGTTGTAATTGCAAGATATAAAGTAAAATTGTGGTATACAAAGAAGTCTTACTGTAAGATAAATTGCAATTACGAAACACAATACATTATAAAGATTCATTTATGAGGAATAAAATCACAATTTCAAGAAACTTGAATAATTACGAGGTACAAAGTCATACGATAAGCTATAAAGTTACAATTTTGAGAACTGGATGGAAATGAGAATCCATACATCAAGGGGAAGAAGTGAGCAATGACACCCATTGCCGTCCCCTCAAAAAAAACAAGCTTTACGTGGTAAAGTATGTTGATAGTGTTTCGTATGGGTTTAATACACTCAAAATGGAGCAACATATTTGACTTTTGAACAATGCAAATGTGCGGTTCCAGATGTGGCACACAGGCAGACGTGAATTTGTATAGGTGTGTACATATGTGATCAATCTCATGAGAGACATGATCTGTCTCTTTGAGTGTAAAGTGACCATGTCTTTTATGACGGCGGCTCCCTTGCGGTTGTCATGCACTGCTGTGTGTCTAATTGTCGAGTGTTGTTAATCCCTAGGGAAACGTTCAAAACGCCATCAATGGAAAATTTACAGTATCATTTGCCTCATTAACATTAATATGTTCAATAAGTTTCATGTTTAATTACTTTATGACCCATGACAGTTTTTTTTTTGCATTTACCTCATCACACTTAAAGGGATAGTTTATCAAAATAAAAAAATTTGTCATTACTAACCCATATGACTTTCAACACACAAAAAATACATATTTTTTCAAGAACGTTTCAACTGATTTGGCAAATGGGATCTAAAACGACACTGGACCATATTTGTTTTATTTGCATATTTGTATCTGTGTACTGTTTTACAGATATATATTTTTAATAACACAGGCATACAAGATGTTTCATCCTCTGCACTCTTTGTTCTCATCAGAAAAAAGTACATTCTACCTGCTTCACTAACGCGAGCAGTTCGAGGTTACGTTAAGTATAGCTTGAGGGTCACTTTTGGAGAAGCGCATATCAAACTGATAATACTTCTCAGAGAAGTGCACCCGTTCTTATTCCTCTCCACAGTCTTAAAAGAGCAAAGGGGAACTCCTTCATGCATGAAAGGAGAAGAACTGAACAATCATGACAAAAGCACTTCACGGACACTTCTTGAATTTCCCTTTTTCAATTACCTAACTTCCTTTAAAATGCAACGCCACAGTGTGTTGCTCCTGACAAAGGGAAACGACTTTCTCCATGTCCTGAGCGTATTTGCCTGGGGGTCTGAGGTATGTTCAAAGTTCCAGTGATGTATTACTTCAGTTTTTATGGCCTCTTATCATCTTTAAAATAAAAACACACACTTCAAACCTGACAAGCACACTTTTGTGTCATCATATAAACAACAGGTTTAAACGTGCTCCAGGCAGTATTATTTGTAGACTCTGTTATATTCGATGTTTGTTATTTTATGGTTTAACAGCGTCAGCAGATGTCACTTTGGGAGAAAGACACACCCAGCAGTTTCCTGGGAAGTGACTGCACCTGTCTTCTGCTATCAGATGGTGTACAAACTACTCACGGCTATTATAAATAATTAGTATGTGCAAAGCATAGAAAGTATAAAATAAGTAAATACAAATAAATCACATGTACACTTTTGAATAAAAAAAAGCATAAATAGCAATTTTCAATCTGATTTTGTGCTGAAAGCTCAAAGAGCAGATACTGAAGGAATAGTTGACTGAAAAAAAATACAACATTTTATTTAATTTATCGTCATAATTTACTCGCTCCAATGTTATTTCAAACCTTTATGACTTTCTTTCTTCTTTGGAACAGAAAAAAGAAGATATTTAAAAAATATGTCAAATTTATTTTTGCCCATATAATGTATCTTCTTTGTTTTTCCACAGAAAAAAAGGCCACACAGGAATGGAAATATATGAAGGTGAGTGAATTTTTTATATTTGTTTATTTTTTTGGAGGACTATCCCTTTAAATATATAATTAAAATAGCAAGTTAAGGACAAGTTACCCTTGAATTTTGCAGGGTACGCCAGGCCGTTACTTTCTCTTTGGGTTAAACAGCGCAATGGCTGGATGGGTCTTTAGTAACCTTGGCTGGAAGAGAGCTGTTAGTCCCTCCCTGAGGTAAAGGGGATTTAGACCCAACATCCAGAGCTCTGCATTGGCCTTCTCCCTGCCAGGAGCTCTAACTCACTCACTGCAGGCCATTGTGTTCTCAGCACATTCCCCTGAAAAATAAAACTAAGCAAAGGAAAAACAATGATGGACAAAAAAGCCCACACCGAGGGCCATCTGCTCTCCCCGGAAGCCGTGGAACTGACCTCCTTGTCACTCTCACTGTCCGTCCCATCTCCCTAAACGGTTCTGCGAGATGGGAGAACCCACCGGCACCGGGCCAGGGGAGGCATGTCCTCTCACCTTGAGAGAGTCGGACGAGACCTGACAGACTCCAGGACTCAATTTCACCTCTGCGAAATAAAATGTAGGGAGAAGAGGTGAGGAAAAGAGAGACTGAGAAAAATAGAGTGAGACAAAAAAGAGGGTGGCGGTGCGGAGGAATGGAGTGAGGGGGCAGGGTAGCGGGAAAAAAGCCTTGTGTTGTTTTGCTTTGTAGGAAGGCTACTTCTGTTTGCCACATTAGAGCAGATTATTTTATAACAAAGAAGAAGAGGAACTTATAAGGAATTCTTTAGAGGAGCCTTTTCTTTTCTTTTCACCAGTCAGTCGTGTGGAAATTAATTTGCAGTACAAGAGGTCATGCAGATGGTGGCAACAAATCTATCACCCTTATGATTGACACTTAAAAACAAGTTTGAACAAATTGAATATCTTGAATATACTGTAAATAATTAACCCTCGTGTTCTGTTTTTTTGAGGTTCAAGCTTAAAAATTATTACAATTTTTTTTCTTTTTTAATCTGTCTCTGTCTAATTCAAAGCCCATTAATAAATGGTAGTTTCATACCTGGGGTATTTGGAACCATATATGTATGTGACATTACATTTTGAGTTATTCAAATATTTGGAGTGTTTTTAAAACAGAATATAAGAAAAACACAACACTCAGAAAACTGACAAAAACAAAAAAGCAATGCTTAATCAAAAAAAACAAAAAACAACGCATAATAAAACAAAACGCAAACAAACCAACAACAAAAAGTAATACCAAACAAAATAAAAAAAACACACAAAACAAAAACTACTTTGTTTTTGTACACTCTTGTTTAAAAACTCTGAAAAAGTTGAGTAAAATATCTTGGCGCAACATAATAAGCCCAGGTATAGGGGCAGAGAAAGATAAAGAGATAAAGAGAATGTGTGAGCTGAATCCCCATCAATCTGCTTTGTCTGTTTATTTGAAAGGAAAAAAAACAGACTACAGCAACAACACACTGTGTCATTACAGCGTTTCCTGTTGCCTCGTGGAATGATATGAAGCGCTCTAGCAAACACATCTGTTCTCTCACAGAGCAGATAACAGTGCGACAGATCTTGTTTTCAGGTGCTGGAAGAACATCGGAGGGTGGGAAAACTGAATTTCATGAGAACCAGTTGTAATACTTCAGCATATCTGAGGGCAATTTATTTTGGTTATATTTGTTCCTCATGTTTCCCATAGTGTAGTTCCAATCAATATTATTATAAAACAATTACTAACATTTCTTTCCTGTGTTTTCCTTTTTTTATTGTTATGATGTTTTACATCTGAGAATTTGAGCTGGAAAAAGTAAACAGATTTAAAATGACGGTGTAAAAACTAAACATGTATCACGAGGGAGTATGAAATGTAATCATGCTGTAATCAATGATTCAATCAAGTAATCATGAGAGCAAAATTCATTAATTAATGAATAGTTTTTACTTTTATTACAATTCTTAATGCTTTCTTATTTTGACACTATAAGGCATTGGATATTTAATGGATCTTTGTTTAGTTAACTAAAAAAAAACATCTTATTTCTCAAAATTAACATTATAATTGCTGTGCACTAATGAGCTCCCTTGACAAGATGTAGAATTATATAGCATCTTGCAAACTGATATACTTTATAACATGAATATCATCCAAAAATTAACCACCTCATTACTGCAATTATGCATTACACACTTGTGCATGTGTTAAAAAGCTACACCAATATTTGTTTTGTCAATCTCCACCATCATCCATCTTACTCTTAACTTTGATGGCCATTTATCCAATTATTGTGTCCATAATGGCTTTTCATCAGCTCATCTCTCCTTCCCAACGATGTGCTTTAGCCATTTACCTTTCCTGGAAATGTCAGGTTGTGTCAGAGTTGTTGGCAAATGTTGCTGCAATTATCTTGACTCGGATTCCTTAGGGAGGGGAGCTGATTGCTGCTAATTTGCCCGTGTGAGTGCGGTAGGCCTTACTGTAGACCGGTAAGGAGAAGATGGAACGGCAAAGAGTGAAGGATAATCCTTTTAATCTCGACTCTAAAAGAATGCCACTGTTTTATTTAGTAACAATTATTTCACTCAAACCCTACAGATTTTGTTTACCCCACAACAAAGCTTCCAAAAGTCAATTTCTGTCCAACTGAAAAGAATATAAACAAATAAAAACACTTGAGTTCCTTCAGAAACCTTCAGAGAAACTTCATTGAAAGCTCGCCATCGACTGGCCCCCCTTAGAGCTGTCTTTACTTGGCCTTCTGCTTTTAACGCTTGGAAGCAATCTAACGATTTAGATTGAAGTTTGGGCACCATTTCACCGTCTGAACGCTTCTCAGAGAAGGTGGACGTACTGTAGCTGAGGTTAAGGTGTATAAAACAATACCTCTTTCCAAGTTGCCCCTTTCCACTTAGCTGCTGCTTGAAGGCAGCACCAGGTGTCTCTACTTTCCACTGGCACTCCTCCTCTTGAACTGAACCAAAAGAGGGACAAAAATGAAGGAAAAACCCGACAGCCACTCAACCTTCACAACCCCCTCCTCCAGAACCCCCCCCCCCCCCCCAACCCCAGGCAAAATGTATCCATCTGATTCTCGCCGCTTCTTCCTTCACATGAGGAAGAAGTGCCAAGTGCAGCTAATGTGCTGCTGGAAGCGTGGAGCGTTTGTGACACTCCTCAGCGCAAACGTACAGCTGGCATGCTCACAGACAGGTGGCCTGGCAAGAAGCTCCTTCCAAAGGAGCCGGCACTGTCTAAAAAAAAAACCCCTCTTCTGTCTGCCGTTCCCTCGCTTTCTTTAGTTCTTTCTTGTGGGGCTAGTTTTGTTATAAAGTGGAGCTGCGTTTCAGAGGGAGTTGCATTGTGATTGTTGAGCATATGTGTTACATATGTTCAAAAACAGTTGAAGGATTGAAAACCCATAATGAGTCAACTGAGACATGCTAATTAGTTAATTGGGCACTGTGAGTGCTTTTTGTTTGACATACAGTACACACATTAAACTAAACATTTTAATGAATATTTGATGTCCACTATGTAAAAATGTGAAGAAAGAATTCATAAACATTTACTTTAAAGAAACATTCTGGATTCAGTATTGGATTCAATTGGCATAATTTCCACATGAAAATTATTTAGACTTGCTCTGTGTGGTTATGGTGAGGTACTTACTATGGAAGTGAATAGGGGTCAAATATTTACATTTTTAAAAGCGTAAACGTAAAGCTTATAATTTTATAAAAGCACTAACATTAATTCTTCTGTTACAACTTAAAGCTATAAATCATAATTGTAGTCATTTTATAGTTTTAGGCAATATGATTGTCATGGCTGTGACATTGCAAAATTAAACTATACTGTTGAAAGAGTTGAAAAGTATCTTAACGTTTACTGATTGACCCCATTCACTTTCACTGTAAGCGCGTCACTCCAACCCAGATTTTTGCCCTTTTATACAAAAAATGAGAAGGATGAGTCAAAATAAATTTTTGTGCAATCAACAGTATGCCACAAGTGCTTGACTGAGAATAACTTGTTCTGAACCCAGAATATTCATTATATCGGTATTACCTAATAATTTTAGCTTTCGTGGTTTTGGTTCAAAATATTGAAATATTAAATAAGAAAAACAACTGATCTTCTGATAGGGATTTCATTTCATTTAATTTTTATCTTTAACTAAAACTGACTAACAGGAGAGAAAATACAGTTGCCCGTTTGGTGTGGGGAGACTGTGTTTATGAAGACAGACAAAGGATACACATCTTGGCTTTCTGCTTTGCTTTGGCACTTTCCAGTGGTGCCAAAATGGGCAGTGCCAGCACTTTGTGCCCGCTCTCCCTTCTCCTCCATCTGCTGGGGCAAGAGGCCTGAGAGGGTCAGTGCCCGCTACTCTGTTCTCCTCTTGTCTCAGCCTGGAGCTACTGCGGACACACTTAATGCAGCCTGCAAAAGGCTAACGCTCATGTTCCATATGTTCTTCATTTATCTCCTAACCAATCCCCAAGTAGTTACACATTTAAAATGGCATTCGTAGCAATAAACTGTTCTATGTGTTTGATTTGCTGTAATAGCTTCAAGGAGCTTCCATCTCCCCCCAGACACCGCCAGTCGAACAAACATTTACAGAATCGTGTTTCCATCTCCTTAAGATGAGTCTAAACTAGCCTAAAGCGTTCTTAACTACCTCTGGGAATCACTCAATACCCACTGCACAGCGTGTGTAACAGCCTAGAAAATCACTTTGGAGATTTCCCCACTCTTCAGCACTGATCTTGTCGTTTCTTTTTACCTTCATTCAGCTGTAAGGGTCTTTGTTTTCAGTTCTAGTCCTTGATTCTATTCCTATGTTGGTAATAAAAAATGACTGAATATTTTAAAATGAAATAAAATGATGGATTCTGAAAACTTCTTATCATTTGAGAGAGATCTGATTTTAAAGGAATAGTTCAAGCAAAAGTGAAAAATCTGTCATTATTTAGTCATCCTCATTCTGTTTCTAATCCATATTAATTCTGCGGATTACAAAAGGATTATATTTTGAATAATGTAATGGATGCTCTTTTCTGTACAATTAAAATTGTAATCGGGGACTAAAGCATTTAAAGGAAGCTTCTAAAGGAATTTGCTGCGAATTTACTCCCCCTTAGGCCATTCACGATGTTGATGAGTTTGTTTCTTCACTGGAACAAATTTGGATGTGGTGTAGAGTGTAGCTGCTGTGGGTTTCTTACACAGAACAAGAGGTGCCACTGGCTACAAGAGTAACGAGCAGGGCAGATTAGAGTCTTTCTCCAGCTCCGCTCCAGGCTGCCCAGTCAACTGTCACCACGCTAACACGACCTGTCGCTGCTCTCAGCGCCTCTGTGCACTTTCTTTCCTGTCAGACACTGTTTAATACAAACAATTAGCATCAGGAGCTAACGGCTAGTAGTAATTTTCCAGCTGGTGCCTGGAGTCACTGCACTACTTGTCAGAGGATCTCACCACAAGCTAGTGCTACTCCTGGCTGAGCATGATATGTCTGTTGTGTTGCTAGGAAAGCAATTGTTACCACACAACAGAATTTAAAAATAAGATGAAAACAAAATTACATCAATACGATTCATTGTATGCAGGATTTTCTAATATATTTACTACGAGTTTGAATATATTATATAGTAACATATTCAGCTGAAATTGTGAAAACACTTTTTCAAACACAACATGTGGTCTAATTTTAAATGTCTTCATTTATATATATTTAACCACTAAGCACAGCCTTGAAAAGCTTCTCTCTGAAATTAAATTTTTGAGAAGCTGAATTCCTCAAAAACTGCCAGAATGAAAACAAAACAAATGAAGCCTGCCAGAGAATATTCCAAGCATGCTTCTCAAAGCGGTTAGAATTATGAACGGCCTCTTGGTAATTAAAATATTGCATCCCCCAAGGAGCAGGCATTTAACTAATGAAAGCTGTGTTCAAATGAATGTGGGACTCTCTCATTAACAAGCATTAGAATGCTCTCAAAAGAGTCATGCGTTGGGTGAAAGCACGTCATCAAAACAATCTTTGCTTGAAAGACTCTGGAAAATATTGTAATAAAGCCAAGATCCTTGCCTAAACAAGTTTCAAGGCCAGTAAAACACAATTATAATGATTGCTCGGAGGGGGAGTAATCTTAATACATAAAATCTTAATTAAAAGGCTGTGTGTGCGCATGATCACGTCTATAATAAGAGGGGTAAAACAAAAGTTGTTTTTTTTCCTTCTCCCCCTCCTAAATATTTTAAACTTCACTGCAGGGTGTCATGCTGATATCCATTTGAAAGACTGACATTTTGTGGATGCGTGGAAAACTCTTTTGAATGTACCCAGAGTGACACTTATTTTAATATGCACTTAAACAGGCAAATCCATGGGGAAACCATGTCTGCTTAGTTGCCCAACTGATTTGTGAATGTACAGTACAAGGTGAATGAGATGAAAACAAGCCAACCAGTTTTTGTGGAGAAGGTATTTAATGTCATCATTTACATGCATTCAATTTTTTATGAACTTATTAAATCACATTTGTGACCTTGGACCACAAAAACAGTCTAAAGTCGCTGGGGTATATTTGTAGCAATAGCCACAAATGCATTGTATGGGTCAAAATTATACATTTTTATTTTATGCCAAAAATCATTAGGACATTAAGTAAAGATCATGTTCCATGAATATATTTAGCAAATTTCTTACCATAAATATATAAAAACTTCAGTTTTGATTAGTAATATGCATTGCTAAGAACTTTATTTGGATGACTTTAAAGGAGATTTTATCAATATTTAGATTTGTTTTCATCCTCAGATTCCAGATTTTATAATAGTTGTATCTCAGCCAAATATTGTCATATCCAAACCAATCATATAGCAATGGAATGCTTATTTATTCAGCTTTCAGATGATTTATACATCTCTATTTCGTAAAAATTGACACTTAAGACTGGTTTTGTGGCCCAGGGTTACATTTATATTACAGTCTATTTCATACATGCAAACCATGTCAAACCTCTTAAATACATAAATATATGCAGGCTATAATAATTTAAAACTCCATTCTAATTATTGCATTGTAGTAGTATTGTGTTGTATTGCTTTTAATTGTAAAATTATACTGCAATTTTTTTTATAGAGCCTAAGCTCATTATTTAAACAATGTATAAAAGGCTATAGCCTACTGCAAATGCACAGCGTATACAAAATCCTGAACACATTGATGTTTTGAATTTAAAATATTATAATTATAGGCTATTGATATCTTAATAAATGTCCATTTTGAATTATTAAAAGCACTTTATTTGAATATATTATTTATTACATTTTATTAAAACTAGTTAAATCAATGTCAGGTACAGCAAACCAGGCTCTCATCTACAAAAAAACATTTTTCATGTTGAAGTTTATCCAATGAAAAAAAGAAATGACGTTGAGTCAAATCTTGAGTGAATACAAATTATTATAAAACAGATAGTTCCAATCCTTGGTTCTGATTGGTTGAGCCAGGTTCAAAGCCGTTTTAAATTATATTACAAAGCTACACCTTTGTTTACTTTGTGTGTTGCTTGGCAACCACTTTGTTCCAATCATAGGTTCCAACCACAACTGTTTCTGAGGAACTACGTTGTTTGGTGGAAGAATACTGTTTTTAATAATATCATTTAACCTGGTCTCATAAAAATACGTGCCTCTGTGCACTTTCTGCGCAACACCGTTTTATGTACCTTACTGCACTGCAGTAAATGACGTAATTTACTCAAGATGGCAGCAGCCATACTGAGATGTATTCGCTTCACTTTTCTATAGTGGAAGGAAGTGGAGACCCGTCGTCCATCTTTTTTACAGTCTATGGTTTCGCCGCAGTTTCATAGAGAAATGTCCACTGAGTGGCGCTAAAACACAGGTTAAATACATGAACCCTGGCACATTTTATTACATAGATATAGGTACATATTGCTGTGTTTTTATTACGTTGCTACAGAAACGTATTGCGGCGGTTCAGAATTCAAATATCCGGGCTCTGTCCCTAAAAGTTAATGCTCTATCATGTTGGAAATATGCCCTACACCAAACCCAACCCTAAACCTACCCGATAGTGTTAAGAAATGCAAAACTGATATAACAACGTATTTGTTGATGCAACCGTGCCATTTCAACTTCCTTACATGCAGATTTGAACTGCTTTGTCAAACCGGGATTACACGGTATTCGAACCGAGGCTCGTAAGTACGTTTCCGTACTCCGCGAGCTACCGAAAAAACTTGCCGTCTATGAAAACCCATAAGTTAGATACGAGGCTGGATATGTGCGATGCTAACGTTCAAAAGCATCAGTTTTCAAATCTCCCAGCTTTTTAATATTGTTTTGAAGTCGTAACATGATATTCTTCAAGTAATTGTGCAAAAATTATGCTCTATTAATCAAAACTATGTAAATAAATGTTTTATGTTACACTGTATATGTAAATTTGTGTGAAAAGGAGTAAAGTGTGTCAGAGTTATACTGCCTCTACTGTTCTTTTGGAAACTAAAGTAATATGTAGTTATTGGTACATATTTCGTGTCTCGCTAAAAAGTGCACCCTGGTACGTAAATGCTACCAAGTAGATATCATTACACTTATTTGCTCTGATTTATTTAATGAAACCTTACTAAGTATATGGAATAACCATTTTATATGAAGCAGTAAGCCCCGTGAAGCCATGGTTTACAGTGAATTTATTAAAGCTAAGGGGGTTTTAGGTACTCTGCTTCGTGACTGTTATAAATAAAATACTGTTTTGAATTTACTGTAAACCACGGCTTCTTTGGGCTTATTGCTTTATTATAATTGTATTGTCGATCATCAGATTTATCTGCGTCAGATTTATCTGATTTGCTGTAAAAAAAAAAGAAGAATACAAAATATGACGGCAAAATGGCTGCTTGCAGAAGCCATGCGTGCTGGTGTTTTGTTACAGATCTACGACTCCACTGAAATTGCTCTCTCATTGGCTGTAGGTTGTCGCCGTCATTTCTAGTCAAAACCCATTTCACACTGCAGGACTGTAAGTCGCTGGCAGGGCCAGATAATTAGCATGCCAAATATCTCACAGGCATCGCAATGCATTGACACTTCTTCTCAGATTGCGTCTTTTATAACACAATATGAGATTGTGACTCACGTTAACGAGCACCGATTTCCCTCTGATTTCAGGCTTTTGTCTGCAATTTCCACAAATCTGTTGGCGAGTGAAAATCGTGACTAAAAATGTATCTGAAAGTTTTTTTTATAACGTATTAATTAAATTAATGATTCAATGACTCATTCGTCAGGACAATACATTCTTTCATTCTTAAAAAAAACTTATTTTGAAGGAATCAACTTTTTAAAAGTGATTCTCAAACTCGCATATAAAGACTTGTCTCCACCTACTGGCATGACGGTGTCACCTGCAGAAAGAGTCATTGAAATCATCTAAATCCAAGGACTATTTTAATGTGCTTTAACATAAACTCTGCTTTTATCAATAATGTATTATGCAGATAAAGGGGCCACTTTATGAGTTAGTTTCCTCTTAGGTTCAAGCTGTCTTCTCCTCTCAGATCAAGGAAATTGTTAATCAGATTTATATTTCTTAAACCTTTATGGGTGCTGTTGTGTTTTGACAGGTTTGTTGAACCAGCTGTAGGGATGATGTTTCAGTGTGTCAGCTTTAATTAAGTTGATGCCTGTGACCTTAGGGAGAGGCTGAGGCATAACAATGGCCTTAGAGCCTTGAGTAAATACTCAATGACTGTCTTACTGTCATGTCACCCAACACATGAGAATACAAACTCTCCTGTTCTTTATGAGTAGTGTTGACATCTGCTTGGCATCATTATGAATGTGATGAGTGTTAACCAGTCAGGTTACAAGGTACATTAAGATTTTGTTTCAAGTTTCAATTCGGTCTTGCTGGGTAAAGGTTTATGACACATACTGACAATAAATGTATAGCCTAAATGCACTGGAAGTCGCTTTGGATAAAAGCGTCTGCTAAATGCATAAATGTAAATGTAATGGGACAATATTAGTTCATTGGGTTAGTTTAGCAGATACATATAGTCTTTGATAAATAAATTTTTCAGAATTAACACTATGCTTTGATTTGTTTTAACGAGTCAAATTTTTGGCTTGGATTGTGGCCACTCAGATCTTCTGTTCTTTCAACAAGTGCACTTTAATAGTATTATCTCCTCTTGTTTCACTGTGGTTGAGCAGAGCAATTGGCTTGGGCAGTTGTTGTTGCCACAAGCAAGACATCTTCACACATATTCTCTCCAGTGTCCTTTATGGAAGCCTACATCAGCCCTGTGACATGGGCCTCAGTAATGGTTTGTAATGGTGACCTGAGTGTGTTCTGGATGTCTGCTTCATTTTATTAATTGAGTACCTCTTTGATTTACACGTGTTATTTATTTGTGTGCACCTTGATGTAATTTAGACTTTCAAATTGGTTCCTTTGGGACTACCACAGCCAAGAAAACAGACAACCAAATCTGTGAAGAAACTACTAAATATGCAATGTATAATGATTTACTCATACATTTACTTGTACGGATGTAAACACTAATTTTCTAGCGTTTCTGGCGTATCTCCAATAAAAAAAGAGAGAGAGAGAGAGAAAAATATGAAAAGAATATGGCCTGATAGAAGATTCTGCTTTCTGAGCTGTGAAGTGCTTCGTCTTTAAAAAAAAAATGTTTTGTCTTATTGGAAACCTATTAGCTGACATTTTATGGCTCAAATGGAAACCACACATTTTCATCTTTTTTTAATGCATAGCTTTGGTAATCAATAAATACAGTGACCATTTGGATAGATCAAAATGTTATACCTTCACTGTTCACATCAACTAATAATTTAAGACTTCACCCAACCAAAGTGAAATTCCTCTTTCCATTTTAGGCACTCTTTAGAAAACTGGATTCAACCCAGAGGTCACATATCTCCAGACCATCCTATTTTATATATCTTAATGGTCTCTTGAATAGCTTTGAGTTCTGGAGGCAAAATGAGATTTGG
This sequence comes from Oxygymnocypris stewartii, assembly GCA_003573665.1. Lineage (NCBI taxonomy): Eukaryota > Metazoa > Chordata > Actinopteri > Cypriniformes > Cyprinidae > Oxygymnocypris > Oxygymnocypris stewartii. The sequence continues at coordinate 47,140 of QVTF01021664.1, forward strand.
ACAGTAATGTCAGATTTTAAGATACCTTCAGAAAAGCAAAAAGAGCGGGAAAAGGGTCATTTATCTCTTGAGGGGTTGGAGGTCGACACAACATAAGTGTATCGGCAACAAAAACACATAAAAAATCCATATTAACGCACGCTTGTGAGTAAAATCATCGATGGTCTACCCGTTTCTTTACTTCAGATGCCTTTAAGGTCTGTCCGCTTTGATGCTTGAAGTTTTAAGTAACTTGGTACATTCTTGTGTCTCATCTAAACACGAGCAGTTCACACTGGGATCACACTCACGCACCCACACACACATATTGAAGCCCGCCCCCTCTCACAAAACACCTGCATTGAAGCAGCACCTGTCAAGGGAACGGGAGGGAGGAGGGCCGGGGCCGTACCTCGTCTTGTCTCCACGTATTGTCCTGCAGCGGAGCACGAGAGGGGAAAACAGAACGAAGAGGGGCCACCTGTCTCCCTTCATCGCTCGCACTCCTTCATCTTCCCTTGGAGCGATTACACCAGGTCTCCGACACTAATCTAATTATACTGCTAAAAAGAAAGAGAGACACCGAAGAGGAGCCTTAGTGTGTTCCAATTAAGGCACTGCCAGAGGTTGGAGACAATGCGAGCTGTGTTTTTTTCACATGCGATTGCGAGAGAGTCATAAAGAGTTTTGCTCTCACTTAAGGCAAGGCTATTGTGATATGTAGGACATCCGAGGGGTGGGGGGGAAGTATAACTATCAGCAACCTGATGTAAAGGTCATGCAATGAGAGAAAGAGAGTGAGAAATGGATGGAGGGAAAGAGTGCACTAGGGCTATATGAATCATAAGTTTTGTCAAAGAGGTAGTGGCAGGGACCGGTCTATACGAGCAAGGTCGCAGTTCAGCGTTGCGCCTCAGGACCCGCTGCTCTTAAGCAGCCGCAGCTGCATTGTTCTCGCTCTGCCGGTGGAGACTCACTGTGTCCATCCGATTAGCCACTCCGTGACCGTCCTTCACTACAGTATCACATACTGTTTACTGCGAGGGAGACCTTTAGTGAGGAGACAGATTGTTCACTTTGAAAGAGTCCTCTAGCCGGCCTGAAGCGCCGTTTGTGCATGAGAGTCCTCCAGTCCTTCAGGAAACTCCCACACACAATACTCTTCACTATTATGCAGAGACAAGAGGCTTTAGCTAAACAATATAACATTCCGTTATTTTGCCGGCCATTGTTCTGTGGCTGTAATTGATGAAGTGATGGAAAAAAGCATAATTTTGTCTTTGTCTTAAAATGTTAAGCTTTTGCGGCATGCCGTGAAAATAATAAGGTACTCTCAACTTTTTTAAGGCATGCGGGATGCTTTAAACACACACTGCGCTTTTCTAAGAGGCCGGTCACATTCGTTTAAAAAAAACCTGTTAATCTATGTAAATATAGGTCAGTTGTGTTGCATCTCACTGTTTTTTTATGCATCTCGTGCCATGATTACTGCTAATTAAGACATCATTCCAAGCAGCTCAATTTTCTGTCTTGCTGTTTTAAAGGTGTAAAGCAGATTTAAAGGGGTCATATGATGCGATTTCAAGTTTTCCTTTCTCTTTGGAGTGTTACAAGCTGTTTGTGCATAGATAAGATTCCTGAAGTTGCAAAAACTAAAGTCTCAAAACCAAAGAGATCTTCTTTATCAAAGTTAAGATTCTGCCATAATGACTCATTCAAACACGCCCCCACATGTCTACGTCACGATGTGGAGATATTTGTGTAATGCCGTCCAAATGTTCACGCAAAGAAAGAAGGTGTGGTTTAAGTAACTGCAGTAGTGTTGATGTAGCCGTGTCAGGGAGACGCTGTGTGTTTCTATGCGAAAGCAAAAGCACTTTATTTGACCTTCTGAAAGTAGATGCATTTAGGATCATTAAGATTACTTACAACAGAACAGCACAACCCAGATGTTATCACTTGTTTTGTGGACCTAGGAGAGGAGGTAATTCTGACTTTGCTTTGACAATCTGGCGATTCTGAATCAGCGACAGTATTTTTTGTTATTAGTTTAAGTATTTGCTCATGACTGCTCAAATACGGAGCTTTGCACGTCGTGTGTGTGCGCACTCGCGTGTGTGAGAGAGGGAGACATGGTCACACAACCACGACTTGTGTGCAAACACATACAAGCTTTATCACTGTGTCTGTCACGTGACTCAGTTCCCCTTTTGGCCTTGGACTGATGGTAAAACTAACTTTACATTTATTTTTAAAGCTAAATCTCGCGATTATGGAAAGGGGTGTTACATTTCCGAATTATGCTTGTGGTGTTCGGCCAATCACAATGCACTGTGTTAACTGGCCAATCCGAGCAGATTGTGCTTGTTGGAGGGAGGGACTTTGTAGAAAAAACTAAGCGTTTGAGAGAGACGCGGCATAGAGTACCTACAATAATGTACAGTATTTGAAAAATAATGTGTTTTTGAACATTAAAGCATGTCAACATATTCTGTTACACCAAATACACCAAATAACGATCTTTAAAAAAAGCATCATATGACCCTTTTAAATGTACTCTCTGAATGCTTGTACAATACAGACTGTGTTTATAAAAAGTAGAAACAGACTTTTTTTTAAGATCGCAGATGTTGGGTTTTGATAGTTTCAGCATTAATCAGGAATCGATGAGAACTCTTGATCCTGATTGTTACACTCAGTTGGGACGATGAATCAAAAAGCCTTTATTCCTTTCAGAGTTAATTTTTGACCTCTTTCAATTGAATTAATTGAAGTACCACTACTTTATATAAGACTGAAGATAAGAATCAGTCTCAGATATTTTGTGATGTTTCACTGCTTGACAGGACTCTTGTTGTTACTTCAAGACTTTCAACTTTCTTCAAGTGGTTTCTTTTTTTAGCTTCTGCTATATTTCTTAGACTTCATCCTAAAAACTACATCCTGGTGACGGAAGACTGTGCTAAATGCTGTGCAAGCACTTCCCTGGATTTCTAACCTGTCCCTAAAGGATGTGACCTTTTTAACGCTGGTCATCAGATTTACACTTATTGATGGGCTATTCAAAACCCCATTCAAACTTCTTCCACTGGGATTTCTATACAATTAGGTTAGTCTGTTATTATACTACTTTTTATAAGTTTGACATGTATAATTATTATTTTAACATGTATTCTTAAACGTTAATGCAAGACAAGCTGGTATACTAGCCCACCCACTCTCACATTTAGCAACATGGCCATTAAGCCCCAGGTATTATGGTTGGTGTATTTTTTTCATTTTTTTATGTATTAAAGAATTAATTAATTATTATTTACTTATTTTTAACTTTTTATTTATCTTTTATTTATTGTTTTTTGAGTCTTCATTGAGAAGCGAGTAAACTTGATTACACTTTACTTGAAGGGGTGTGCATAAGACTGACATGACACCTTCAAAATCATGACATGACGCAAGTAGTGTTACCGTAAACCTTTACTAGTTTGTCTCCATGTTAGTCGATGACCTTGAGCTGTTCCTTACATTATTATTGTTTCAGATTTACATGCATGCATATATACTTCACACACACTCACTCATCCACCCACACACGTTTAAGTAAATGTATGTGTCCTGCACATTGATATTTGACCTTTCTGTTGGGAAATGAAGGTTAATTATTTTAACCATGGCTATCATCAAGGTGAATCTTGAATTGGCGTTCCAAGTCGGCATCAAAATGTTATGCTTTTAATATCAAAGTTGCTATTAATGCTTGTGAGTCATGAAACAGCATGATCGATCTTCTTCCATGTGCTGCAATAAATGCTTCCCTTATAAAAGCTCATGCTTGTTCCACAACTGTCCAGACCGGCTCACAGACACAGCCAAGATATCAGCAGTCAAGAATCATTTTTCTCCAACCCCTCCAAACCTCCCTCAGTGTCACATGCTGGGTTTGACTTTGAGGCACAGTCCTTCGTTCCAGCACCATTATATCACATCTTCTACTGTTGCCCAAGCCTGAGGTGCCTCGGGCGTCTAATGCCTTTTAAGAGCCATCACTGAAAAATGCAGGATCCATCAGTGTCCTTTGAGGCTGGCTGTTTTGGCATGGAGGCAGCATGGTAACAGCTTGCTGGAGTAAGGTGACATTTCTGGGTATGCAAAGTAATAGGAAGGGAGGGAGGGGAGGTGGGGGCGCCAGAGAGGGAATCCTTGCGGGAGAGGGGGTTGCTCCTCAAAGCCCTGCACCTTTTGACTTTGCTTGGAGTAAAACAGATGCTAACAGCCTTAGTTATGGTGTAGATACCACAGCGCACTCCAAAACAGGCCTAATGAAAAGAGGGGCGGGGGTGCGGGCCGAGAGAGAGACTAAAAGGTGTTCTGGAGGTACGCCGTCCTTTCTGAGGCTGTCAGGGCGGGTTATTTTTAATGGAGGCTGATGTGGGGGGCACGTTAATGAGTGATGTGTGGACAGCTCTTGTTTGTACCGCCGTGGAGGAGAGGGGGACCACAGAGGCTCGCGTTCGTTTGTAAGGGAGGGAAAGGCACGGGGAAATGGTCTGTGTGGACGCAGCTCAAGGTGAGAGCAGAATAGCTGGAAAGGGGTGGGTTTTTAGCATCTTGCTGCTTGTTTTCCCTTTTCAAAGTCACTTTTTTTCTTGGCCCGAGCATAAAGAAACAAAAACACGAAGATATTAACCTTCCTACAAAGATTCGGCGGTGCATTTAAACCTCTGAAAGCCTGACGGGTTACACAAAACACACTATTTATTCTGCTTGGAAAACAGCTCACTCTTTACAAATATTTATAAGGATTCCATGGAGTCTGTACGTGGTTGCTGTTGTGTGCTCGTTCTTTCAGTATAATTTTTTTACTCACTCCTTGCATTTTTCTGAAGCTTCACAGCCTCTCGCGCATAGGCCACATATTAGAGTAAATTAGAGCTAATTCACTCTTGCTTTCAAGATTTTCGATCCTTTATCCCCACACACAGCCAACCAAGTGGACAGGGCTCTGGTATATATAGGGACATTATTTAGTGATTTTTGTTTGAAAATAAATGTCGTGAACAATTTTGGGCTATTTTCCATTCATTTCCTCCTGTTTCCTTTTTCATACAGTTTCTTCACATTTGGGGACATTTCCACAAAGGTAGATTTTTATTTATTATAAATTATAAACAGATAGATTTATTTTGTTATGTGAAATACGCACATACATACATAAAATAAGATAATGAATATTATGGGACTTTTCAAATTTATTTTGGGTATTTTTGTAATCATCCTTTACTTTTACCTTTAAAATTACAATTGATTATAACATTACTTTTTGAAGTAATAATATGGATTTTTCGTAGTACATAACAGAATGAACAGAATATTTAGTTATACATTTAAGTACTGAGTAATATTAATTAACTACATGTACTTACTATATATATATAGTTAGGGTTAGGATTAAGGTTTGGTTTAGGGTTACTTGCATGTGATTATGCTTAATTTATTGTTATTATAATAGTAAGTTCATGTAACACGTATAACAAGACACCTTAAAACAACGTGTTACCGAACATAGTGTGTTTTCCAATCACGCTGTAATTTTGCAAAAACAGTGTGAACATATTAATGGTGTGTATTTACTGTAGCATACATAATCAAGACAAAGGAGTCTGGAATTTATTTCATGAAATGTTTCATGAGTTCGCCTGTCCATATAATCCTTATTTGATGTGAGTAAACAGATTTGGCTTACTGTCCGTAACGGAGAGGCTTGAGCACAAGATTCAGGCTCTAAGCTTCTTCTGGACCATTTAATTAATGAATAAGTACTTAATGGATATTAGAATCACGGTGATGATGGGGAGGAGGAGGGAAGCCAGAAGAGTTGTTATGGGAATGAGGCAAGCGGCTGCTCATATACCCTTGTGATATGATTGACAGGATTACACGAACAAGCTCCTCATGAACATTTGTTTAGGACTTCATTTAAAAATGTAATTTCTACCACATAGTAAATGGTGTTTTGAGTTGTGATGGAAAATCTTAGTGGCTGTTCAGGAGGGTATTTTAAAGGGGTCATCGGATGCTAAATTCACTTTACATGTTGTTTGAACATAAATGTGTGTTGGAAGTGTGTGTACACATCCATCCTATAATGTTAAAAATCCACCCAGTGTTTTTTTTTTAATCCATAAGTCGCATCTTACCTTAGACCCGCCCTGAGTGAGTTGTCATCAGTCCACCATTGTGTCGACTCCGGTGCAGGGGAAGACAAGATGTCTCTAATTAAGCGATTGAGGTGTTTTGTTGTTGGATGTAATAATGAACATAGCAGTCGTCATTTATTCCTGAAATCTGAGCCGCTGAAGACAGGGGCGCAGATGGCATTTTTTAACTGGGGGGGAACAAGCTGTCAGCGGGGTTGGGGGGGGGGGGGGGTTCACAAGGAGTGAACTGAAGCTGGAGTCAGTGTATCAAGAGTCACCACGCTCAGACATCTTCAGGAAAAGGGCTACTAAGCCACTTCTGAAACAGAAACATCGTCAGAAAGCATCTTACCTGGGCTAAGGAGAAAAATAACTGGACTGTTACTCAGTGGTCCTAAGTCCTAAAAAAGTAAATTTTGCATTTAATTTTGAAATCAAGGTAGAAGAGGGGAGAGGCACAGAATCCATGTTGCTTGAAGTCCAGAGTGAAGTTTCCACAGTCAGTGATGGTTTGGGCTGCCATGTCATCTGCTGGTGTTGGTCCACTGTGTTTTCTGGAGTCCACAGTCAACGCAGCCATCTACCAGGAAATTTTAGTGCACTTAATGCTTCCTTCCACTGACAAGCTTTATGGATATACTGATTTAATTTTCCAGCAGGACTTGGCACCTGCCCACACTGCCAAAGGTACCAAAGCCTGGTTCAATGACCATGGTGTTACTGTGCTTGATTGGCCAGCAATCTCGCCTGACCTGAACCCCACAGAGAATCTATGGGGTATTGTCAAGAGGAAGATGAGAGACACCAGACCCAACAACGCAGATGACCTGAATGCCACTATCAAAGCAACCTGGTCTTCCATTACACCTGAGCAGTGCCACAGGCTGATTGCCTCCATGCCACGCCGCATTGATGCAGTAATTCATACAAAAGGAGGCCCAACCAAGTATTGAGTGCATATAAATGAACATACTTTTCAGAAGCCTGAAATTTCTGTTTAAAATATCCCTTTTTATTGATCTTATGTAATATTCTAATTTTCTGAGACACTGAATTTTGGGTTTTCATTATCTGTAAGCTATAATCATAAACATTTAAAAAAATAAATGTTTCACTTTCTGAAATGAGTGACAAAAAATATTGACTTTTTCATGATATTCTATTTTTTTTTTTAGATGTACCTGTATAGTAGGGCCTACACTGTTAAAAAATATATATTTTGTAGGAAAATGGAAAGCTACTGGAAAATTTCTGTCAGTACGTTATTTTACAAACAAGTTTCTAACCTTTTATACAGATGTTTATGCAATGGCCACATTTACTTCTATGAATGAATGAATGATGCATTTATATAGCGCTTTATTGTGTATTGTTGTACACCCAAAGCGTTTTACAAGCATTTTTTTTTTGGGGGGGGGGGGGGGGGGGTGTCTTTCCTCCACCACCAGTGTATCTATGTAAAATACCTCAATGTAACCTTTTTTTAAGAAAGGAAGAAAATTACCTTTTGTTTTCTTGATTTTACCTTTGATTTTCTTGGACTAAAAGTTTCTAAGCTTGGACTGAAAGATGCTTGGATACTGTCAGATGTTTTATCTGCTGCACTTCCTGTCAATTTGATCTGAGATAGAGATGCAGCAAATTGTGGCACCCTGTTGTCTTACCTACCTTGGCCCACTGAACCGAAAAGGTCCTGGTGCAGGTTCTGCTGAGCTCAGGAATGAAGGATCCCCGCTGAGAGCAGGCCTTGGGGGTAGTGTAGGGCAGACGTGCCAAAAGGAGGTGAGGTTTGAGAGACATGAGATACAGGGGGTCAGTGAGCACTCAAACCCCTTTGTACTAATACAGTCTCAACCAGCAAATGCGTGCATTCATCCATAAGCACATGACTAATGCAGGGTTGCAATATGATGTCTGTATCAGTCTCCCCCACTCTCTCTATTTCTTTTCAGTGTGCCCATGGCAGCTCTGTGCATTGAGATCACTGACCTCGAGCTGGTGGGCCTGTGTCCCACTCCTGCTGTAAGAAAACCTGCTTCAGTGGCCCCTCGCTCCCCTCACTAGTGCTGGAGAAAAAGGATCGGATGAGGATAAACCAGAGCTGCTTAATTGGATTCCTGTCTAGGGACGGTCCAGTGTGGACACAGAGGCGAACCGTTTTAGCCATACGCTGGTTGTGTGAAGGAGTGTGTCTGTGTGTACAGTATATGTAAAGAGAGTAATGGATGGATTTGTCTCTCCATAGCCTTAACCAGCTTTATGGTGGCCTCATTTCAGAAGCAAAACTATATTATAGAGCTTTAAAAAATAATGCAAACATACAGCTTCTAGATTGAGAAAGATCCAAAATATCTTAATAATTGTCCAATCCATCGGAGCTCACAAATCTCATTTGAGTTTGTTAAATTCACCAAATATACTTTCAGTCTGTTAGCATCACATTAATGCTATTTAATGCAAACGTTTGGGTCTTGCATGCAGTGTTGTTAACTATTAAAAACAATTGTCCATTATTTGAAATAAAGCTGAAATAGAAACAAATAAGTTAGAGGTTGCTAAAATAGCTAAAATTATTACAACTAAAACTGAAATAAAAACAAATTAAAGCTAAATAGAAATGTTGGTAACACTTTATTTCGATAGTCCCACTTTAGACATTTTACTAACAGTAAGAAACTTTTGTAACTACATGTCAACTAGCAATCATTAGAGTATTAGTAGACTGTCTGCTTAATATCTTCTATCACTTTATTTGATGGCTCCACAACATACAACATACTGACTATCAGAAACATTGCAAGTATATGTCAACTTATTCTACTAACCCCAAACCTACCCTACTTGAGAGTTAGTAGACATGTAGTTGCAAAATAATGAGAATTAGCTGATGTCTAGTTGAAATCTAGTTACAAAGTCACTTATAGTAGTAGAATGTCTAAAGTGGACTATCGAAATAAAGTGTAACTGATAGAGTGTTAAAAACAAAACCCCCAAAAGTATACAAAAATTAAAAGTTCAGAACAAAATGACCAAAACAATCTAAAACTGCAAATACAAAAATGTAATATAAAATATGAGTAAATACGTCTATAAACAATATCAAAACACTACTTACTTGCCACATGATAAATCCATTTTAAATATACTATAGCTATGGCAGATGGGAAAATATCGGTTTATATCTAAGTTTAAAATCTACTCAGCTCAGACTCAGGCTCTGCCGAACATCTATTTTTGTGTTTTACAAAATCATTTTTGGTTGAAGCCATATTTTGGCTAAGCTTTTTCTTTTAAGCTGTTATTGAAAAGCAAACCTTTTAAATTAAAATGTGTTTGTTCAATATAATTTGATTTCCTGTTTTTCAAAATGTGTGCAACTTGGATGATGTCACAATTTAATCCCTTTCAGCCTGATGGTTTCAATGGCTGTGCTTTGTCTTGTTCCAGATCTGAACTTATGTATGTAGAATGTCATCAACAATAAGGGATAATTACGCGATACAATCGCCAGGACAGAGTGGGTTGTTTTTGACAAATAGACTGAGAGATTCAGTAAAAATATAGCAGACAAAATGATGCAACCAAGACATTTCACCCCTCCATGTGCTTCCATTAGTGCTCCAGAAATTAACTGGGGCCCAGTAATTATACACAGTGTTTTTTTCCCATCTAATTCTTTATTTAACCTTCACCTGCTACATGTCTTTTCATGTCATTATATGTGTGTGAAAAGGACATACAAAGGACAGGTTTTTAAAATACACGTTTAGCTATTGTAAGCCATCTTGTGTGAAACAATTCTGGGTATGTCATATCTAAAACTTGATCTGTTCACGTTAATAATGAAAGGGATATCAAACAATACTGTCTGCACCACCGAGAACAAATTAAATTTGCAAAAGTGTTTTAAATAACAAAATTGTACCTTCAGCTGAATGACTGACAATCCATTTATTTACAGTTATTTCAATGCAAATTGCATTACAGTTTTTTAGACTATAACCTCCCTAAATATTGTTAACAAAACACTGTTTTGCTACAGGCAAAATCATGTTTTTCTGTAAGAATCGTGACTTGTGAGGAAATGAAATTTTCATCTGGAGCTCAATATTGAGCGCTCACAAATCAAATGTTCATTCATTTCAAAGTGAGGAGGCAGTCCAGACACATACTGTACATTTGAGACAGGTTATACCTGTCTCACAACAAATTCAGATCTGCCCGTGATGCACACACAGATCCCTAAGTGACTGAATAACATGCACGCTTAGAAAGAGTCATGCAGAGCTTGGAGAAACTGATGTTTTATTTACTCAGCTGGATTAGTTATTGGACCAGCATTCACTTGCTATTTAGCAGTTGTAACCTGAGATTAAATGCGCTCAAACTTACTTGTCATGCTCATCTCTTTTTATTTTTAATTTTTTTATTATTATTAGGAGGATTTGGAGGACATTGATCATAATACTGAGCCCAGATCTTCAAGTAGAGATCTTTGATACAAGCAGATAATTTGTTTAGAGGAAAGGTTGAGTATCACATTTTGAAAATATATATATATATCAGAAAACGTAGAAAGAACGGCCATATAACATAAGGGTGCAAACAATATAAGCTTTATTAAAACGTATAATAAACTTTTTTTATTGAACTTTAACTGCATTTGATGTCACATGTACTGTTACAGCTGTTTTACTTTGGAGGAGAATTAAAACGTACACTTTTATCTTCATTAGGTCCCACAATGTCCTGTAACTTTCTAAGATCCAAAAATAAATAAAGGCATCCTTTCAAAACACCAACAACATCATTTGAAATAAATAAATAAATAAATACAAATATGTAATTATATTAAAATTTTCAGGAGATGAATGAGGGGTGAATTTAAAGTTATAAATATGGCTTATGTGCTTGTCAGTCTGTTCATATATGCTACTTGCAGAAATGTTTATTCAGGATATATGGCTAATTAAAACATGCTATTTAACAAAAGAGCAAAAAATATTAGCAATTAAGTTTTTGTATTCCTAACATTTATTGAAAGCTTTTAATGAACTCTATGACACATTTTCTGTTAAATAACTAACATCACATTATTAATAAAATGTGTTCATTGTTTTGGATGAAAATTCCACTCTTTATCATCATTAGGTCCACATTGTTCTGTACTGTTCTATGATGCAACAATAACTCTGTTAAAATATTATTTGAAAATAAACAAAATAAGTTATTGACAAAATGAATAAACAAAAATAATCTATAATTTATATTGTATTTTTCATCAATGGAACACAAATGAAGATGGACGATGAGTGATTGTAACAGTTTCATAAAACTGGCTTGTAGGCTATATTCTATGTGTTGCTTGCAAATTTTTTTGTAATTTAAATTTATTTTGAAGGGTCATCAATTAAGAAAAGTATTTTGTATGTTACATTTTACAATCTACCAGCAGGGGTAACTGGGCCATGCTAACCCAAATACTTGAATATGTAGAATATTAAGAACTCATAACTTGTTCCAAAACACTAAAATAATCCCTTTCATTCAAAATACAACTGGTCCAGCGAGTTAGACTATTACGCCTCATGAGAAACAGACCAATGCACAACTGATTTTACTGTCGTCATGTCAAAATAGTTCATGCACACAGCATCTTAACAATTAAAGGACGAAAATCATGAGAAAAATCTTTTCCTTTCTCCAAAAACACACTGTTCTGAAACTAGACAGCTCGTCCAACAGACAAAAGATCAGTCTGAAGTTCTTCTACATCACCTGTTTTTGCTTGGCAGAGTTTGACAGTGCTGTAGTGTCTCATTACCATGGTAATATAAGGTTTGAAGTAATTACCCACCGCAGATGAATAGGAGACATATTGGAGCACACTTTGCAGTGGCCTCTTCCTGACAGGGTAGTAGAATACTCGCCTCGTGTCTCTTTTGTCATCAGTAGCTAACTGGCTGCGAACACCTTAGTGTGCAGGTTACCGCAAATCCTGTTATTTAAGAGTAGAGATCCATTCTTTCACTCTCATTAATTATCTCCCTTCACGAGTCGTTTCTGAGGAGCAGTCGGAGAGGTCTCTGGTTAACTCTCACTCATTTACCTCATCCTTGTTTTTTAAGCGTTGAGAAAAACGGGCAAAAGCGACTGAAAATCATTGTTTATGGTCCTCTTCTCTCAGGATGATGCTTTAATTTATAGCTGTCATGCTGTGATTTGAAAGAGGCAGAGCAAAACTTGGGATCACTGTCTTGTCTTTTATGTTGCTGAAACAAAATACATGTAAGAAATGACATTAGCGTGACCCGCAGAATCGTGGGAAGTTTAATCGGGAGATATATGACATTGGTGTGGCACTAATCAAAACGCTTAGATTGTTAATTACACTCAGATGGTTTATCCAGTTGTATAATTCCTGTTCATTGTTTCATGATATGATATCAATTTCACTTAATAGCTGTATTTTTTGCGTCATCCTCCATTGAATGTCTGACAGTGTTGCAGTGACACGTTTAATAGTCAGAATGCAAATATGAACATGCATGTTCAAAAAACTTGTTTTGAAGTTGCCCTTTTAAAGCGTCAGTTTTTCCAAAACTGAATGTTCCAAACTTTGATAAAAAAAAAAAACGATTAATATATATTTATTTGGGATGATGATGAGATGAGCTTTATTTGTCACATACACAATTATACAGAGTATAATGAGGAGTGAAATGTGTTCTCTGCATTTAACCCATCCAAGTGGGCAGCCAACATTGCAGCACCCGGGGAGCAGTTTGGGGTTCGGTGCCTTGCTCAAGGGTCTCACCTCAGTCATGGACACTTCCTGCCAGAGCTGGGATTCGAACCCACAACCTCGGGTTTCAAGACCAACGCTCTAACCATTAGGCCACGACTGCCCTTATTAGGCAGGGGAAAAATAAGTCTGTGCACCTTGTGTTTTATCTGAGCACCTTGTGTATCCTTTTCCTCCATGATGTTGGTTTTGCTAAGAGCATGTAGTTTCATGCTGACGGCAGTGGTTATTTCTTCTTTCCTGTAAGTGAAAAAAAACATCAAATTGCCTTGAAACACAGATGTGAGCTGTGAGTAAGAATCTTATTACGTGTGATTTGTGCCTGAAAGTTTCTTATATACGTAACCTCAATTTGCTTGTTCTGACCTCTTTTCTCCATACTGCCATATATTTAATACTCACACTGTGTGTCTGTCTCTCTCTTTCTCTTTACCACCCTCTCCCTCTCTTAGTGCATAGCCACACAATTGAACTATCCAGAGAATGTGTTGACGGCTTTAATGACATCCAATTTTAGAGTCCTTCACATCCATTAGTGGCAATTACCTTACCTGAGTTTGCATTAGTGTTAATACCACATTCTTGCAGGCAGGAATAATGAAAATAATATGACAGTTATGATATGAAATGTTGGATCAATTTTCATCATCCTGAGGAAAATGGGCAGCTTCCATGTTTTACGCTCCACCTTCCTCAACCTCAAATTGCACTGCAAGGTGCAAGAGGAGACGTGAGACTCAAAGAGATACTTTTAACTGTGAGAATGCTTTGTAACTTTTAAACACTTTTTTTTCTAGAGATCTCCTTGACTTTCTGTTTGTAATGCTAGCAAATGACTGGCAAAGGAAAGAAAGCTGTATATAATGATAAACGTGTACCCAATCAAAATAATTCTGTTACCTACATTAGCACCACTTTGAAGCTTGTCTACTACCCACCATACTTTTGCTTTAAATAAATCAGTATTATTATGATCAGAACACCAAATTTAAATATCACATAATGTTGTGGATCAACATGGGAAACTGAGGCATTCAAGAAAACATTATTGCGCCCCGGTCTGATCTGTACAGGTGGATTTGTGTATCAATGACTGCAACGATTCCTCTGAGGTCATGCTTCAATATCTATCCATTCACTCCATCATAGCTCTTGTGCTCGCTCGTGCTCCATGTGTAGACATTGAGTGTTAGCCACAATGCTGTGAGCTGTGTGTGAGCTGCTTGAGCAGGGATAATGTGGGGAACACTTAAAAGCTGAAGTCAATAGAGACCAGGCCTTGGGAAATGCATTTGCTCTGAGTACTGCTAAGGCCCTGTATGCTGGCTTAGTGCATCAAGGACGAACTCTGGCATTTTGACCAACAGTTTAGCATGCTATTAACCAAAAGTGTATGTTCTTTGCATGTAAAGCTCTATATTCTCTGTATTCATGTTTTAGATGAAATTCTATGATTTCATTATAATGTATTTAGACTACAGACACACCTTCTGGTGTGATCTTATAGTATGCGTCTTTTATAAAATGTTGTGTTTAGGTTTATTTCACGTTATTAGCTTAGTAGAGTTATTTTGAATTTTCTATTTGTCAAAGATTCCTGGGAAAAAAATATATCACAGTTTCTACAAAAACAATAAACAGTACAACTGTTTTAATATTGATAATTGTGAGATGTTTCTTTAGCACCACATCAACATATTAGAATATTTTCCAAAAGATCATGTGCCACTGAAAACTGGACTAATGGCTGCTGAAATTCAGCAGAGTTGTGATGTTTTTTTTTATAATATTATAAACACAATAATAAAATACTTCTGTATCTTAACCCATTTAAGCCCACTGGAACTAGTTGCCGCAGTGAAGTTGTCATTT
>QVTF01021665.1:0-62135 GCA_003573665.1 Oxygymnocypris stewartii
GTGTGTGTGTGTGTGTATGTGTGTGTGTATGTGTCTGAGTGTGGTGTGTGTGAGTGTGTATGTGTATGTGTGTGTGTGTCTGAGTGTGTGTGTGTGTGTGTGTGTGTGTGTCTGAGTGTGTGTGTGTGGTGTGTGTTGTTGTGTGTGTGTGTGTGTGTGAGTGTGTATGTGTATGTGTGTCTGAGGTGTGTGGTGTGTGTGTGTGTGTGTGTGTGTGTGTGTATGTATGTGTATGTGTGTCTGAGTGTGTGGTGTGTGTGTGTGTGTTTATGTGTGTGTGTATGTGGATGTGTGTCTGAGTGTGTGTGTGTGTATGTGTAGTGTGTGTATGTGCGTATGTGTGTGTGAGTGTGTATGTGTGTGTGTGTCTGAGTGTGTTGTGTGTGTGTGTGTGTGTGTCTGAGTGTGTGTCTGTGTGTGTCTGAGTGTGTGTGCGTGGTGTGTGTGTGTGTGTGTGTGTGTGTGTGAGTGTGTATGTGTGTCTGAGTGTGTGTGTGTGTGTGTGGTGTATGTGTATGTATGTGTGTGTGTGTGTGAGTGTGTATGTGTGTCTGAGTGTGTGTGTGTGTGTGTGTGTGTGTGTGTGTTTGTGTGGTGTGTGTTGTGTGTGGTGTGTGTGTATGTGTGTCTGATGTGTGTGTGTGTTTGTGTATTGTGTGTGTGTGTGTGTGTGTGTGTGTGTGTGTTGTGTGTCTGAGTGTATGTGTCTGAGTGTGTGTGTGTTTGTGTGTGTGTATGTGTATCTGTGTGTGTTGTTGTGTGTGTGTTTGTGTGTATGTGTATGTGTGTCTGAGTGTGTGTTGTGTGTGTGTTTATGTGTGTGTGTGTGTGTATGTTCTGTGTGTTTTGTGTGTGTGTGTGTGTGTGTATGTGTATCTGTGTGTGTGTGTATGTGTGTCACAGTCTGAGAGACAGCAGGTGGATGTGTATCGTGTCTGACCTGCATGTGTGTTATTGTCCACTACAGAGATCCAGTATATATGTAAGTTAAAGACTGTGGTATCAAACGTTCTAATATGTTACAGTTTAATACTTCTAAGATGTTATAATATTCCATTATATTAATGCGATGTTCATTTAATTATTATATTATTATTATTGTATCTTTTTTTACAGGTATACTAAGCTTTGGCCATATTGTATCATTTACAGTCATGCCAATAAAGCAATTTTGAATTGAATTGATAGATAGAGACAGATATATATATATATATATATATATAGAGAGAGAGAGAGAGAGAGAGAATGCATGAATTTTATAAGAAAATATAATCTGAGAATTGCCAGCATTAACCCAACTGTAATGTATGTATTTTAATAATTTCTTTGAAATTAATCATGATCGCTCAAAAACAGTCAATTTCTGAAACCTACTTAATATAAACCAACATAAATATAATGCTGAACAGTTCTCAATCAAAATAAAGGAATTTCACTTGTTCATATTCTTGATTATTAATGAAATTCAGTCCTGAAAGTAAGTTAGATATGAGAAAAAGTTTTTGACACTAATACAACTTCATAGATAATCTAACTAAAAATATATTTGTTGACATATAATCAACATGTCTTTATTAATGCTTAAGTCAATTAATTAAAAAGTGTATTTATTTGAAAGCATTGCAAAGTTTTGTTCCTTTACAAAAATGGTGCCTTTTTAATAGAGAATTTTATACATTTATATAAATATTTTTATTAGAAATTATGCATCTCTTCTGGGTCAAAAAAACAACAACAATGCATTATGAGGGTTAAAGAGCAAGCTATGAAGAAATATCTACTGCTTTCATAATTTTCACTATAAAATATGTAATTGCTTTCTTAAATGTGAATCAAAATTGCTGTTTGTGTACTTGAATTATATTAACCTGACTTTAAAATCATATCAGTTGAATCTCATTAATTAAAAAAAGACATTTAAATTGGTTGAATTGTTTGATTAACACATTGGTTTCCGTGAATTATTGATTTTATGCACATTTTCCTTCCCCTCGATGTGAAAGTGCTTTTGTTCCTCAGTTTTATTGCCTTGTTTCCTGTAAAAACATCTATATCAAGATACAATTATTAGAGAAGCTACATGTAATCTGCTAAGAAGTCTTGTTTTCTAAGAACTTGATCGAGATGAAGAGAGTTTATGATTAAATAAGAAGAAATATCTGCTAATGAGCTCAGAGAAATCACTTGAAGAGAAATCTGTGTATGTTTCTGATGTATGTTCTAATCATAAACTCAGAAAACACTTCTGTAATAACAGTAATAACGCTTCTGTATTGTCATTGATGTCTCCGTTGTGTTCTTTAGATGTTTCAAACATCTTTTAGAATCTTTGTTTGAAATGTATCGAGCACTTATTCCCTCGGATGGAGTTTGTTTTTGCTCCTGTTGTCATGAACACAAGCACAGCTGAACTAGTTGTAGAAGGACTCGACCAGCAGTGTCGGGGGGGTAACGCATTACAAGTAACGCGAGTTACATAATAATATTACTTTTTTCAACTAACTAGTAAAGTAACGCATTACTTTTTGATTTACTAGAAAATATCTGAGTTACTTTTCTCCATTTATTGATGAGTGCGCCGTGTGAACATGATCTTACTGTAGATATAATCTAGACTAAATATGAATGTGTATTAATTCATCCCACTCGCAAAAAACAGATTCAGTATTCATCAAAAATTCATCTCCTGTGTTCTTCTGTACAGACGTGATTTACTCTTCTTCAGTCTGAGGTTTATTCATTACACTTTTTGGTGTGAACGGCTTTTATATTTGCTATAAATATAACTTCTTGTATTAAAAACAAACAATCAAGCCCTGTTCATATTTAAATAGTAACGCGAAAGTAACACAAAAGTAACATTTTTAACACAAAAGTAACGTTTTTTAGGGAGTAACACAATATTGTAACGCATTACTTTCCATAAAAGTAACTAAGTAATGTAATTAGTTACTTTTTTAGACAGTAACGCAATATTGTAACGCATTACTTTCCATAAAAAGTAACTAAGTAACGTAATTAGTTACTTTTTTAGAGAGTAACGCAATATTGTAACGCATTACTTTACATAAAAAGTAACTAAGTAACGTAATTAGTTACTTTTTTAGAGAGTAACGCAATATTGTAACGCATTACTTTACATAAAAAGTAACTAAGTAACGTAATTAGTTACTTTTTTTAGAGAGTAACGCAATATTGTAACGCATTACTTTACATAAAAAGTAACTAAGTAACGTAATTAGTTACTTTTTTAGAGAGTAACGCAATATTGTAACGCATTACTTTACATAAAAAGTAACTAAGTAACGTAATTAGTCACTTTTTTAGAGAGTAACGCAATATTGTAACGCATTACTTTCCATAAAAGTAACTAAGTAACGTAATTAGTTACTTTTTTAGAGAGTAACGCAATATTGTAACGCATTACTTTCCATAAAAAGTAACTAAGTAACGTAATTAGTTACTTTTTTAGAGAGTAACGCAATATTGTAAACGCATTACTTTCCATAAAAAGTAACTAAGTAACGTAATTAGTTACTTTTTTAGAGAGTAACGCAATATTGTAAGACATTACTTTCCATAAAAAGTAACTAAGTAACGTAATTAGTTACTTTTTAGAGAGTAACGCAATATTGTAACGCATTACTTTCCATAAAAAGTAACTAAGTAATGTAAATTAGTTACTTTTTTAGGGAGTAACACAATATTGTAACGCATTACTTTCCCATAAAAAGTAACTAAGTAACGTAATTAGTTACTTTTTTAGAGAGTAACGCAATATTGTCACGCATTACTTTCCATAAAAAGTAACTAAGTATGTAATTAGTTACTTTTTGGAGAGTAACGCAATATTTGTAACGCATTACTTTCCATAAAAAGGAACTAAGTAATGTAATTAGTTACTTTTTTAGAGAGTAACGCAATATTGTACGCATTACTTTCCATAAAAAGTAACTAAGTAACGTAATTAGTTACTTTTTTAGAGAGTAACGCAATATTGTAACGCATTACTTTCCATAAAAAGTAACTAAGTAACGTAATTAGTTACTTTTTTAGAGAGTAACGCAATATTGTAACGCATTACTTTTAAAAGTATCTTTCCCCGACACTGTCGACCAGCTAGTCCTGGTGAAGAAACGCCGCCGGAAGGGACTGTGGCTCGTAAAGGCATCCAGTCGTTACATTAATGAACAGTTCAAAGTGAAGCCTGAAGTGCATTCTGGGGGTTCACAGCGGAGTCTGATACATAATGAAACGAATCTCAGGGTCTCCAGATCAATAGAGTTGTGCTCTCAGCGACCGCAGACTCCTTCAATACGCTCAGACTGGGTCTTATTTTCTGTTTTAGCAATGAAACACACATAAACTGTGCTGACGTTACTCAAGATGCATGCTTTTACTTTAGCTCGCTGATATACTCTTACACTTTTATTATTTTGAATTCGGTTTTATTCAAATTAAAGTCATTTTATTTGTATATTTTAATTTTTTAGTGTAGGTTTTACCAATTTAATAGTGTTTTTGTCATTTTTTTACTATTTTAACTTAGTTTTTTTTATATATATTTGTGTAATATATTATTTGAAAATATATTTTAACCCTAAAAAACACACAATGTACAGTGTACAGTTCAAATACAGGCCTGTGACAACTGAATACAGAAAACAGTGCATTGTGTCCTATTGGTAGGCCTATATTACATCATTGCTTTTATATTTACTGTACTGTTAGATGTATTCATTAGTTACATTTATTTAAATAAGTTTAATGTTTTTATTTATTCAGATTTGTATTATTATTTATTTATTTTATAATTTCTATTTTTCTCCGAATTTGTCACCATGATCCAGTTTAAAAAACCCTGATATATGTAATTTAATTATTTATATATTTTATATATTTTATTAAAATTAGTTTTATTAATTTTAGTTTATTTATTTGATATAGACTTATGGTGTTTTTAATCCTTTTTTATTTATTGGAATCATTTTAGTTAATTAGTTAAACTCTTTATGTATTAATATATGTGTATTATTTATTTATAATTTTTTTTACACTGTTTTTCTCCAAACGTTTCCTTGAACTCTGTATTTGGAGCTTGACGGTCATGTCCTGTACGGTTATTTATTTCAATAATTTAATGTGTAGAAATAAAATAATTGATTTAATTAATTATTGTTAGCTCGTTAGTTAG
Source organism: Oxygymnocypris stewartii (assembly GCA_003573665.1). NCBI lineage: Eukaryota > Metazoa > Chordata > Actinopteri > Cypriniformes > Cyprinidae > Oxygymnocypris > Oxygymnocypris stewartii. The sequence goes on from QVTF01021665.1 coordinate 5,195, forward strand.
ATTAATAATTAATGAATTAATATTTGTTATTGTTTATAACGTTTCCCCTAAAGATTCTCCTTACAGCAGTCAGGTCTGTAAATGATGACAAACTGGTTTGAAGTGATTTTCTTGTGTGTTTCTTCATGTGTGCTAAAGATCTATTAAAGAAGCTCTAGACTGGTTATCATGAGCATCTCAAAGCAGCCCTGCAGATCTGATCCAGTGTAAATATGTCACCATATAATAAACACACCAACGCAGGGAAGCAGTTTTGCATAATCCTGTTAATGTAATTGCTATGATACTGTATACTGACGTCATGACCTTCAGCTGCCTCGAAACATTTAAGTGCTTTCTAATACGAGCGCAGATCAAAAGACTGTTTCACTAGAGCACCAATAATCAGGCCTCGCTGCGGGGGCCGGTGTGTGTGTGTGTGTGTGTGTGTGTGTGTGTGTGTGTGTGTGTGTGTGTTGATGTGGAGGGGATATGCAAAGGGCTTCTGGCATTTCCAAAGATAGCCAGGCTGACATTTCTATTGACTTTGATGTTAATAATCCCACACAAGCTCCCAAAGCCAAGTTTGTGTGTGTGTGTGTGTGTGTGTGTGTGTGTGTGTGTGTGTGTGTGTGTGTAAGAATAGGTGTAGTTTGAGGGTGTACTATAAAGTGTACTATAAAGACATACTTCATTACCAATACACCAATACACATTATACACTGTATGTACACGTCTGCATTATGTCCACATCTATGCATAGTAATATGTGAAGGTGCAACAGATTATAATTTACAGCAGATTAGTTGTGCAGCACATAGTTGTGTAAGGTGCAACAGATTATGCATATGCAGTGTCGTGGGTGTGTTTGTATGGTGTCCAGTGATAGCAGATTGTGTTAGTGCAGTGTGTTGTGTGTGTAGTCCGGTAGAACTGTGTTAAAGTGCAGTGCATGGCATGTTCTGTGAGTGGGAGTGTTAAATCATGTTAAATCATGTTATCATGTTAAATCCAATTATTTCTGAAGATTAGCAATTCTGAGTTAGAAAAAAATCTATATGTCTTTAGTTTGTATTGTAATTTTTACATGTAGATTTAATTATTGAAGTATACATCAAGTTGTGGCATTAATTTAATTTAATTATTAAAAAAAATATATATATTTTATTTTATGTCACTTAAGGTTTATTTAATCATATGAACATGTTTTGTGTTCCGCTGAAGATATAAAGTTCATGCAGGTGTGGTATCATATGAAGGTGAGTGAACTTGTTCTTTTAATTAAAGTCATTAATATTGTGTTCTGGCAATGCATCGAGTTTCTTTCCTGAACAGCAATGCTGTTTTTATCTTGGTGGGAGGAATTTTTAGCCACGAGCGATGCAGCTCATAACAGATCGGAGGAAGCGGAGCTGGAATGACATGCTCTGTATTCTCTTTCAGCGAGGGGTGAGAGGAAGGGCAACGGGGCAAACGAGAGACGGGAACCTGGAGAGAGAGATGAGCTGAACAGCTGGGATCGTGCAGGTGGGTGTTCACACGCACGCACGCACACATACACACACACAACTACGTGTACACAGACACACACGCACACACACACACGCACACGTACACACACACACACGTACTCACACACACTCACACGTACACTCACCGCACGCACTCACACACTCACACACGCACACACACATACATATACACACATACGTGTACACAGACGCACACGCGCACTCACACACGCACACACACACACACACACACACACACACACTCGCACACACACACACACACACACGCACACACACACTCGCACACACACACTCGCACACACACACACACACACACCACACACACACACTCGCGCAACACACACACACACCACACACACACACACAGACACAGACCACCCCACCCCCACACACTCACACACACACACACTCTCTCTCTCTCTCTCTCTCTCTCTCTCTCTCACACACACACGCACACGCACACACACACACACCACACACACGCACACACACACACACACACACACACACACACACATGCTCTCTCTCTCTCTCTCTCTCACACACACACGCACACACACGCACACACACACACGCACACACACACACACACACACACACACACATGCTCTCTCTCTCTCTCTCTCTCACACACACACACGCACACACACACACACACATGCTCTCTCTCTCTCTCACACACACACACACACACTCTCTCTCTCTCTCTCTCTCTCTCACACACACGCGCACACACACACACACACACCACACACATGCTCTCTCTTTCTCTCTCTCTCTCACACTCACACACACTTTCTCTCTCTCTCTCACACACACACACACACACACACACACACAGATGTATGTGGGCCCTGTATTGTGGACTGCAGCTGTGTTTACGTCTCTCAGGTGAATCTCCTGTTGGCGTTTAGCGCTTCAGTTGTCTTGTGAGGGTGTTTACACGGCCCTGCTTTCACCCGCCGGCGCTGGTGAGAGAGACAGATACAATCCCTATCCTGGGAACCACTAGTGCTTACAACACCTGGGATTTAAAGGGACAGTTGCACAAAAAATACAATTCTGTCATCATTTACTCGTGTTTGCATCCAATACATTTCTGTGTTCTGAACACAAAAGAAGATATATTGAAGAATGTTCAAAGAGCATTTTCAGTGTTTAAGCGTCGTGAAGCAGGTGGATGACGTGCAGGACATGATTAAATCTGACTAAAACAGGAGTGTTTTGCTGAAGAGCTCCAGTGCAGCGCTGCGCTCGGATCCGACAGTACAGCGTTTCAGCTGAACTTTCCCTCCCCAAACAAGCGTCTGCAATCGGCCAACTGGAGTTTCAGCTGTCGCAGCGCTGGGAATCAGAGATGAAGGGGAATAAGAAATGCAGCACAGTGGGCCTTTAGTGTGCGCATGTATTTACTCTTGTAATTATTAATATGGGCTGGGAGTAAATCAACTAAAGTCAGTGTGATGCGCCACAAGTTAATCTTCACAGTCAAAGCGCCAGAACTTGCTGGCTCATACTGGAGAGTAGTTTCAACTTAACTAAACCGATATCATATGGGCTTTATTAAAGGCTGATGCTGATATCTAGAAAGCAGGGTAGCAGATAGTCAATAGAAAGCTGATATACTCTATACGCGATACAAGTTAAAGTCTATATGAAATCAAAATTGAACAGATTTCTTATTGCACATTTGTTTTGTGAACAATTCTTTTGTACACATTAGTCTAAAGAATGAAAAATAAGAATAAAAATTGTAATGAAAGATTCAAATATGTCTATTTTTACTGGTCTCAATCTCCAAAATAACCTGGTTGCATGTCCAGGTTATTACAATTAACTAAAGCTAAAAGCTTTTTTTAATTACTTGTTACTTGAAATAAACTTTATTTGAAATAAAATTGAATATATATTTTTTTAAAGCTATATCGAGATATAAAAACTAACAAAATGACAAAAACAATAAAATTACTGTAAAACTAAAAAGAAAATGAATTATGTAAAAATGGATAAAACACTATAGACATATATTAAAAAGCATATAAAAATAACAAAACACTCAAAATAAAACTAAAATAATTCAAAATGTTAAGAAAAGGTATACTAGTATATTGTTATGCATGTATGCATTGTTATTTATATTATTTGTATCCTTTATCTCCTTGGAAATGAGCCAGATGCTAATCCTGATACATTTATAGAAATGTCAATTAATGTTTATTGTGCTTATAAACAAACAAACATGTCCACTGGTTATAGTTTTTGCACTTTTACACATGATAGGTTTTCTTTCGAGCTTATGTGTGCAATGGAGTCAACATTACAACACACATACAGTTTGACTGCATGGACCGAACATGCAGGAATGCTCTTGTGCATGTGTTTATGAATCACTCCCATTCAGGCGTACTGAGTATGTATTTGATTCTGTGGAAATGTCCTCTACGTGTTCACCTTGCTTTGACATGCATCTGTCTGGAGATTTCATAAAGCAAAGCCGATGGCTGCTGAAAGACAGCCGCACATCAAACCGTTCCTGGTGCAATCGAGTTCCCTGCGTCTAACACTTACTGTACGTGGTGTGTACAATCTGGGTAAAACAGAATGAGTGTGATCAGTGTTGTTTTCTGTTCAACAACAGAGCGTCCTTCCAGATGACCATTTCCCAACAACCGCAGGGTTCAGGAGGTCCAATAAACTGCAGCCTCAGGTACAAAACTGCTTGAAAAACTGTTAAAACTATGTATTTCTTCTTGATATTTGGTGAATAGTATTCATTTAGGGTCATGAATGGGCATGTAAAGTGTCAATACATGTGTGTGTTTTGGAAAGCCTGTACAAAGATTGATGAAACTTTAATGTTGCAGTCAATTTGACCGACACTCAATTTTCAAACTGCTCAAAATGCAGCTAAAACTTTTTTTTTTCTTGAAGTCTGGAGAATATTCTTCATTTAGGGTCATAAATGTGCATGCAAATTTTCAACAGAAATATGTGTTTTGGAAAGGCTGTACAAAATTTATTACAACTTTTGTGTTGGGGTCAAATTACCCCGCAGTTGATTTTCTAATTGCTGGAAATAATGGTTAAACTATTTATTTTTCATTGAAATTTGGTGAATACTTTTCATTTAGGTTCATGAATGTGCATGCAAAGTTTCAACACATAGCTGTGTTTTAGAAAGGCTGTACTGTTTTTCATCTGTGTTTTCATCAAAATGCCCCACACTTGATTCTCATACTGCTCAAAACACTGGTTAAGCTATTGATTTTCTCTTCTGTCAATTTGACCAACATTCAACATTCAAACTGCTGAAAATACTAGTTAAACTATTTATTTCTTTGTGAAATTTGGTGAACATTTTTCATTTAGGGTTGTGAATGTGCATGCAAAGTTTAGACACATAGATGTGTTTTAGAAAAGCTGTAAAAAATTTATTACAACTTTTGTGTTGGGGTCAAATTGGCCCGCAATTGATTTTCAAACTGCTCAAAATGCTGGTTAAACTATTTATTTCTTTGTGAAATATGGTGAATATGTTTCATTCAGGGTTGTGAATGTGCATGCAAAGTTTCATCACACAGATGTGTTTTGGAAAGGCTGTGCAAATTTTGTTTTAACTTTTGTGTTGTGGTCAATTTGAGCCCCTTTGGTTTCCACGCAATCAGCCAAAAATCAACACTTTGAAAAACACTGACGAGTCAGATAAAAAATAATAAAGAGAAAACCTTTATTATAGCTTGTCAAACATTAAAATATGAAATACATGAAAACGTATGAAATATTAGAGTCAAGGTTTTCTGTGAAATTGAGACTCGTCTTCTGAATTATTCAAGGAAAATTAATTCGCTTTCTTTGAGTTGAGTTTCAAAGTCCAAAAATAATCTCTCAAATGTTGTTTTTTGGTTAGTTTTTTTGGATCACAATTACTAGACTGTTGCAACACTGAAAGGAAGAGTGAGAAACCCATTTACCCTCAAAAGGGGTTGAGAAAGAGATAACAAATGGCAGAAGAGCAACACTTTAATTATCTAAGTTGATTTTTCATGACTTCGTCAGGTTGCAGGTTCACATCATGGGTTAGATGCATAAATGCACGAACTGGTAAATGTACATCAGAAATGCAGAAATGCGAGCCACTTTGGATAAAAGTATCTGCTAAATGCAATATGAAATACTAGTATGTTGTTCTGAAGCAGTTTTCTTTGCAATGCATTGAAATGCAGCTTGTAGGGAAAACATGGCACGTTGCTGTGTCCTCCTCAGATCTGCTGTCTCTCTGGCCCACAGACTTCTGGGAATGCACAGGTCTTTCATCAGCCCTGTAATGACAAGCAGCCCTGTCGCCTGGCTAAAGATGGATGTTTTTCCATGAGGGTAGAAAGAGCGAGCTTCCGGACGTGTTTTCATTGTGTGCCTGTAATGGAGCAAGGCTCGTGTTCTGGCCCGCATGCTGTAATCTGTGTTTCTCTGACAGAAGAAGCGGAGACGTGGCCCGTGGGAGGATGTTGTCTCGAGTTCACTGCTCCTCGCTGATGATAAGCGTCTTCCGCCAACCTTAATAAGCCGGAGAAATGTGTACGCTCATTATTATGAATATCCTGGGGTACATTTCTGTCCATGCTGTCTTCTGATTCAGCGTAATTATCACCCGGTCGGATGGATCTGAGAGCAGAGAGCAGGTCATTATCAGAAGAAGGAGGTTTTCTTTTCTGTGCTAATCAAACGAAATAGTAGGTCTACAGAATGCCTCAAGTGTGACTCGTGTGGAAAAAAAAAAACACACCTTTTGAATATTATATGGAGAAAATATTTTCCCTGCTTCATTTCAATCCAACACTCACTGTCAAGAAGATTCATTTCATTTATGAATTTAACAATTCTACATGTTTAATGCAAGAAATATAATCTTTTGTCTGATAAATGCATTCATGTGATGTAATAAATAAATGATTTAATAAGTTTTTCAGTCAATTATTACAAGGAATAATCATATTTAATCATTTCAATACAGCAGAAGGAGCAATATTTGCCATCATATAATTTTAATAATCAATCAATCTGAATCAGAAGACGTAAAGTGCTATTAGAGTTGGGAAGGATATAACAGATTGGTTTCAGCAAGCGGTTGGTGTCCGACAAGGCTGCGTTTTGTCTCCAGATCTATTCAACATGTACCTGGAACACATACCTGGTGGTCTTGAGAGCCACGGAGCATGTGTAAATGGCAGAACTATTAACAACTTATGCCTTGCTGATGATATTGGTCTCTTGACACAAGTACTTAGACATGCTCAGGTCCTTTTGGACAGAGTCGACAAGGTCAGCTCAAAGTATGGGAAAGAGATAAGTGACTCCAAAACGGAGTGGATGTTGCGAAGTACAACATCTGAACAAACAGTGAACGATAGAATAAAGGAAGGACTGTTGCTTAGGGACATGTGGAAAGATTCAAGTATCTTGGAACAACTCTGACGGCAAACTGTGAACTGCCACGGCCTTGAAAGTGATGAGCCATTTGAACAACATCTGGAAAAACCAAAAAATCCAGAACGAGCCCAAAATGAGATTGTAGAGATCGCTCATACTACAGATTTCCTCGTATGGTTGCGAAGCATGGACACTTAGGAGTGCTGAAGAGAAACAACTACTTGTATTTGAGATGGCAGCACTTAGGACAATACTTGGAGTACGCATCATAGACAAGATGAGAAACGATCAGAAAGGCTCTTAATCAGACAGAAGCGTTCATGAAAAATGTACATGACAGACAACACCAGTGGCTTGGTCATGTACTTCGCATGGATAAAAACAGGACGGCAAATATCACAGTGCATGGAAGAATAGAGGGTACCACAAAAAGAGGACATCTGAGAATAATCAGTGCTGGCGAGATATGATGTTGGACCACACGCTCTAATAAGACTTGTGCAAGATAGAGACGGGTGGAATTTAGCGTTGACTCGTGCGAGAGCCCATGTTGAAGAGCAAAAACCTGCATGGAGATATGGCGAAGAAGAAGAATTTTAATAATACATGGAAACTGCCACAGGGAAACATAATTTGAAATTTTTGAGCGATGACATTACACAAATCATTGAATAGAGCAAACAAAATATGGTTTAAGAACATATTTCCCATTAAGTTATGAAAATGTTATGTCTTCTGAACATTCAAAATGTTCAGTTTATTAACTTTTTATGTTCCCTTAATGATTTATGCCAACATTAAGGGAACATTTAATTTAATAATTTTGCAAAAATTATGGAAACGTTATTTTTAGATGTTCTCTGAATGTTCTGAAACAACATTTTAAAACAAAGTTTTTCTACTGAGGACGAATCATTTGATGAATCCGAGCATTATCATGAATCAACTAGTCGGTCTTTAGGAAACTTATTGGACTATTAAAGTGTATAAAATCATCATAATATTTGCAATGTTATTTGATTTTATCTCCAGCAAAGTCATTGTGAAGATATTGTACATGTATCATCCAGGCCTTGGTCACGTGATGAAGGACAAGCGCCGCGGCTTGAATATTGCATTTTATGTATTAAATAATGATTTACTGTTGTTTTTGTCAATGTATCAGCATCATAGAGGACACTTGAGATGAAGTGTCGTGTTCAACGTTTGAACGGAGCGTGTAAACAGACTTCACTCGTCTGGACATCTCGACTGCTTTCATTAAGGTAACTTTAAGTCTTCTCATTGGTTTGTAAAACACAAAAAGCAGGGTTCACACAGGACAATGCTTTTCAATATTTAAACATAATTTTCCTGTGAATATTAACTCGTGAATATAAGTCTGCAGTGAATGTGATGCTAAACAACAAATGCCCGTGTACAACGAAATAAATATCAAGAAATGTCTATTGAGTCGTCCTGCATAAACAATCATAAACACGACCACAAGTGTAGTCCGATTCACGAACAAATGACTCTCATGAGCCGGTTCTTAATAGTGAATCAAACACTGAGAGCGCTGCCAGTGTGATCTGAAGTGTGAACGAATGACTCTTATGAGTCGGTTCTTTTTTTTAGTGAACCAAAACTGATTTACCAACAAATTTGATTATTTGTAGTGAATCAAACACAAACAGCACGAGCGACTGATGCAGTCTAAATCCCAAACAAACAGCTCAAATGAGCCGGTTCTTTTGAATGAATCAGACCGAAACAGCGCGACCAGTGTAGTCCGATTCATAAACAAGTGACTCATGTGATTCGATTCTTTTGAATGAATCAGACCGAAACAGCGCGACCAGTGTAGTTCGATTCATAAACAAATGACTCATGTGATTCGATTCTTTTGAATGAATCAGACCGCAACAGCACGACCAGTGTAGTGTGATTCATAAACAAATGACTCATGTGATTCGATTCTTTTGAATGAATCAGACCGCAACAGCACGACCAGTGTAGTGTGATTCATAAACAAATGACTCATGTGATTCGATTCTTTTGAATGAATCAGACCGAAGCCGCGCGACCAGTGTAGTCCGATTCATAAACAAGTGACTCATGTGATTCGATTCTTTTGAATGAATCAGACCGCAACAGCACGACCAGTGTAGTGTGATTCATAAACAAATGACTCATGTGATTCGATTCTTTTGAAAGAATCAGACCGAAGCCGCGCGACCAGTGTAGTCCGATTCATAAACAAGTGACTCATGTGATTCGATTCTTTTGAATGAATCAGACCGAAACAGCGCGACCAGTGTAGTTCGATTCATAAACAAATGACTCATGTGATTCGATTCTTTTGAATGAATCAGACCGCAACAGCACGACCAGTGTAGTGTGATTCATAAACAAATGACTCATGTGATTAGATTCTTTTGAAAGAATCAGACCGAAGCCGCGCGACCAGTGTAGTCCGATTCATAAACAAGTGACTCATGTGAGCCGGTTCTTTTGAATGAATCAGACCGAAACAGCGCGACCAGTGTAATCCGATTCATAAACAAATGACTCATGTGATTCGATTCTTTTGAATGAATCAGACCGAAACAGCGCGACCAGTGTAGTTCGATTCATAAACAAATGACTCATGTGATTCGATTCTTTTGAATGAATCAGACCGCAACAGCACGACCAGTGTAGGGTGATTCATAAACAAATGACTCATGTGATTCGATTCTTTTGAATGAATCAGACCGAAACAGCGCGACCAGTGTAGTCCGATTCATAAACAAATGACTCATGTGATTCGATTCTTTTGAAAGAATCAGACCGAAACCGCGCGACCAGTGTAGTTCGATTCATAAACAAATGACTCATGTGATTCGATTCTTTTGAAAGAATCAGACCGAAACAGCGCGACCAGTGTAGTTCGATTCATAAACAAATGACTCATGTGATTCGATTCTTTTGAATGAATCAGACCGAAACCGCGCGACCAGTGTAGTTTGATTCATAAACAATTGACTCATGTGATTTGATTCTTTTGAATGAATCAGACCGAAGCCGCGCGACCAGTGTAGTCCGATTCATAAACAAATGACTCATGTGATTCGATTCTTTTGAATGAATCAGACCGCAACAGCACGACCAGTGTAGTGTGATTCATAAACAAATGACTCATGTGATTCGATTCTTTTGAAAGAATCAGACCGAAGCCGCGCGACCAGTGTAGTCCGATTCATAAACAAGTGACTCATGTGATTCGATTCTTTTGAATGAATCAGACCGAAACAGCGCGACCAGTGTAGTTCGATTCATAAACAAATGACTCATGTGATTCGATTCTTTTGAATGAATCAGACCGCAACAGCACGACCAGTGTAGTGTGATTCATAAACAAATGACTCATGTGATTCGATTCTTTTGAAAGAATCAGACCGAAGCCGCGCGACCAGTGTAGTCCGATTCATAAACAAGTGACTCATGTGAGCCGGTTCTTTTGAATGAATCAGACCGAAACAGCGCGACCAGTGTAATCCGATTCATAAACAAATGACTCATGTGAGCCGGTTCTTTTGAATGAATCAGACCGAAACAGCGCGACCAGTGTAGTTCGATTCATAAACAAATGACTCATGTGATTCGATTCTTTTGAATGAATCAGACCGCAACAGCACGACCAGTGTAGTGTGATTCATAAACAAATGACTCATGTGATTCGATTCTTTTGAATGAATCAGACCGAAACAGCGCGACCAGAGTAGTCCGATTCATAAACAAATGACTCATGTGATTCGATTCTTTTGAGAGAATCAGACCGAAACCGCGCGACCAGTGTAGTTCGATTCATAAACAAATGACTCATGTGATTCGATTCTTTTGAAAGAATCAGACCGAAACAGCGCGACCAGTGTAATTAGATTCATAAACAAATGACTCATGTGATTCGATTCTTTTGAATGAATCAGACCGAAACCGCGCGACCAGTGTAGTTTGATTCATAAACAATTGACTCATGTGATTCGATTCTTTTGAATGAATCAGACCGAAGCCGCGCGACCAGTGTAGTCCGATTCATAAACAAATGACTCTCATGAGCCGGTTCTTTTGAATGAATCAGACCGAAACAGCGTGACCAGTGTAATCCGATTCATAAACAATTGACTCATGTGATTCGATTCTTTTGAATGAATCAGACCAAAGCCGCGCGACCAGTGTAATCCGATTCATAAACAAATGACTCTCATGAGCCGGTTCTTTTGAATGAATCAGACCGAAACAGCGTGACCAGTGTAATCCGATTCATAAACAAATGACTCATGTGATTCGATTCTTTTTAATGAATCAGACCGAAACAGCGCGACCAGTGTAGTCCGATTCATAAACAAGTGACTCATGTGAGCCGGTTCTTTTGAATGAATCAGACCGAAACCGCGCGACCAGTGTAATCCGATTCATAAACAAATGACTCATGTGATTCGATTCTTTTGAATGAATCAGACCGAAACAGCGCGACCAGTGTAGTTCGATTCATAAACAAATGACTCATGTGAGCCGGTTCTTTTGAATGAATCAGACCGAAACAGCGCGACCAGTGTAGTTCGATTCATAAACAAATGACTCATGTGATTCGATTCTTTTGAATGAATCAGACCGCAACAGCACGACCAGTGTAGTGTGATTCATAAACAAATGACTCATGTGATTCGATTCTTTTGAATGAATCAGACCGAAACAGCGCGACCAGTGTAGTCCGATTCATAAACAAATGACTCATGTGATTCGATTCTTTTGAAAGAATCAGACCGAAACCGCGCGACCAGTGTAGTTCGATTCATAAACAAATGACTCATGTGATTCGATTCTTTTGAAAGAATCAGACCGAAACAGCGCGACCAGTGTAGTTCGATTCATAAACAAATGACTCATGTGATTCGATTCTTTTGAATGAATCAGACCGAAACCGCGCGACCAGTGTAGTTTGATTCATAAACAATTGACTCATGTGATTCGATTCTTTTGAATGAATCAGACCGAAGCCGCGCGACCAGTGTAGTCCGATTCATAAACAAATGACTCATGTGATTCGATTCTTTTGAATGAATCAGACCGAAACAGCGCGACCAGTGTAGTTCGATTCATAAACAAATGACTCATGTGATTCGATTCTTTTGAATGAATCAGACCGCAACAGCACGACCAGTGTAGTGTGATTCATAAACAAATGACTCATGTGATTCGATTATTTTGAATGAATCAGACCGAAACAGCGCGACCAGTGTAGTCCGATTCATAAACAAATGACTCATGTGATTCGATTCTTTTGAAAGAATCAGACCGAAACCGCGCGACCAGTGTAGTTCGATTCATAAACAAATGACTCATGTGATTCGATTCTTTTGAAAGAATCAGACCGAAACAGCGCGACCAGTGTAATTCGATTCATAAACAAATGACTCATGTGATTCGATTCTTTTGAATGAATCAGACCGAAACCGCGCGACCAGTGTAGTTTGATTCATAAACAATTGACTCATGTGATTCGATTCTTTTGAATGAATCAGACCGAAGCCGCGCGACCAGTGTAGTCCGATTCATAAACAAATGACTCTCATGAGCCGGTTCTTTTGAATGAATCAGACCGAAACAGCGTGACCAGTGTAATCCGATTCATAAACAATTGACTCATGTGATTCGATTCTTTTGAATGAATCAGACCAAAGCCGCGCGACCAGTGTAATCTGATTCATAAACAAATGACTCTCATGAGCCGGTTCTTTTGAATGAATCAGACCGAAACAGCGTGACCAGTGTAATCCGATTCATAAACAAATGACTCATGTGATTCGATTCTTTTTAATGAATCAGACCGAAACAGCGCAACCAGTGTAGTCCGATTCATAAACAAATGACTCATGTGATTAGATTCTTTTGAAAGAATCAGACCGAAACAGCGCGACCAGTGTAGTCCGATTCATAAACAAATGACTCATGTGAGCCGGTTCTTTTGAATGAATCAGACCCAAACAGCGCGACCAGTGTAGTTCGATTCATAAACAAATGACTCATGTGAGCCGGTTCTTTTGACGAATAGTTCGGGGAATATTTGAACTAGTCGAATTCTTCACTGAATCATATTAATTCAACATCTAGTTTATTAAAATTCTACAGTTTATAGACACATTTGTGTATTTTTTTAATATAAATATAGCATATTTCTATCTACATATTGTTTTGGGAAAGATTGCAACAGCCATTCGTAAAGTCTTACTTAAATTATGACATTTCTTTGTTGGTAAATAACTATCATTTATTCTTAATGCAAGGCTTATCTATAGTAGGATGTACTAGTGTGAAATATATGTTTTTTTTTGGGGGGGGGGGTTATATTTAGTCGTTGCTAAAGCAGTTTTTTTCTGATGAATGTTCATCAAACTTTAAGTGTTTTTGGACAAGCACCGAAAAATAGCCAAGTCTTTGCACTTGTGATGAAACCCAATCACTTGGAGTGCTTGGAAACTGCAGCCGTAACAAGCCTGGACTTCAATAGGTGTCTATTTAATAATGCGCCGTGCTGAAAGATGGGATCCAGTTAGAGTTGAAGCAGTATATTCTAGGCAAGAGCGTACAAGCTAAAATAATGAGACCATAACAAAACACTCCGTCTCCTCTGGCTGGAGAGAAAAGCCCTCGGGCGTCTCTCCAAACACTGGAGATGGTTTTCACGAGGCCTGTTCCGGGACAAGGTCATCTCTTTAGGCGTTAGTTGAAGATCCGCTCAGAATACTTTAACGGCAGAATGTCCTTCTTGTGTTCACCTTTCCCAAGTCTTCAAACGCAGCGGCGCGGAAGCCAGTCGTAACTCCTTCAGCGAGCGGCAGCTGCAAAGGCGTTGGGGCTTCTGCCAGACTCGTCTCTGAGGACACACGGCATTATAACAACGCTCTCCAGTTTCACATGGCACAGATTCTCCAGGGAGACGCGCCGCCCCCGTGGGAGTCACCTGATACAAATCCCTCTCTAAAGTGCCGGTTTATGTTCCAGAGAAAAGAGGCATCCGGGCCCTGCTTTACTCAGACGCCTGCGCTTCAGAAGCGGAGTTGGGAATGAACTCTTCAGAAGGATGGGTTTATTATTGTGACACTCCCTCCAGGCAAAAAAGGGTTTGTTTTTATTTTCACGGCTCAGTCAAAGAAAGCATGCTATTGTCTGTGTAAGAAAAGGTTTTTTTCTCTACATAGACGATATTGAGAAATCCCTTCGGAATCTGGAGTTTGTATTAAAAAGGCAATGCAATATTTTACAATACAATAAAGTTTTGTAGTGGAGTCTGGCTGAACTGAATCCAGGATAGTTCAGCGCATTAAAAGCAGCACTTCTACATGCAAATACTACAATCTCAGCTAGAGGACTGAGCTCTGTTTCATGCTGCATGCTTAAGCAGCACGCAAGCAATGCAAATGTATTGTGTTGCTCGTTTTTACTGGTTGCAGCAAAAGCAGCTCTGCGAGTGTTTTTTGACTCACGTTTTGTGTATATTTAATTATCATTTCTATGCAAATTCAGTTCAAGGCTAATTCTCAGAGACTCAATCCTGACAACCATTTTTAAAATGTGTGGTTTTGATTAAAAGAAAAACTAAATGTTTTAGTCCAGAAATCACTTCTATATAAACACGTACTAGACAGCCGCTGCATCTTGCATATTTTGCATCGTCTCACAATTTAAAAGCAGTTCAAATAGAAAAAAATGCATCTCTATACTTTGTGTTTTTGATTATTCCACCGCCCTGCGTCTTGTGTTTTTAAAGGCGATATGCATTTTGTGTGAACCACACATTTAGGAAGCAGTAGGTATTTACATGAACCCAATCCAATTTCAGATTATGAGAATTATGTTTGTTGTAAATCTAACTCGTGTTTTAAAGATCATTTTGACTCAGATTGATAAAACAGACCGATTCAAGCGTTTACATGCCTGATTTTTCCTGTTGATTCGATTATTTCCAGTCTACACAAACCTTTCCAATTTAAATGTCTTTTGGAGCAAGCTCAGTCAGATCAATTGAGGTGTTTACATGAAGAACGTTCAATCCAAGTGAGCCCCTGCTAGGGTACATTGTAATTTTTTCTAATTGTGTTAGGAAGTCATTTTAGCCTTATAAAATCACTATATATTATTGTACAGTCATAAGATGTGCTAAATGCCATAGTAGTGATTATGTATCATGATAATTTCTGTGGTTTCAGACTCCGTGTGGGGAGTCTGAACCAAACCAGACGCGATGCATCACCTCAACAACTAACCAAACCAGACGCGAAGCATCACCTCAACAACTAACCAAACCAGATGTGATGCATCACCTCAACAACTAACCAAACCAGACGCGATGCATCACCTCAACAACTAACCAAACCAGACGCGATGCATCACCTCAGCAACTAACCAAACCAGATGCGACGCTTCACCTCAACAACTAACCAAACCAGACGCAACGCGTCACCTCAACAACTAACCAAACCAGATGCGACGCTTCACCTCAACAACTAACCAAACCAGACGCAACGCTTCACCTCAACAACTAACCAAACCAGACGCAACGCGTCACCTCAACAACTAACCAAACCAGACACGACGCGTCACCTCAACAACTAACCAAACCAGACGCGACGCGTCACCTCAACAACTAACCAAACCAGACGCGACGCGACGCGTCACCTCAACAACTAACCAAACCAGATGCGACGCTTCACCTCAACAACTAACCAAACCAGACGCAACGCTTCACCTCAACAACTAACCAAACCAGACGCAACGCGTCACCTCAACAACTAACCAAACCAGACACGACGCGTCACCTCAACAACTAACCAAACCAGACGCGACGCGTCACCTCAACAACTAACCAAACCAGATGCAACGCGTCACCTCAACAACTAACCAAACCAGATGCGACGTGTCACCTCAACAACTAACCAAACCAGACGCGACGCGTCACCTCAACAACTAACCAAACCAGACACGATGCGTCACCTCAACAACTAACCAAACCAGACGCGACGCGTCACCTCAACAACTAACCAAACCAGACGCGATGCGTCACCTCAACAACTAACCAAACCAGACGCGACGCGTCACCTCAACAACTAACCAAACCAGACGCGACGTGTCACCTCAACAACTAACCAAACCAGACGCGACGCGTCACTTCAACAACTAACCAAACCAGACACGACGCTTTATCTCAACAACTAACCAAACCAGACGCGACGTGTCACCTCAACAACTAACCAAACCAGACGCGACGTGTCACCTCAACAACTAACCAAACCAGACGCGACGCGTCACCTCAACAACTAACTAAACCAGACGCGACGCTTTATCTCAACAACTAACCAAACCAGACGCGATGTGTCACCTCAACAACTAACCAAACCAGACGCGATGCGTCACCTCAACAACTAACCAAACCAGACGCGATGCGTCACCTCAACAACTAACCAAACCAGACGCGATGCGTCACCTCAACAACTAACCAAACCAGAACACGATGCGTCACCTCAACAACTAACCAAACCAGACGAGATGCGTCACCTCAACAACTAACCAAATCAGACGCGATGCATCACCTCAACAACTAACCAAACCAGACGCGACGCGTCACCTCAACAACTAACCAAACCAGACACGACGCGTCACCTCAACAACTAACCAAACCAGACGCGACGCATCACCTCAACAACTAACCAAACCAGACACGACGCATCACCTCAACAACTAACCAAACCAGACACGACGCTTTATCTCAACAACTAACCAAACCAGACGCGATGCATCACCTCAACAACTAACCAAACCCGACGCGACGCGTCACCTCAACAACTAACCAAACCAGACGCGACGTGTCACCTCAACAACTAACCAAACCAGACGCGACGTGTCACCTCAACAACTAACCAAACCAGACGCGACGCGTCACCTCAACAACTAACCAAACCAGACGCGACGCTTTATCTCAACAACTAACCAAACCAGACGCGATGCATCACCTCAACAACTAACCAAACCCGACGCGACGTGTCACCTCAACAACTAACCAAACCAGATGCGATGCGTCACCTCAACAACTAACCAAACCAGACGCGATGCGTCACCTCAACAACTAACCAAACCAGAACACGATGCGTCACCTCAACAACTAACCAAACCAGACGCGATGCGTCACCTCAACAACTAACCAAACCAGAACACGATGCGTCACCTCAACAACTAACCAAACCAGACGCGATGCGTCACCTCAACAACTAACCAAACCAGAACACGATGCGTCACCTCAACAACTAACCAAACCAGACGTGATACATCACCTCAACAACTAACCAAACCAGGCACGGTGAAACCGAAAGCGTGCAATCAGGTTTGTGGTTGTTGTGGTTGGCATAGTTTGCTGTACGCATATGGAGACCGTGGCTCTGATCCAAAACCCAGCGTGCCTAGTCATATTAGCATCTTAAAGCATCAGAAATTATCATTTAATATTTATATATGCTTGTTTTAATCCTTGAAGGTTGTTATAAAAAGTAGGTTAGATGCTTATATTGCCTGTTAAAAGATGTTTGAAATGTAGGACGATTACTATTTCTGCCACATAAAGATATTGCATGTATGCGCTGCAACGGGGACAAATCCATTCAAATGGCAGATAAAGCAAAAGATTGTTGATTATAAATATAATTCATTCTTCACTGAGAAGAATCATTTATCAGTGGAGCTATACATGGACTATTTTGCTTAGTTTGAAAGTAATAATGTGAAGCTGTTGATGATTTCATGACATTCATTTATGTTAATGCACTGCAAAAAAAAAACGTATTAGTATTTTGTCATGTTTTCAGTACAAATATATAAACATTCTTAAATCAAGATGCATTCACGAGAAGCAAAATGACTTAAAATATTAAGTCTTGTTTTTGGAAAAATTAACCGAACTTAGCTTAAAGCAGGAAAATGATCTGTCATAGGTGTCAGAAAAATCAACTTGATTCAAAATAATATTTTTTGTGACCCCAGTGGCAGATATTGTTTTCTTGTTCTAAGCAAAAACATGCTTTATTTTGATGCTTTTTTTCCTGAAAAAAAAACCTAGTATCTTATGTTATGTCGCATCTCTAGTACATATATCTAGATTTAAGCATATTTAGATACTTGTACTGAACACAAGACAAACATTAGTAAGAAAATCTTGAACGTTCTTGAAAGTACATTATTCTACAGATGTGGATGAGACACTGTATTAAAATAGTCTTGACAGTGTTTCTAGAGTCTACAGATTTACAGATAATTGTTTTGTGATATTTTAAATGTGAATTGAATGAGATGAGAGCAAAAAGGCACTTTGAAATAATACAAAGACCATGCATAACTCGTCTTTCTATGGTATTATCCTTGCTGGTTGCACAAAACTCAAACATACAGCACGAGCAGTGAATCACAAACAAATGACTCTCATGAACCGGTTCTTGTGAAACTGATTTCATGGGTCTTAAAGGAACCTTAATGGTTACATTCCTGAATATTTGCATCCTTACTCACAGCCTTCTCTTGTTTCTTCTCTCTCTGTTTTCCCTCCAGTTATTTCATGTTCCTGTGGTTCAGTGGGAGAGCATTGAGTTAGCAGCGCAAAGGTTGTGGGTTGAATTCCCAGGGAACACACATACTAAAAAAATGTATAGCCTGAATGCACTGTAAGTCACTTTGGATAAAAGCGTCTGCTAAATGCATAAATGTGAATGTATCAGTTCAGGGCAGCAGTATAATAAGCACTTGTCTCTCGTTGCTGCCTCCTGAAATCCTCAGTAAATCATCTATCAGTCAACACACTGTACAAAACCTCCCATTAGCAACACAAAATACTGTATGTATGCTCTTACAAGTTAATCCAGAGCTTGTATAATCTCATAATAACTCTATCTCTGCCAGTCATTTGTGTGATTTGCACGTATTCACTGCTTTCAAGAAGGGCTTTGTGTGTTCTGTGAAGCCGTTTAATCCTCTCTTCAGCAAGCCTCGTATGTCACTTTCATGCTTTTAGTGCATCTCGAGTCGTTCTGACTTCAGTTTTCAGCTCGTTAGTTGATGTGAATGCAATCAGGGGTCAGCGGTTTGTGATGCTTGTTCAAAAATTCATTGCATTATCTTGCACATTCGTGCACAGTAATATTTTTTATTTAAATTGCATGCAGAAAAATGTAATTTACGATTAGCAGATGCTTTTATCCAAAGCGACTTACAAATGAGGACAATGGAAGCAATCAAAGTCAACAAAAGAGCAATGATATGCAAGTGTTATAGCAAGTCTCAGTTAGCTTAACGCACACTGTAAAAAAAAAAAAAGTTTAGTAAGCTTAAGGCAACCAGCTTCAGCAGATTTTTGCATTTTCTCAACTTAATTTTTAGGAGATTTTAGAGTTTTCTCAACTTAATTTTTAGGAAATTTTTGAGTTTTCTCAACTTAATTTTTAGAAGATTTTAGAGTTTTCTCAATTTAATTTTTAGGAGATTTTAGAGTTTTCTCAACTTAATTTTTAGAAGATTTTAGAGTTTTCTCAATTTAATTTTTAGGAGATTTTAGAGTTTTCTCAACTTCATTTTTAGGAGATTTTAGAGTTTTCTCAATTTAATTTTTAGGAGATTTTAGAGTTTTCTCAACTTAATTTTTAGGAGATTTTAGAGTTTTCTCAACTTAATTTTAGGAGATTTTAGAGTTTTCTCAACTTAATTTTTAGAAGATTTTAGAGTTTTCTCAATTTAATTTTTAGGAGATTTTAAAGTTTTCTCAACTTAATTTTTAGGAAATTTTTGAGTTTTCTCAACTTAGATTTTAGAGTTTTCTCAATTTAATTTTTAGGAGATTTTAGAGTTTTCTCAACTTAATTTTTAGGAGATTTTAGAGTTTTCTCAACTTAATTTTTAGGAGATTTTAGAGTTTTCTTAACTTAATATTTAGAAGATTTTAGAGTTTTCTCAATTTAATTTTTAGGAGATTTTAGAGTTTTCTCAACTTAATTTTTAGGAGATTTTAGAGTTTTCTCAACTTAATTTTTAGGAGATTTTAGAGTTTTCTCAACTTAATTTTTAGAAGATTTTAGAGTTTTCTCAATTTAATTTTTAGGAGATTTTAGAGTTTTCTCAACTTAATTTTTAGGAGATTTTAGAGTTTTCTCAACTTAATTTTTAGGAGATTTTAGAGTTTTCTTAACTTAATATTTAGGAGATTTTAGAGTTTTCTCAACTTAATTTTTAGGAGATTTTAGAGTTTTCTCAATTTAATTTTTAGGAGATTTTAGAGTTTTCTCAACTTAATTTTTAGGAGATTTTAGAGTTTTCTTAACTTAATTTTTAGGAGATTTTTTTAGGAGATCCTGCGGCGCTATTCGCGCGAATGAAGCGGCACGAATTGAGCGTTTGGGGCGTTTGACGCGCAATTCGTGCGAGTTGAAATGTCTGAAATTTGGCGGATATTCACGCTGCGTTAACCAATCAGGAGCTTGCTCAAGCAGTGACGTGATTACGAGCGGAGGCAGAAAATCCCAAACAACAATGGAGGACAAATTAATCTGGTTGTATGTGGGTACCCGGAGCTGTACGATACTACTTCATACTTTTACAAAAACAGGAATAAATTTAGCAACGAGACTGGAGCTGCCTGCAGAAGCCCCCCCATGACACGAATTCACGTCTGTTGTGTAGTGAATTTCACGCGCGAATGAAGCGAGTAAACTCAAAATGTTCAAGCGTCCAACTACGCGCGAATAGCGCGATTTATTCGCTTCATTCGTGTCTGGTGTGAACGCACCTTTAGACTTTTAAGTTTGCTCAACTTCTTGTTTTTTACAGTGCAGTACACATAGCAAGCTTGTATAAGTTTTGTAGTTATATAATAAACAAAAAGAAAACAGATAGATAGAATACAAAAAGAATAAGCTAGCATTAGTTTTTTTTTCTAAAGAAAACAAGCAGTTAGTAAATTAATAGAGTCCAAGTCTAAAACGGGCAAGTTTTTTTTAAAGAATAGAATTAGAATAGAGCGTGCTAGAGTTAGATATACATCATATGATGTCTTTTCTTTAACATTTCATTTGGTATTTATCTTATTTTCCCGAAACACGCAAAATAAATACATATCACAGCCTTTATGGCTTTACTTTAATGAGCCAGTTCTTGTAATACATTTTTTCAATGCATCTTTTGAATGAATCAATTCTTAATGCATCTAAACCATTAAAAAAAGTATGTGTATATACTGCATGCTCCTCTTATCACATACTGTTTTTCACCTACTATATAGGGAAATATGCGATCGGCCTAAAATGACTCGCTCATATACTGAATCAGTCAGAGTGGTTACTGAATTAACATCGACTCACTGAATCACAAGTCATTAGATTGGTCAAATATACAGTATGCAATCAGCATAATTATTGATTGACTGGTGCTTCATATTAGATAAACACTATTATTTGATGCTTTCTCAAAAATACAGAAATAATTAAATCATCAAGTTCAATAATTGATTATGATTCCCATCTCCTCTTCAGAGTCATGCTCTTCTAGCATGCAAGCACTAATAGTACGTAAATGACAGAAAGTTTTGGACCGAACAGATGAACTCTCAGCCTTTGTTTTATTTTAAGCTGACGGGGTGGAAAGTGAAGCTTTAGCTCAGAAGCTGATGGAGTGGAGCGGTGCAGTCGCCGCATTAAAAATGAATGTCTTACAGCGCTAGGCCTCAATGAGACCAATTTAATTTCTCTGTGCTAATTCTCTTGGAGTCTCTCCTCAAGCTTGATAAAATGGAGTACACACATTTTCACCTTGAAGATGTGACGTCTTTGAAGTTCTCATCCGGGGGGGGAAAGAGAAATACAAAGGTGTTTTCAGAATTGCACATTGCATGTCTGATTACAAGCTTTAATTCCCAGAGAAGCTAACGGTATCCCGGATGTCAACCACTGGCTAACGCAGAATACAGCGAGACAATCAATTATTAAAGCAGAAATTGATCTGAGATGCGCATTTCTCAGACACAAACTTTCTAGTCTGACTTTGAGAAAGGTTATTTGCTTGTTCTGTATGGGTGTAGTCGAAAAATGAAAGTTGATCGTTTGCAAAACGCACTTTTTACGATGCATTTCGATGATTTGTGATCGTGTGTCAACGTGAGGCAATTTGCACATTTTCAGTTTGTAGTGTAAATTGTGATTTTTTTTTTTTTTCCAGGGACCTTTTAATATGATACTGTATATTAAACATCAAGTATGTAAACTCATATCATGATTACAGAAACATGACTAGTGCACTAAATCCCTCTGTGTAATTATGGACGTTTACATGCAGCAATCTTTGGGTGTGTGGATGTTTTTGGAAAAGAAATGACGTGTGGTTTGTTGTCTGGAGATCTGTGGTGGCTCGCATGAACATGAAGTATGCAGACATGCATATTAAGTATGCAGATGGCTTGCAAATGTTGTAATTCCTGGGCTTTTTTAACCAAAGAGGTACATGGAAAGCCAGCCGCAACACATCACGCCCGCTCAGATGCTGCTGAACTACTAATTAGTTTAGCTAAATGCATTCAGGAACGCAGTCTAAATAAAGAGCGAGTCTGTCAGCTTGCATCTGAAATGAGTTTGTCTGTAAATGCAAGGGTTTTGCATGCTTTTTTTAATAGATGAGCACATCATTTTAATTTAGAGACTGTCTTCTCGAACTAAAATCAACCGTTTTCTCTCCATTTCAGATGATTGCAGGGATTTTTCTGGTGCAGTCCGGTTTTTCTTCATCGTGTGTAGCCTTGAGGCATGTACGCCAATCTAGATCTGTCTCCATAAACCACATCTCATAAGCCACTGGCAGTGAAAGCTTTTCTGTCACTCTACCTCTCACTTTTAGGCAGCCAAGGACGTTTTCTGAAGGCATAAGAATGAGGTGAGGCTTTACGAACGTTTCATTCGGTGCAAAACCACAGAATATGTGCGGCGAGTCACAAGGACCGTGTGCTGAATAAATGCTTTGCTGAATAGTCTTGTGTTCGTGTTGTGTGTGGTCTCTTCTAAAAGCAGTTCGAGGTGGTCTTGGCGTTCTGTTAAGGCACCTTTGAGAGATCACATTTCCCTAGATATTTTATAATATTCCCTTTTTGCTGAGCATGCTTTGGGTATTTCCTAATAATTTGATGCATTAGCTGTGTAAGCATGTGATTTTTATCTTGTGTTACTCCACTCGTGGTCGCTGTGTTCAGATTTGGACGCAGACTCTTGAAGGTCATATTAAGGAGGCTGTTATAAAGCCTGACATATAAAATAATAGTCTGAAAAGTCATGTTTTTAAAATAGAACCTATAGACAAAATATTATATGCATTCAAAAACATTGCTCATTTGTTTTATGTTGAGTGTCGTTTTTGATAAATCAGGCTTTAATGTCTGATTATAGGAAAAACAGCTCAACTCAAACTGAGCAAATATATGCAACTTGTGATGTAAATCAGTGAGATGTTTATAACAGTATACAGCAGATACTGACATGATTTAAATATCAGCAGTCGCTCTATATCTCCAGTAATATCTCTCAGTAAGATCAGATGTAAATGATCCTAACTTATAATGCAATGATTGAGAGATGAAGTAATAAACGCTCCTCAGAAGACGTGATGATCAGATCTGAGACTAAAACACGATTGATGGAGAATCAAGTAAAGCTGAGCTGCTTCAGAAAGTGTTCATCTGGAGATATTACTGCAGTTATTATGACGTATACTTGATCAAAATCAGTCCAGATTTGACAGCAGAAAACTTGTGAAGCACAGATGAAGCAGGACGTTTGTACAATTACACTAAAAGAGCTTTTACTGGATAAAACTCAATCAGACGACAGGAGTAGATTGTGTGTTTAACAGCACGTTTCGAACATCCAAAGACCTTCGTCACATATGATACATATTTTTTAGGGCTTTATAGGGTTAAACGCCAAGAAGGAAAGTTTTTGAAGCCTGTGGAGAAAATGCATCCAGATCAGGGGTTGCTGATATCGAGGGCGTAACAAACCTTAATGCACGGGAAGGCGTGTTATTAAACGAGAAGACGACACCCATCAGGCGTGTGACGTTCTAGTTAAGTCTGTCAGCAGAGATCCGTATCTGAGCCCAGAGTTAAGCTGTCAACACTGCTCTGTGTGTGTGTGTGTGTGTTGTTGTGTGTGTGGTGGGTTGTGTGTGTGTGTGTGTGTGTGAGAGAGAGAGAGAGAGAGTGTGTGTGGTGTGTGTGTGTGTGTGTGTGTGTGTGTGTGTGAGAGAGAGAGAGTGTGGTGTGTGTGTGTGTGAGAGAGAGAGAGAGAGAGTGTGTGTGTGTATGTGTGTGTGTGGTGTGTGTGTGAGAGAGAGAGAGTGTGTGTGTGTGTGTGAGAGAGAGAGAGTGTGTGTGTGTGTGTGTGTGTGTGTGTGTGTGAGAGAGAGGTGTGTGGTGTGTGTGTGTGTGTGTGTGGTGGGTGTGTGTGAGAGAGAGAGAGTGTGTGTGTGTGGTGGTGTGAGAGAGAGAGAGAGAGTGTGTGTGTGTGTGTGGTGTGTGTGTGAGAGAGAGAGAGTGTGTGTGTGTGTGTGTGTGTATGTGAGAGTGTGTGTGTGATGTGTGTGCGTGAGGGTGAGTGTGTGGTGTGGCGGGTGTGTGGTGAGAGTGTGTGTGTGTGAGAGAGGGTGTGTGAGAGAGTGTGTGAGAGAGGGTGGGTGTGAGAGTGCGGTGAGTGTGTGAGAGGGTGTG
Source organism: Oxygymnocypris stewartii (assembly GCA_003573665.1). Classification (NCBI taxonomy): domain Eukaryota; kingdom Metazoa; phylum Chordata; class Actinopteri; order Cypriniformes; family Cyprinidae; genus Oxygymnocypris; species Oxygymnocypris stewartii. The sequence goes on from QVTF01021665.1 coordinate 29,927, forward strand.
TGAGTGAGTGAGTGGATGAGTTGCGTGAGAGTTGTGTGTGTGTGTGTGAGTGAGTGTGTGGTGTGTGTGTGTGGTGAGTGGTGAGTGAGTGTGTGGGGTTGGTTGTGAGTGTTGTGTGGGTGTGTGTGGTGTGTGGTGTGGGTGTGAGTGAGTGTGCATGCGTGCGTGCGGTGTGTGTGTGTGTGTGTGCGTGTGTGTGTGGTGTGGTGTGTGGTGGTGTGAGTGAGTGTGCATGCGTGCGTGCGTGTGTGTGTGTGTGCGTGCGTGCGTGGTGTGCATGCGTGCGTGCGTGCGTGCGTGCGTGTCGTGTGTGTGGTGTGTGTGTGTGTGTGGTGGGTGTGAGTGAGTGTGCATGCGTGCGTGCGTGTGTGTGTGCGTGCGTGCGTGTGTGCATGCGTGCGTGCGTGTGTGTGGGGTGTGTGAGTGTAAAGGAGAGAAACCTGCCGGGCGAGATCAGGCTCCTCGGTATCTCACGCTCTTCTCAGGGAATTCTTGCGAGCTCTGATTGTTATCAGATCCGGTCGGTCAGCCAGGATTCGCTTTCACTGCCAGAGCAAAGAGAGAAGAATAAGCATGAGCCGACGTGCCGACAGATCCCTTCCTTTCTATCTGTCTCTGTTTGATCCGCAGGAAGCACAGCAGCATTTTTCAGTCCTGTCACTGAGGTTTTTTAACATGTTGAGAGTTGTAGACCCACGGCGGGACACCATTAAGCGCTCGTTCCGGTGTTATTTGCACGACAAAAGGCTCTAGCGCCTTTTCTATTTCTTGGTGAGGTACAAAGCAGCCCTGTTGGACTAATGGATCAGGGTTGTCAAAAACGGCCCGTAGTGAAGGAGAGAAAACATTCCTTTCAAGTGCACTTAGACCAACAGCTGTGATTAGGAAGCATTCCGAGAGAGTCGTTCACTTCCTGTGGAGTCAGAACACATTTGATTCAGTGAATCATTTGATGTGTTTGATTCCTTTTCTCTACGTTTATCAATGCATATAGTACTTGACACTGACCACAAACCCAGTTTCTTAATTACAGTGTAGGTAAAATGACCAGGCATCCCAGTTTACCAGGACAGTACCAGTTACACAAGATTTGTTCTGGTGCACCAAACGATTCACTAAAACATGTCCTGGATTCAGCTCAGTTCTCAGTGAGCCATTTGTGCCATTGATCATTGATTTCCTGATACAGTTTTTAAAAGAAGTCTCTTCTGCTCGCCAAGTTATGTATCAAATATACAGTAAAATGTGAAATATTATTGTAATTTAATACAGCTGTTTTCTATGTGAATATGTGTTTAAACTGTCATTTATTTCTGTGATTAAATATGTATTTTCAGCATCATTACTCCAGTCTTCAGTGTCACATGATCTTCAGAAATCATTTGCTGCTCAAGAAACATTTCTGATTATTATTATCAATGTTGAAAACAGTTATGCTGCTTCATATTTCGGAGGAAACCGTGATGCATTTTATTTTTCAAGATTCACAGATGAATAGTAAGTTCAGAAGAACAGCATTTATTTGAAATATAAATTTTTTATAACATTATAAATGTCTTTACTGTCACTTTTGATCAATTTAATGCGTTCTTGATTAATAAAAACATTAATTTCTTCTCAACCCGTTGCTGATTCGTTTTAGTGAATCAGTTCGTTTGCATTTGAAGGAAAATCAACTATTCTCTGAATCTGTTTGTTGCTTTAGTTAAATTAATCTGTTTTTTTTTAAAGATATTTTGTTGTCACACTAATTTTAATTATTTTAAAACATTCATTCAAAAACAGAAATAAAGTGCTTAAAAATAAACTATACACGTGTGTAATCTGATCAAAAAAATAATGACAGGAATATTGTTTGACTAATTATCCGGTCTTTTTAACTTCTCGTGGGAATAGTGATTAATTCTCCTGATTTGATCAAGTTTTGCTATTAAAACTCTCTCAGACTGGATGTGTTCAGCACAGAAAGTCAATATTTATAACTCTAAATGAAGTAGGTCACGCTGAATATGAAATATGAGTTGTGTGGTAGTGTTGGGGGTCTGGGCTGTGCTAATCATGGCTAATTAAGCGATCACCTCGTCACAGGAGGCAAAGGCTTCAAATCTATTATTCATAGCTCGCTCCCAAACCATCGCACGTGCGCCGAGACTAAACAAATGAATGAGAATAATCACAGCGGTGCTTTGAATCGAGGTTATCCTTCTGTGCATTCATTTCACTGCCGCAGTTTCATGCTAGCTTTGTCTGTTTTCATTTCGGTTTATCGTAAGTATTTTGAGTTTCTGAGAGTCTCTTGCTTTAAAGCATTCACAGTGTTAGTCTATGGGAACTGTTAAAGAGGACCGGCACAAACATGAACATAATGTGACGGTAGTGTGATATCGAAGCCCATTTACACCACTGAATAAAAATACATAAATAGAAAAATTAAAAATAAAACACTTTTTTCTCGCAGCTGTGAGTTTACATCTTTTTTCTCAGATTTGTGGGATATAAACTCGCACTTACACGTTATGAAGAATTGCGAGATACTCGCAAGATTTGCAAGAAAAAATCTTGCGAAACAAATTTTATTTCGAGTTTATATCACAATTGTGAGCAAAAAAAAGTCAAAATTGTGAGATTGCATGCTATAAAGTCCAATTCTGAGGAAAAAAAGACAATTTTATTACAATTGCAAGTTTATATCTAATCATAAGTCTGAGAAATAATGTTATAATTGCAAGGTAAAAATCAAAATGACCTTCTTTAATTTTATTCAGTGGTGGAAACAAGCATTCATAAATCCCTTACTGACAGTATCTGTGTATTATTTGATATTTCAATTTCAATAATCCGATATTTAACTCAGTTTCATGACCATAAAAAAGCAGTAAACACAGTAACTTTGACACGATACATGATATCTACTCTCAAATAAAACATCTGCAAGTGGGGTCTGTAAAATAAACTTGATTTCTCTTTAAATTATGTTTATTTTTATGACACCACTGGCATGAAGCATAAACTCACTTAATACAGCTTTCTAAAAAACAAGACTTTATGTATTATGTAATTTTGCTTGGTTTAAGAATATTTAGATATTTACTGGAAAAAAAGTATATTATACACACACACACTCTCTCTGACACACACACACACACACACACACACACACACACACACACACACACACACACACACACACACACACATGTAAACACAAACTTTTATTTTGGATGTGATTTAAATCGTGATTTAAAACATTTATAAATATATTTTCCCATCATGTTTCTGAGGAAAATAACATTGGTAACTCATAACCAGACTTCATTCATCCATCAGCACAGTAGTATTGCATTGAAAAAGGATCAACTGGACAAAAGGTTTCATTCTTTAAGCGTAGTTTTAAAACGGGTATAAATCCATCTTTCTGCTGCTTAACTGAAAAAGCTGATTGTCCAAAAATGGTTTTCTTACATTTAGTGGAACAGTCAACTATTTATTGAAAGAAATAGTAAGTAAGGCATTTAATTAAATGTGTAAATTTGAAGTAGGAGAAGACTGAATAGTGTATATATATGTATGTATATATGTGTGTGTGTGTGTGTGTGTGTGTGAGAGAGAGAGAGAGAGAGAGAGAGAGAGAGAGATTGTGTGTGTGTGTGTGGTTGTGTGTGGTGTGAGGAGAGAGAGAGAGAGAGAGAGATTGTGTGTGTGTGTGTGTGGTGTGTATGTATATGTGTGTATGTATATGTATATAAGTATGTATATGAGACCCTCTCTGTGAAATTCCAGGCTAAAGTCTAAAAATCGAATTATGAGCAAAACAAGCATCCAAAGTTTGATTTCTGCCATTAATTTCATTATAATTTCAATCTTTGACATGGCTTTACTCAGTCAATGTTAAATATATGAAGGTTACATTTTCACAGAATGTTCTTTACCGTATGAAGGATGCATTTTTGTAGAAAAAGCAAATCACAAAAAACGACTTTAGCTTGGTTTTCACAGAGACGGTCACATATTGTACAACACTATACAACTATATTTTACAGTGTAATAGACTACAATTGTTGCTTTTTAAAACGCCAGCAGAGCGGTAATTATTTTCATGGTATTTAACATTATGAACATGGATAATGTCCCTGAAGAGAGATCTGAGCTGTAATTAATTAACTAAACGACGTGAATCCTCGATGTGTTACCCTTGTATTGACAATCAAATGTTGCACCTCCTCGAGCAGACTGTACATATTCATGTGGCCTATCATTGATAAAACGTCCTGAGAAGGCCATAGCATTGTACGGTCAGTATCTCTAACAGATGTCGTCACGTCTCTGGTGTTCCGTGGAGCGCCGGCTCTGATAAAGCAGAGAAACCAGTGTGTAGAAACACGTCATATCTCCTGGATTCAGTGTGATCTGCTGCTTCAGCATGTTTAAACTCATTCTACTGTGCACCGTTTCTTCTTCTTCAATGCTTCCGAGAACACAGCATGCTATCTTCAACACGCTACACCAGCGTGTCTGATCAGAAGGAAATGCCAAATAAAAGACGTTATGTTCACATTAACAGTGACGCGTTTGTCTGAGTGAAGCTTGTGTGCTAAACATGTTTGACTAGATACCTGGGATGTTATTGATTTAACTGCGCTGACGCTGTTAGATGAGCTGATTAATGAAGCTATTATCTTAGCCAAAGTCATAATTGATGACGTTTGCAACATTGAGAAATCAACACTGAACTAAATGTTGAGCTGAATAATAACTCTATTGTCTAAAGTAGAGGTGCTTTACAGCTGAAACCGGTTTTATATTATATAATGAATGAATGTGTACGCTTGTTAATGTACAACATTATATTTCATGTTTATTATTGTGAAGCTGTTTTTGCATAAAGACTTCAGAATATAGTGCACTGCTAAAACAATGATTATCTAAATATTCTTAAATCAAGATACATTTACTTATGAAGCAAAACTACTCAAGATATAAAGTCTTAATAAAAAATGTGGAGGCAGAAATATAAACTTGTTGTATTTTTATGACCGCATTGGTAGATATTTGAAGCATAAACTCACTTAATTTTGATACAGTTTTCTAAAAACAAGACTTTATGTATTATGTCATTTTGCTTGGTTTAAGAATGTTTAGATATTAAACAAATAAACATATTACACACCGCACACACACACACACACACACACACACGCACACACACACACACACACACACACACACACACACACATATGTAAACACTAACTTTTATTTTGGATACTATTAATCCTTTGACAGTCCTAGAAAATATATATAATTTTAAAGTATACAGTATATTTGGCCCACCTTATATTTCAATCCAAGTAAATACGTTACATATGTCACATTGTGTTGTAATACATTTTAATAAAAATAAATAATGAATGAAGCTCACATGTAAGCTGCACATCTCTGTTTGTATATTAATAATATTTGTGTCCCTGCAGCACAAAAAGTAGTCATAAGCAGCGCAGCTATATTTGTAGAAATAGCCAACAATAATACATTGTATGGGTCAAAATTATACATTTTTATTTTAGGCCAAAAATCATTAGGATATTAAGATCAAGTTTCATGAAGATATTTCTACCGTAAATATATCAAAACTTAATTTTTGATTATTAATATGCATTGCTAAGAGACTTCATTTGAAACAACTTTAAAGATGATTTTCTCAATATTTAGATTTTTCTGCCACACTCAGATTCCAGATTTACAAATATTGTCCGATCATAACAAACCATGCATCAATGGAAAGATTTCCAGATAATGTATAATTTCAATTTCTAAAAATTGACCCTTATTTTTTGTTTTGTGGTCCAGGGTCATATATATATTAAAATTTCAAGAAACCTCGCTGTTTACAACATATATTTTCCATATATTTAAAATGTTTCTTTGTCATATTAGTTCTTCTAGCACAAACATATTTTATTAGCAAAATATCTCACCACTTACTGGGAAAAAAAGATGTGTTTTTACATGTATCTGGTCTTTTAGGTGTATTATAAAGCTCAAACGCTCATCTCTTTTGTGTGGCACAGAAGGTCAAACAGGTTTAAACGACTCCAGGATGATGGTTTTTGAGCTGAACTGGCCCTTTAACTGTCCTTAAGAGCATCAGGAGGAATACAAAGGTGTTTATGTTCATCTGGTTATTCGAATGCATTCCTCTGTCGCTCTTTGTTTTTCTCGTCTTCTCTCTAACCTTGTTTTGGAGGTTAACTCAATCACAGAGCTGCTCTGAATGGAGATCATCATGTGGTGCTCATGAGGTTCAATGTGTGGATGTGTTTAGCTTCACTGGAGGTTCAAAGGTTCAACCCGCTCTTATTAAAAGCAAGCACAAAGACCTTTTATGTCTAATACTCTGAAGCATGAATATTCCTGTGATCCAGCGCTGGATGATGTGTTTGGACAGTATACTGCTGATGTAAAATGTGATGATTTTAATGCACGTTTGAGTTCAGAAGCAAACCCCGAGTTAAAGTTGCATTTGATTAAAGTTGCATTTGATACAAAACATATACTGTTTTTGCACATCCTATTTGTTTTGCACATCTTACTGTTTTACTGTTTTGCACTTTAATTCTTTAATCTATTGCACATTTTACTTTTTATTTCCTTTTTAACTATATATATGCTCTTGTGTGGTGTTACTTTTATATAATATAATTATTAATTTTTTTTTATTCCTTGCACTGTCCACTGAGCGGACCTGATTCGACCTACATTTCACTTTTGATTATACCCTGTATAATTTATCATGTGACAAATAAAGAAACCTTGAACCTTGAACCTTGATTGATGTGGTCAAGCGTTCAGGGATGCATCGGTGAATATAAAGGGTTCGTTCTGGCGTGAGGGAATGCAGTCTGGTGACAGCGTCTGTGATGCAAAGGGCTGGAAATAGTTCCAGGGTTGTGATTGCTTGAGATCTTTCTGACCTCGGACCAACAGAGAAGGTGAAGATCTCTGATCAGAAATGAGCTGAACGACAGACTTCACCGTCCTGAGGGCAAAGAGTCAGTCAGATGAATGAAAGAAAATGAGCTTTCTGTCTTCCTTTAATCATCCTCGTGTCATTTCAACACGTATGACTCTCTTTCAGCGGTCAAACAAACACAAAACAACATTTTTGAGAGTATTTGACCTGTTCAGTTCTGTAGAACAGTGATTTGTGGTGTTGTGTGGAAAATGAGTTAACAGCACATACGTATATTTTCAAGTCATCAACAGACCCTGATATCAATATTAATTTTAACCTTGCAAATTGTATTTCCATCTCTGTTGCATCAGTTTTGAAGTGTATGTCATTAGTACTAGTCATTGGTGTTTGGTGATGAGTTTGTGGCTCATTTAAAGTCACACCAGAGGTGTTCAGCTGCTTTCTGCAGACCAGTCAAGTTCTTCCACACTGACTGAATCATCATTTCTCTTTCATTCTTGTCTTATACACAGAGACACTGTCATGTTACAATAGAAAAGAGTCCAAACTGTTGATATACAATTAGATTCCCTAGAATATCATTATATGCTTAAACATTAAGATTCATACTCATGGAAATTACTAAAGTAGTCAAACCTTTCATTAGAAGGGGGTGCCAATACTTTTGTCCATATAGTGTATATATATATATATATGATTTACTAATGCGCCAAGAAAGTTAAACGTAATTTAATAAATATTTTATTTGTGTTTTAAGCATAAATATAACAAATAATATTTTTTATGCATATTTAATAATATGTAATATCTCGTGTCGTTTCACTACCTAAGAAAAATCTTTTGTTTTGCGGCGTTTAGATATTGTTTTAGCGGTTAAGATAAAGATGCAGTGCACAGCGCAGTTACTCAGTGCTGCCACAAGTGGCGCTATAGTGGAGATTTATATAAACCTTCAGTATTGTCTTTCAGATCAACGATGGAGCAACCGTCTGAAGAGAATCTGAACAACATGTCATCCAGTTTAATTTCTCAGACATTTAAAGCAGGCATCTACGACCCATGAGAACTATCACGTCTGTAGACTGTAGAAGGCCCATGATTACAGACCCTCAAAGATGAGCATTAGAGCGGCGAGGCAGGCAGGCGGCACCTGTGATGTGGATAATGAGTGTGTAGAGCACCAAACACGAGTGTGAGGGCCTGATAAAGGATGAATTATAGATACAGCGCTCCAGGGCATAACACTGCTGCAGGGGGAGAGATGGAGAATCTGGATAATGAATCCCACAGGCCACCGAGTGAAGATCAGGAGGAGAGACGCACTAGAGAGGGCACGTGTCTCGTGTGGAGGATTCAGGTAACTGCGGTCCGGTTACTGTGACTTGGAGGAGGACGTGTGTTTGGATCCTGAGTTATTCTTTTGCTTTCAAACGTCTGAATGCATTTCATTTTACTACACTGAATTCTTTTTTTCAGCTGTTTTCATCAGGGTTTTTATTGTTGAATATATACACACTGTATACTGTATATATACGTACTCATAAAAAAAGCACTGTAAATCGATTTGGATAAAAGCGTCTGCTAAATGCATAAATGTAAATAGTTAAATAAGACTAAAACCGTAAAATAGCATAAATATATGTTAATTGAAATGGGATATGAAAAGGCATTCGTTTTATTTCAGCTAGTTGCCAAAGCAAACTTTCTCATTTTCATTTAGTTTAACTTAATATAACTATAAATAACTAAAATTGAAATAAAAATAAAAACTATATAGATATATAAACAAATATTAATTCTAAAACTTTATCTAAAATTATATTTAAAACTGAAAATCTAAATATATATATATATAATAAATGTGAAATAAAATATAAAAATATTAGTGCTGTCAAACGATTAATCTCATCCAAAATAAACAATTTTGTTTACATATATGTGTATACTGTGTGTATTTATTAAGTATATATAAATACAAACACATGCATGCATATATTTAAGAAAAATATGTTATGTTTATATATTAAATATATTTATAAATAATCTAAAATAAAATAATATTAACGTATAAATGTATACATGTAAATATTTTCTAAATATATACTGTGTGTGTGTGTATTTATATATTCATAATAAATATAAAACAGTAAACACGCATATATTATGTAAACAAAAATGTTTATTTTGGATGCAATTAATCATTTGACAGCACTAAAAATATACTTAATTTATTTAACCTAGCTGCCAAATACATATTTTACTATTTTATTTGGTTTTAACTGATGTACTAAAATAACTAAAACTGAAAAAATACAAAACTATTAATGACATGTTTAAAAAAAAAACTATAATATAAAAATGTCAATAGAATTACTAAAACTTAACTAAAGTTAACTGTAAACAGAATACAAAAATTCAATTTATATATAAAATTATATATAAAAATTCAATTTATATATAAAATAATTGTAAAGACAAACTGAGGTGATAATCAAACACATTCTCGTCTGATGCATTAAAACATCTGATTCGATTTTGAACTAATTAAAACAGAAATAATTCAACAATTTTAAATCCTGCGTGACGTTTAACATATTTTGTTAGATGCTGCTTTGTTTTCAACACTGCTGTATTATAAAATGATATTATTTGTATTATGAGTAAATGTATGTGTTTATCCTAATTGAGTTGAATTAATAAAAAATTCAGAGAAATACAACTTTGATGATAACTTCAAAACTACTTGACGCACGTCCTGATTTTGCGGAGTTAGATGTGTAAATTGTTGACCCTGGAACAACATTTTAATCCAAAAATGTTATTTTAACCATTTCCCTAAACCTTACCCATGAGTAATCCCTAAAATCAGAGGAAATGATAGATTAATGACACTGATGTACAAGCACCAAACACTGACTGTAAGCCTAAACCTCACAGAAAATATAAACGTGTTCTTCAAATATGATTGGTTAATAACAATGTTGTTCCAGGGTCAACAGGAACATGTCGCACTTGGTAAAATCAAGTTATGTGCTGCATGATAGCACCTCGTATATTGTGCTTTCTTTAACGAGTTGATTGACTCAAAGTACAAGTAGTTTGTATTTGAACAAGCTACAGTTTTAAAGTGCTTTCTTCAACACAGATTGCATGTTCAAGATATTTTGATGTACAACAACAAATTAAGCTCGGATGAGATTTATTTGTCACATACACAATTATACAGAGTATAATGTGTTCTCTGCATTTAACCCATCCAAGTGCACACACACCTGGAGCAGTGGACACACACACACACACACACACACACACACACACACACACACACACACACCGCACACAGCGCACACACACACACACACACACACACACACACACACACACACACACGCACACACACACGGAGCAGTGGACACACACACACACACACACACACACACACACACACACACACACACACACACACACACACACACACACACACACGGAGCAGTGGGCAGCCGATTCGACTGCAGAACTGATGCTGAGAGATTCATTCGTGAGAACACAACGGTCTTTCTTTATTTTGGACATGCAGTAAAGTTTATTGTACAACCATCTTCAGCTGTGTTAAGATAGTAAGAGGTTTCTCTTGAGTGCTAAATGATGATTTCTGAAGGACGAGGTCATCGTGATTTAGTGCTCTGGTAAATTATTGAATCATAAAACCATTTTTCAGTCAGTAATAGTAATTTGCAACAGTACAAATGTTTATGGAATTTGTGATTAATAACTGTTCTTTATTAGTTTTTTTGGACATCAGCACTGTATTTGAAACGCTCCTCTAGTAAAAAAGTTGTATATTTAAAATACGTTTATTTCATACTAAGTATAGTTCAAAATTATAAACATTAACTCGAGACCTACTGATATAAAAAAAAAAAAACTTTATTTGGAGTATTACTTGTGCACGATGCATTAAGCCTAAAATGTGATTTAATGTCACTTTTAATGAGGATTGTATAATATCGCCCTTTAAATGCTAAATATTTAAATTGTACCTAAAGTATACTTGCAATAGTTGCACTCTAGCACGATCAAATATCTTAAGTATGTCTTAAATTGGACTTCAGCACTACTTTTGCACAATTAAAGTGCATTAAGTACAAAATTAGTTTTGTTCTTAATAATATAGCAGATTGTAAGTATCCCAGTTTAGTATACTCAAAGTACAATTGCAGGGCATTTATTAAGTACATGAATATAAACATGTATACTTAGCATGAAGTAAAGGTATTTCACATACATTTAAGTCTATTTATTTTTCATCAGGTGCCTGAAACAGCGTTTGCCCATCGGACGCCAGCAGCAGGCGTGCTCTCGTCTCTGGTTCCAGGCGGTTTGAACTCGCCCGCAGACGTCTATCAGGCAGAAACAAATACAATCCCAAATCAAAACAACACGCGGCAGGCTTTGAACCAAAACACACACGCGCGCACACACACACACACACACGCACACGCACACACACTCTCTCACGCACACACACACACGCACACGCACACACGCACAACACACACACACACACACATACACATACACACACGCACACACCACCACACACACACACGCACACACACACACACACACGTCCCTCTGCGGAAGACAGCGAATCCATCTCCAACCTGGACCTCTTCCAACACAGCAGACGGTTTGATCTGCGAAGGCAGGCGCTGCACACTCGTGATAGAGAGAGAGATATAGAGAGAGATGAGAGAGAGAGGAGAGAGAGAGGAGAGAGAGAGAGAGAGAGAGAGAGACGGATAGATATAGAGAGGAAGACAGAGAGGAGAGGGAGAGAGAGAGAGATAGAGAAGAGAGAGACGGAGAGAGAGACAGAGAGAGACTGAGAGGAGAAGAGAGACGGATAGATAGAGAGGGAGACAAGAGAGAGAGAGAGAGGAATAGAGAAGATAGAAGGAGAGAGAGAGATAAGAGAGAGATAGAGAGAGAGAGACAGAGAGGAGAGGGAGAGAGAGAGGGATAGACGGATGATAGAGAGAGAGAGACAGAGAGGAGAGGAGAGAGAGAGGGGAGAGATGGATAGATAGATGGATGGATGGATGACGGATGGACAGACAGACAGATATATAGATAGACAGATGCTCTGGTTGTTTTCTAGTAACACAAACACACAGTATTATTAAGGTTTGTGTGCGATGAAATTCAGCGCTGTTCCCAGCTGCACATGTCCTGAGATGTGTGTGTGTATGATGAGAGAATCTCACGGCTGCTTGGCTCTGTGCAGATGTGTGTGTGTGTGTGCAGATGTGTGTGTGTGCGTGCGTGCGTGCGTGCGTGTGTGTGCGCTGCAGCAGCAAAGATTTGAGATTTGAGCGGCTCAGCTTCCACTTCAAAGGTGTGTCGGGGGATCCGGGTCTCAGCTCGCCTTCATGTGCTCCAGAGCAGAGCAGCCATGTAAATTTCATGACCTGTCTTTCTCACACTCACACAGTCACACACACACACACACACACACACACACACACACACACACAGTCACACGCACACACACACTCTCACACAGTCTCTCCAATAGCGTGATGGATATCAGTGGCCTGCCAGCTGTCAGCCGCTTGTCTTCTATCGATTTCTCCCGTTCTGTATGTTTCTCTTTCCCTCTGTATTGTGTCTCTGAAGGGCTTCGGTCTGTCAGTCTGTGAGCTGCCAGATTCCCTCCATCACATCGCACACTATTACAGATTTTAGGCACAGACTGCTTGTGTTCTGCTTCCAGTTCTGTGTCGATCTGTTGTTTCTGTGCACTGGTGTGGTTTGATTTATTTGCGGTTGATGGACAGTGAGATTTCATCTTCATCCAACCTCTCAGTCTGTCTTAATTCTGAGTTTATATCTCAAAATGTTTACTTTTATATCGTAATAGTGTGGGGGGGGGCAAAATGTTGCATGTCAAATGTTGCAACTATGGTGGAAAAAACGGCAGAATTACGAGTTAAGCATTGCTTGGTGATTGGTTGATCTAAATTGGTATTATCTAATTGTGTTCTTAAATTGAACAGCTGAATAATGTTTGGTTGATTGTAATCCACATGCTTTTCTAATAAAGTTAGAAAACACCTCTGACACAGTTTAACTCTGAGTTCTTGTCATGTTTTATTACCATGTTCTCCTAATAAACTGTGATAATGTGAGAAATGTTGAAGGTGTCTGAAAGAAATATACATACAAGAAACTACTTCAAGTCCAAAAGAAAGTCCTGAAGTTCAGGTAAAACAATAGTAACCAGTTGTACTGAAGCAGTTGAATCTATTTGAACCAGTTTGATGACTAAACCAGAGAAAACGTCTTGTTTTGCATCCAGCGCTGTTTCCAGCAGGACGAGGTTGAACATGTGGAGCTCGGTCCAGTTCTCTGATCTCACATCCAGACAGACACGAAGACTGCATGGATCCAAGTGAGTCCCAAACCTATGCTTTTGAGAATCGGTCAATATATCTGAACGTGCGCAGCAGCTGGCCTTGAGCAGAACCGTGAGCATCTGCTGGCTTCCCCTCGTGAGATCCGATCTTTGAACTGGGATCCAGAGAGCCGAATCAAACTCAGATCATCTGGAATAATCTCTTGAGAAACCAGCTGAGATGTTCACGAGCGTCTCAATCCCTCGGAGATACTCGGCTCCATCCAGTGTGTGTGAGAGAGGCTTATATACTCTTTTAGCCTTTAGCCTTCATTTAATCACCGCTGTTACTGCATAGAAAACAAAACACAACACAAGTGTCTAGAACCCACTGTAACACAATCTCAAGATGCTTCGGATTAGATTCATCTCTGTTGTCATTGTGCAGATTGTAAATGCATTTAACATTATTATTATTTATTGAACTTTTTCATAATTTCACTTATTTTACTGGTCAAAAGTTTTAAAGAATTAAGAATGTATTTGAAAGACGACTTCTGTCTCAGCAAGGCTGCATTTATTTAATCTAAAATACAGTAAAAATGTGAAATATTATTATAATTTTAAAAAGCTATTTTCTATGTGATTATATTGTAAACTGTAATTTATTTCTGTGATCAAATCTGTATTTTCAGCATCATAACTCCAGTCTTCAGTGTCACATGATCTTCAGAAATCATAATAATATACTGATTGCTGCTTAAGAAACATTTCTGATTATTATCAATGTTGAACACAGTTGTGGAATTTATTTCAATCAAATAAATGCTTAAATATAGTCTTGATGAGCGGATGGGCTTCTTTCAAATCAGCATATTATTATGATTTCTGAAGATCATGTGACACTGAAGACTGGAGTTATGATGAAAATGCAGCGCTGCATCACAGAAATAAATTACAGTTTACTATATATTCACATATAAAACAGATATTTTAAAATTATAAAAATATTTCACATTATTACAGTATTTTTGATCAAATAAATGCAGTCTTGGTGAGCAAAACAGACCTCTTTCAAAAACACAAACAAATGCCAAGCTTTTGACCGCTCATGTATTTTTTTTATTAATTATGGGAAAGTGTAAGTGGAAATTATATGAGATCTATAATTCAATCAATAATTTCAACTAGATTACATACTGAGAAGTATCACAAAATAGTAAAGTATATTTCTAGTCAACATTTAATATGCTTTGTTGATATCGTTGATTAATTTCTTGTCCCGGCACATTCTGAGATTTCCTTTATTTTCTACAAAAGATACATAAAATACTGTCGTTAATGCATTCTTAGAAAAGAGCATAAACACTGTATTCTACACATCTGTAGTATGCCGTCTTTACAGAGCACTTATTGAAGGGCCTTGAGTCTTTTATCTCTAATGATCCATGATTATGTGATCTCTGTTCATGTCTCTGAATCCTTCCCTACCGGTCATTAAAGGACTATTAAACGAATCGTTCATCGCTTACATCACTCACTTCAGATGATCGTTCCTACAATGCTCTGGCAAACGTGTTTTATTTACTCGCCGGAGCCGGTGTTTACTCTCTTTGGCGTTGGCGGGTGTTAACGTTGGACCCTGTGAACATTGCTGAGGTTTGACTGCGAGCCCAAAATGACGATAATGATTCTGAACGTTTGCTATGATTGTACTGAAGAGACCCGCTGGAAAGCCTGCGTAGGTTCACGTTTGATTTTTGAGATCGGGAATAACAGCCGCATGTCTGAAACGGGACACCCGCAAAACTTCATCCGACCGCGTTTGGCAGTGAATTTACACTTTATGACAAACACATGGCAGGCGTTGAGGAATACGATCCATCTCAAACCGCCTGTAGTTCCCGTAGATCCCCTGCTCCATCGTTCAAACGTTAGTTTTGGACTCATTCTTTAGTTTGGTCAGATAGACAGAGATTGGGTTTACATGCAGTTTTCAAACTGTTCAGCATTGGGCTTTGGAGTCCTTCTTTACTTCTTTATTTGAGTGATACAGCGATCGTATAAACAGCAGGAGATCTGCAGAAAGAAACCTTGTCCTTCCTGTAGCTCAAACAATAAAACATTGCACAAGTCATGGGTTCGACTTCCAGAGAATGCATGAACTGATAACTCAATATAAGTCACAGAATGCAATCGCTCGCTTCACCATAGAATATGCATGCAATTGAGAATAATTACAAAACAACTACAGGTATCAATATGCATTACACTAAAGAGAATTTGGGTGGTTATTGAGTTTAGTTGCAAATCAATGAGATCTTAGCAGATACTGTGAACACACACACACACACCGTGAACACACACACCAGTTACACACACAGCAGTTAACACACACACACTGTGAACACACACACACCGTGAACACACACACACACAGCAGTTAACACACACACACACACCGTGAACACACACACCAGTTAACACACACAGCAGTTAACACACACACACTGTGAACACACACACACCGTGAACACACCACACCGTGAACACGTGAACACACACACAGCAGTTAACACACACACACACTGTGAACACACACACACCGTGAACACACACACACCGTGAACACACACAGCAGTTAACACACACACCGTGAACACACACACACACAGAAGTTAACACACACACCGTGAACACACACACACAGCAGTTAACACACACACACCGTGAACACACACACACATACACAGCAGTTAACACACACGCCGTGAACACACACACACACACACACACACACCGTGAACACACACACACATACACAGCAGTTAACACACACGCCGTGAACACACACACACACACACACACACGCACACACACACACACACACACCGTGAACACACACACACAGCCGTGAACACACACACACACACACACACACACCGTGAACACACACAGCAGTTAACACACACACCGTGAACACACACACACATCGTGAACACACACACACACACACACAGAAGTTAACACACACACCGTGAACACACACACACACACACCAGTTAACACACACACCGTGAACACACACCCGGAGCACTGGGCAGTCATCTTCGCTGCGGCGCCGGGGAGCAGTTGAGGGTTCGGTGCCTTGCTCAAGGACACCTCAGTTGTGGTATTGAGGGTGGAGAGAGCGCTGTACATTCACCACCCCCCCCCACCTACAATCCCTGCCGGACCCGAGACTCGAACCCACAACCTTTGAATTACGAGTCCGACTCTCTAACCATTAGTCCACGACTTCCCCTGCTGAATATTCAGCGCTGCATCACAGAAATAAACCCACATTTTCACACATATTCTCAACTGTTTTGAATTAGAATAATATTTCACAATTTTTCCTATATCTTTTATAAATGCGGTTTTGGTCAGCAGAAGAGCTTTCATTAAAACAATCATTTAAAATGTTTCCCAAGTTTAGACAAGCACTGTCTGTTCAGTCTAACTCTAATGTTCTACAGCAAACCAGACGCACAGCATTAGTTCTTGCTCTGTTAGATTAGAGAAGCCATCGGTAGTTTCTCTGAAACACTTTCCTTGTAGCACCTGAACACTCTCACTGTGTGCTGGGAAATCTCACGGGCTTAACATCACACAAACACACCTCCTCCTCCTGCTTCAGGTGTCCCGTCCCGAGAAACACATGAACCCGTCCATCACACACCACAACAAAAGCCCTCTGTCTCTCTCATTCCCTATTGTTCCCGGGATCGGCTGGTATCCGCAGACAGCTGGACTCAGTCTCAAAGCCCAATAAGATACTCAAGCCATGATTTCATCCCACCGCAAGCGGACCCTGGGTTAATTATGAACATATGCAAAACCCCAAAGCCATGGAGCAATAGCAGTCTCAAAACGCTCTTATTTGTGCACTTTTTGGGGAACGGATAGCAGAACATGCTCGTAGATCTCTGAATTTGCATTTGAAACATGTATAATGCATTACGAAGGTGTTCATAATGTTCATGCATTTATCTTGATAGGTATTATATAATGTAATGCATTACATGTTTTCATCAATAATTGCAACCACTGTTAAAATGCGTTATAATGCATTTTGTTTGTTTGTTTTAATGCATTTTACTCTCTGAGGATGTAATCATGAATAGATTAGTATTTGAATGGAATCTAACTGTGGGTATAATTATTCATGAGAACATGCATTATAAGGTGAATTACAAGGCATAATTAATGCATTAACATACTTTTATGATGTATTAGGTTATATATAGAGGCATCAAGTAAAGTGTTACCAAATTATTTTCTTTCTTAGTATTTCTTTTTAAGTAAAAATATCGAAACATTCTTAAATCGAGATTTCCATAAGAAGCAAAATGACAAAAGTAGTGTTTGGGGGTAGCGTGTTACAAGTTAATGTAATAAATAAAGTAATTAATTAATTAATTAACCTTCAGTCTGAGAATTATTAATTTCACTTTTGGTGTGAGAGGGCTTTTATATTTGCCAAAAACAATAACAAACAAGCAAACCCAGCCCAGAAGAGAAAATTAAAGCAAAAGTAACATTTCTTTCCTTAAAAAGTAACTAAGAAACACAATATTGTAATGCATTAGTTTAAAAAAAGTAACTTTTCCTAACATTGATGTAAAGTCTGAAAAATATGTTGAAAGAAAAGTAACGCTTATTCAATATTAACATAATAAATGCAGAAAATGTATCAAAATTAAGCACATTTATGGTTCAAATAAGAACATGATCTGCCAGTGGGGTCAATAAAATAAACATGTTTCCCTTTGAATTAAGTGTGTTTCTGAGCCCACTGGCAGGTGTTTTTCAGTGTTTTAAACATTTAATTTTGATGTGTTTTCTCAGAACACAAGTACTGAAACACGGCTAAAATACCGTAGAAGAGAACCATGTTGTGTTTTATCAGCAGACGTGTATCTAGGTCAGCCGTGCTTTCAATGCCGCCGGTCATAACTATCTCAAATCCAGCTGTTGTCCATTTTCGATTGGTTTCTTTTGGGTTTGTAAAGTTTTGACCTCTGAGCGAGTGGTTTTCTGGGTGCTTCGGTTGCTTCTGTTGTTGCCCAGGGTGAAGGAGTTATTATAAACCTCTTTCGCTCTGAAGGCAGAACATGTGAGAAAGACGTGATTGCTTACTCTTGAAGTTTAATCTCGGCTTGGAAGAGACCGCCCCACTGTTTTGGGTAAACATCCCCAGAATTCAGATCTCCGCAGGGGAAACACTGGGTACGACCCAATCTGAGAGGCGTTTGGAGAAAACGAATGAGACGAGAGTCTGGGATCCTATAATCAAAGACGTGAAGCATTCGGCATGCAGCGAGCTCTTCTCATTGTGTTTAAGGTTTCCTTCAAACCTTTCCTGATTTACAGCACGGCACGTACAGTAGCTGTTCTGTTTTCCACGATGATTGAAACTCTTCGTTTGCATTGAGATGATAACGTGACCGCACAATCATCTCCTGCCTCGTCTTACAGCAGTGTTTTAGGGGTTTAGCACGTTCTTGAGCTTTAAACTGAAGGCTGTGTCCGACAGGAATGACATGATTCTGTCTGATTCACCTGCAAAAGTCCTCAAAAGGAGTTTTCTTGTCCCTGTCTGTCAGAAAGATGGCCCGGGGATGTTAAACCAGCACTAACCGGCAGAAACCAGCTGATCTTTGCAGCAATGGAACATGTTTGATAGATGTGGAAAGAGATTTAAAAAACCGCAGACACACATCTTAAAGTCAGCATGAACTAGTGCCTAATATTGATCTGCTTTCTAAACATGTTACTGATCTTATTGTGAACAGGTCATTCATGCATGTTTTTCCAAAAACAAATGTATTATTTTTTGAATTAAATCAAAATAATAATATCTTTCTAAATTTAACAGAAATATAACTTGATTGCTTTTGCTCAGTATTTTTTCTTGTTTCGCCAGTATATCTAAATATTCTTGAGATGCATTGACTAGAGATGCGAAATAACATAAATAATGAAGAAATTATCAATATACATGATTAAAATGAGAAAAACATCTGCTAGGTCAGAGAAATCAACTTAATTCAAAGGAAAACAAGTCACGTTTTCTGACCCTAGTGTCAGATATTTTCTCGTTTTAATCATAAACTCACATTATTTTATAGTCTGAGTTTTGATAAACCAGCTGATCTGAGAAAAGGTTTTGTCAGACGTGCAAAGGGGTCTAAAACTTGTGCAAACAAACATCTTAAAGTCCTCATTAGCTGAAAATCTGCCCTATTCTCTAAATGCATGTTATTAATCTTATTGTGAACAATTCATCTGTGCAATTTTTAGTTTTTACATTCTAATTTGAAATAACATATTTTCATTTTTTGCATGATTTGTTAAAATTACAACTTCTTAGGAAATCACTGCTTAAAATGAGTGAAATACTCTTCTCAAATAGGTCAGAAAAATGTAATTTAAACAAATATGCAAAAGGAAAAGCGATGGACTCTTTCATTGTCAGATATCGTTCTCATTCAAGCATAAACTAAACTCACTTCATTTAGCGTTTTATCTTGTGCTAAACCAGCACTAACCGGCATAAACCAGTTTTTGGTCAGGTGTGAAAAGAGGTTCAAACATTAGTGCAGATAAAAGCTCTTAAAGGGTCATTTAGCAGTTCTTCAACCAGCTTTTGTTACAATGTTGAAATATTACCTGTAAATGACAGAGTAAATGACCTGCATCAAGACATCTCTGTTTATTTTGACCACTGTGAAAACTACAAATCATACTTTCTCATTTTTGTATCCTCACTCACGAGTAGTCTGATCGAGCCCAGTGCATTATGGGTGTTGAAGTTTTCTTAACCCTTTTTTTTTTGGCCCCAGCCCTTTTTCTTTGTTTTCTCCAAAATGCTTAAAACCAAAACTGCCAACAAGGTCAGACAAATAAACTCAAATCAAAGGGAAAACTATCATTCTTTTCTGTTTTTAAATGCATCTTGTTGTGAATCATTTGTGCTTTTTTTAAGAAATATCTTGAGCTGATAATATTTAACCAGAATGTCATTACTGAGTGAATAAAACCATATCCAGGGCCGGTTCTAGACATTAGGAAGCCGTAGGCAAAATTCATGTTGGAGTGCCCCCCCGATAAAAAGCACCTGAAATATGATTCCTAACCTTTTTATTTATACAACATTTCATTTTTTAAAATTCAATTTTTACTTATACAGTACAAAAATTTAGATTTAGATTCCTAATGTCTAGAACCGGCCCTAGATGCACTCCTCAATATACTTTATTTACATCTGTATATTTATATTTATATCACACATGTATGTGTGTATGTCCTTCCACCGAAAGCAAGGTGTTTTTGAATCTGTGTCTCTGTGTCTTCTCTTCAGTCTGTCCTTGTTGGTTTCAGCTTTATCAGGACGGCGTGGGGCGTTCATGTATCGAGACGGTCTGTGGTAAATAAATGATGAGCAGATCTGTTTACAGACACACACAAAAGCTGGAAGACATTCCCAGGGTGTATATACCTGCCCGCAGGCCTTCAGCATTCACAGGGTCCACCAAGACCAGCAAACAATACTGAGCTCTCCGAGATTTGCAGACTATTGAAACTTTGTATTTATTTGTAGGAGAACTTGGGTCATGTGATCTCAACATGTCGGCTTCCACGAGAGACCATGTACACTACCAGATAAAAGGTGCTGAACAGTAAGGTTTTATGTTTCTTCTGCTCACCAAGCCTGCATTTATTTGATCCAAAGTACAGCAAAAACAGTTACAATTTTGAAAATTATTTACCATTTTAAATAACTGTTTTCTATTTGAATATATTTAAAATGTAATTTATTCCATCATTACTCCAGTCTCAGAATATTCTAATATTTTGATTTGCTGTTCAAAAACAGTTATTATTACTAGTGCTGTCAAACGATTAATCGCGATTAATTGCATACAAAATAAAAGTTTTGTTTGCATGATATATATATGTGTTCTGTGAACATTTATTATGTACATATATACACACACACACATATGTTTTTTTAAATATTTACATGTATTTATATGTCTATATTTATATAATTTATATTAAGAATGAAAACATCAAAGCAGGCACACCACAGCTCCAGAGACGTGTTTAATTATGCGCTCTTCATCAGATAATGAACGTACAACGCTCTTTATACACAACACTGAATCACATGACTGCTCACATGACCTAAATAAATATGCACAATATTCAAAGAAAATACCAAAATGCAAAAAATACATCCAAAACCTAAAATTGCAAGTATAATATAACGTGGTCAATTTCACTATCGAAATCTTTATAATAATGAAAGAAAAGCGAATATCGAAATCTTCATTGAGACCATTAGGAGATAAAGTATGCATCTATGTTTTAAGAGTAGATTGTTAATATCACCCCCTCTTCGATGTCATTTAACTGCTTCAATGCCAATGTATGTAGAGTCGAAAGCGAAAGTTTAATCTTGTGAAAGTCGTGTTTCTGGACTTCTGTGTAATGCACATCTATGTTCAGCAACACGAGGTGTCTACTTGTATAGTCCAGTCCACAAGGACAACGCAGCATGTAAATAACGTTGTTTTTACCAGAAGAGGGATGATTAGAGGTTTGTGTTTTATACGTAAAGTCACATAGTTGACAGCTACCACACTTAAAATGACCAAACGGTATATGACTCGATATATATACCCTCCCATAAAGTGTGCAATCTCTTGCAAAGCATTTGCATTCCTCTGGGAAGTGTTGCGTTCTCTCGCATTACATTTACATTTCTTGCAAAGGTTTGATTGCAAAACAGTTGCAAGCTCTCTCAGAAGTATTGTATTTCCTCAAGAAACCTTGCATGCTCTCACAAAACATTAACGTTCACCGGAGAAACTTTGCATTTCACAGAAGTATCGCATTGCATTCCTCCAAGAAACTGCGTTCTCTCACCAAACATTTGCATGCTCCCGCAAAACATTTGCGTTCCGCTGAGAAACTTTGCATTCTCTTGAAGAACATTTGCTATTCCCCCAAAAAAACTTTGCATTTGGTGACAAAACCGTTGCATTCTTGCATTCTTCCAAGAAACGTTGCACTCTCTCACAAAACATTTGCATTGCCCTCAATGCCCCGAATAAAGCTGCATTTGGTCACAAACAGTTTTACACACACACACACGCACACACACACACTCTCTCTCTCACTCACTCACTCACACACACACACACACACACACACACACATACACTCACACACACACACACACACACACACACACACACACTCTTCTCTCACTCACTCACACACACACACACACACACACACACACACACACACACACACACACACACACACACACACACACACACACACACACACACTCTCTCACACACACACACACACACACACAACACACTCACTCACACACACACAGTTGGATCATCTTTAGCAGGAATCTTTCTTCCTATGAAGTGTTCTCAGTGCAGATAGGAAAGGCCTTTGCTTAATAAAGATAAACCGTTGGTTTCAGGCCCGGGAACACATCTGAGTGAGTTCAAATGCTGCATGAACATCTTGATAATGCCAGTATCGTTGTGCGATTACGGTTTGTTCTTTATACTGTTTCCTTGCATCCGCTGCAGGACAAGCGGGTGAAGCTCCAGGTCTCTCCGGTCAGCATTCCTCCTCACTCTCCTCTTTGTTCCAGCACATTTTATTCATCTCTAATTTGTATCATTTCTGGAACATTTTGAATCTGGATCCGTTCCATGCTGAAAGCGATTCTTGGTATGAAGCTTGTTTCGGGGCGGTTTGCTGAAAGGCATCTTTGTTAGCTGGTGTCGTGTTTCGTAAGATGAGTTTGGTTTGGTGCCCATATTAACTCGACTTGTTCTTTGTTTTGCTCACTTTGAATCCTTTAAATTGAGTCGAGGTTTCCTGAAAACACACGTGCACAGGCTGAATTAACTCTGTTCTGTGAGTAAAGCACAGAGGAGATTATTTGGGTCACATTCAGATGTTGTTTTAATCTGATATGAATCTGATATCTGTCTGTCTGACTTCAATCTAAACACTTAAATCTAGACGTATAGTCTGCTCGACATGGTCAGGTAATGTTAGTTCATGTGTGTGTACGTTTGTGCATGTGACTTTCACATCTACACAGCATATTGTTTTATTATTGTATCATTATATAAATGTATATTCCCATACGCAGTGCCCGAAATTAAGAGCATTGAGAAACTGTCTAGAGCTGCTTAAGTGTCTTGTATTATTAGAAGAGTTTATCTTAATTTATATCAATAATTAAATGAAATCATATTACATTTAAATGAAATTTATATAAGTGTAATTTGAATATTGCTACCACACACACATGCATCATTATTATTTTTTATAACAAATATATTAATAGAAATATGATGTATTTTGATTAGTTTGCTTTTCATATTCTATACATATACTTGTGTATACATACATAATTATTTGATAAAATGATATATATATATATATGTGTACATATTTGATATATATATATATATGAATATAATTCATATTTACTGTAATATACTGTATACATTGTATATAAAACATTGTTTAAATGTGAACATATACGTCATTATTTTATAAAATATATATTTTGTAAATATATATAATTTACATAATTTCAAATTGTATTAATTATATATTTTCTTCTTAGAAATGAAAATATTTGATTGAGTAATTTATGATCTTTCTATGAAAACATATTTAATATATGAATGAGTTAATTGTGTCAGTCGCAGATGTTCTTCAGCTTGACACAGACTGTGATATTGTCACGAGTTCACACTTACATATAATGAATAGAATTGATATTATGTGTATTTATCGTGCTGTCTGAGGGGACGGCTTCGGGAGTGCCCCCCCCCCCCCCCCCCCTCTCTCTTACCTTGTTAACTGTGTTGATACTGATTGTGCTCCCCTCGTGTTAATTAGGTTCATTATCTGTCGTTCAGATGGAGTTTGCGGTCTCCTAGATGAACTTCTGATGGTAAAGTTCACATCAACACATCTTTTCTTTAACAGACGTATGTCTTACATATAAATGTCTCACGTTTGCATCAGCAAGTCTCCGGTTTTCATTCTTAAACCACGTATTATTTCAGTTCCCAACAAACAGCTGAAGAACCGCTACATTTCATTTTCTTTACAATCCTTTTTACTCCCATTTGATGCTTGATGAATGTTCATTTTGGATGCGTTAAAGATGATGAGTAATGCAGTCACTTCACAATCTGTAAAGAGAATCCATCGCGCAGCATTCATTCACATCGGTACAGGAACGAGGTCAGAGGTCAGGGAATCAGCGTTTTTGAGAATTCTTCCGCTGGCGCTCGCTCGAAGTGAGTTTATGATATGCTTTCGCTGCAATCTTTTGTTTTCTCTTTTCTCAGAATCATTATGGGGAAATATAACAGCTAGGGGCAGTGAATGAATACAGCAGCGGTCAGGCTCGATAGCAGTCGACTGGAGAGAATCGAGGTCAGTGAGGTCAGTAAACACACCCAGTGAGCTGCATCTCCCAGACATCCAATGCGTCATCCTAACATGCATAATTCAAATGCATAATTCTGTTTGGCTGTTTATAGAAATTAATTGTTGAGTCTCTCATGTGCTTCTCGTGTCAACATTGTATAAAAACAGATTCAGTATTCCTCAAAATCAATAAAAACTGACGCAAACCTGCAATAATTAAATGTTGACACAAATATTCTTTATTTAAAAAGTAACGTAACACATTCATGAAAAGCAACTAAGTAACTGAATTAGTTACTGTTTTAGAGAGTAACACAATATTGTAGTGCATTTCTAAAAGTAACGCCCCTCCTGCCCCCCCACTGTTGCTTGCGTACTTTTACATTTATGTGTTTAGTTAAATGCTTTTGTTCAAAGCGTCTTGCATTGCATTAAAGGTCATGGTTTGATGAGATCATGCTCTACAGGAATATTATTTATCATTGAATGTTAAAAGGTAATCATAAAAAAGTTTTTCTTGAACATTCCGTTTATCAATTTACATGATGGAAATATTACTTATACACTGTAACGTTTTTAAACGGTTTCAGAATGCTTCAAAAGTAACATTTGTATAATGACATGGGTATTAAAAGAAGAAGGTGATTTATGAGGACCTTTTCAGTGTCCCCATAATTCAAAACGCTTATACATCATACAGAGTGAGTTTTTTTTTTTTTTGGTGGTGGGGGGGGGGTCTAAATGCACCGTCTCCTGTGAGGGCTAAGTTTAGGTGTAGGGTGTGCGTGTGTGTGTGTGTTGTGTTGTGTGGTGTGTGTGTGTGTAAGTGAGAGTGTGTGAGTGTGTGCGTGTGTGTGTATGTGCGTGTCTGTGTGTGTAAGAGTGTGTGTGTGTGGTGTGTTGTTTGAGCTGTATGAGCGCTGTGTGTGATCCTGTTGTGGTCAGTGAGGTCGTATAACAGAAGCCCTGAAGCTGTGTTTCAGGATGTTGTACGCATGTGCGCATGCATGATCTCCAGCATAAGTGTATCTGCACGCTCTTCTGCAGTTGTAGCATGTGCATGTTCCTCTCTCACCTCGCATGCGTGATTCCAGCAGATGGAACTGCTTTCATACAGCAGGCCAAAGCAATTATGAATTCTAAACAAGCTTTACAGAAAACCACCCTCACATTTGCTCTCATTCAGTCTTTCTCTATTTGTATGTCTGTCGAACACACACACACACACTCACTCACACACACCGCACGCACGCACACTCACACACACCACACGCGCGCGCACACACACACTCCCTCTCTCACACACACTCTCTCTCACACACACACACCACTCACACTCACACTCACACTCACACACGCGGCGCGCGCACACACACACACACACACACCCCTCTCTCACACACACTCTCTCACACACACACACACACACACACACACACATGCAGATGACGTGTACATATAAACAAGCTCATTTCCTCGAGCTTTTGTCAATATTTGTTAGTTGTTTCTTTCATATTACTGTTGAGGCTTAATTTATTTGTAGTTTAATTGTAAGTTATTTTTGTTATGTGCTTCTGGTATTTTTTTATGTATTCCTATTTAGAGTTAATTTATTTGTATTTCATTTTCATTTTTTATTTGTTACGTTTAGTGTTAGTCAGTGCCACCTTTTCATTTATGAATTAAGTGCATTTATTTTTTTAAAGTTTAAAAAAGACAAATATTGAATTCAAATTGAAATGCGTCTATTCACAGAAATGCACTAAATGCGTTCACAAAGCACCAAGGTAAAACAAGCACGATGTTTGTCCTCCTGCATGCCTGAAAAAATGAGACAGTGTCCTAATATCAGCGTTATTTGACGTGTTGACAGAGGAACACGCATTGAAATCCGGCTTATTAAGCAATTTAGAGATTGAGACAAGGCCATGATGAAATTGTAATGAAATCAGTCCAAATTTCTGATCACATAATCTTGCCTATTTATTCATTTTTCTGCCGCAAGCGATGACAAACAAGCCTATAATCCTCATGATTGACATCTCAGACTAAATTGACTGAAATAACGCAGGAAAATTCCAGGCAGTTAATAAGCACATTTTTGCTCGTTTGATGCTCATGAGGAATGTTGGGCCTGAAAGACAGACATATGAATAGCTTGATAATGTGCAAATCTTTATCGCTGGAATCTGTAACAAGTAATTCCCTCATTGAGCTCGGCTCATATCATATCTGTGGCAAGCTGATTTAACATGAACCCTTCAAATCTACTGGAATAATACATCTACCGTAAAATAACAGAAAACGTGCTCATTACATCATTCATTTTACACACATTTCTGTTAACTCTAAAACAAAGCAATGAAGAGTAAAATTCAAAATACTGGTAAACACCTGTAAAATAAATACTGAAAAATTCCTTCAAATTATACAATATGCCCTATTCACATATTTATTAGAGGGTACTTTTTGAGTATCTATTCCATTTAGTTCTAGTACTTATTCATTAAATACTAGCTCTTATTCAGTACTTATTTCAATAGTGACTAGGACTATCTGCTGCTAGTAACACATTTCACATTTTAAATATTGATTTATGGGGATCTGTCATTCAGATATCAACTGTTTAGTTTTGACTTGTATCCAAATAGTGACTAGTATCTCTTTAAATGTTACTAATTATTCATTAGATGCTAGTGCTTATTTATTAGACAGTGCCTTTTGTAATTGTTACTAGTGACAATGAGCTTACTGCTCATAACTAGTGTTTTACTTGTGTTATGACTAGTCTGAATGGGTACCAGTGTACTAGTATCTAATTGTAAGAACCTCAGATACTTTGATCTGCCTGAGAAAACAGACAATCCAAACATACACGGGCAATCTTCGAGACAGTGTCTAAAACTAAACTAAAAGATGCAAATGACCTTCTGTTCCCATCCAGGTGTCTGTTAATGCAAATACTAATTCTGTGTCCATGCCTCCATTTGGGGGTGTTTTATCTTGGTTATGTATTTAAAGTATCGCAGCACGAGTCGAGGCCTTCTGTAGCCCGTGACGTATTCGCACACTTTAAATCAGTTATGCACGTTACTCTTAGATTTATGTTTGAGAATTTGATGTTTTGTATTGATATGATTTGATATATTTGAATTGGCTGTGGTAATTGATATAATACATAGTTACCTGAATCGTTAGATTTTATTCTGTTTTACTCTGTTATTATTGACTCTAGTAGATTACGGTGTATCCTTGTTACTGTATTTCCTGCGTCAGGTTAGTAACGGGTTTCAAATTCAGTTGAGATGGAGCATAGTGCACACCAACTGTATCCTTTAGGATCCGGCGCGAACCACTTGGTTTTAGTTCAAGTGTGCTAAGAGTGTAAGGGCTTATAGTGAATTTCCGTTTTAGGTCAACTGGATGTTGTTCGACCAGTCTAAATAGGGTGAGCCTAACCTCTGTTTACTGTAATATTATTCACAGTGTACTTGTGGAAACCATAGCATGACCATACCAAAGCTACTATTGACAGTCCTCGGTCACGTGTGTGTCACGTGTTCCCGCCTCTTGTGTCCATATATGGTTTGTATCCTGTCCTTGTTAGTGTTCCTGTGTGGCTCAGTGCGTCAGCAGTGCAAAAGGTTGTGGGTTCGATTCCCAGGGAACACATGTACTGATGAAAATGTATAACCTGAATGCAATTGTAAGTCGCTTTGGATAAAAGCGTCTGGTAAATGTAAATGTTAATTGTCATTATGAGTTCATTATTGTCCAGCTGGGTTTATGTATTTATAGTCCTGTCTGTTCAGTTTGTTTTCATCTGGTCCACTGGTTACTCCCCGTGCTATTGTAACAGATCCGAGCAAACATACTGATTTAGTAAACCCATGCATATGTGACGCTAAATTTCAAATGCATCGGTTTTCAAATCTCACAGCATGTTAAAATTGTTTTGAATTAATAACATTATATACATCAAGTACTTACGCAAGAATTAGGCTTTATTGATCGAAACTGTGGACCTGCAAATCATATTTTGTGCGAAGATGAATAAAAGTTGTTGGAGTTTTACTGCCTCTAGTGTTCATTTCAACTGGAAACTGCAGCGATTCATGTGTATAGGTACATTTTTTGAGTTTCGCAGTAATGTAGATAGAGGCATGGATATCTTATGGGCCTGTTGAGTATGCAATGAGAACAGATGTGGACTGAATGTTCAAACGGCTTGCCGTAGATGTTCGGTGAAGGCCTGGATCTGTCAGTGTGTTTGATGGAGACGAACAACACCATCATGAGCTCCTCAAAGCTGGAGATGCCCAGACATGTGACAGCATTCACGGACGAGCTTCATGATGCTGGAGAGAGAGCTGCCCGTCAGTCATATTCATCCGCATGCGCGCGTGTGTGTGTGTGTGTGCGCTCATGTGTGAGAGAGAGCTGTCCGTCAGACATATTCATCCGCATCCGCGCGCGTGTGTGTGCGTGTGTGTGTGTGTGTGCGCTCATGTGTGAGAGAGAGCTGTCCGTCAGACATATTCATCCGCATCCGCGCGCGTGTGTGGTGTGTGTGTGTGTGTGCGCGCTCATGTGTGAGAGAGAGCTGTCCGTCAGTCATATTCATCCGCATCCGCGCGCGCGTGTGTGTGTGTGTGTGTGTGTGTGTGTGCGCTCATGTGTGAGAGAGAGCTGCCCGTCAGTCATATTCATCCGCATCCGCGCGCGTGTGTGTGTGTGTGTGTGTGTGTGTGCGCTCATGTGTGAGAGAGAGCTGTCCGTCAGACATATTCATCTGCATCCGCGCGCGCACGTGTGTGTGTGTGTGGTGTGTGTGTGTGTGTGTGTGTGTATGCGCGCGCGCGCGCACGTGTGTGTGTGTGTATGCGCGCGCGTGTGTGTGTGTGTGTGTGTGTGTGCGCTCGTGTGTGAGAGAGAGCTGTCCGTCAGACATTTATCTGCATCCGCGCGCGCACGTGTGTGTGTGTGTGTGTGTGTGTGCGCGCGTGTGTGTGTGTGTATGCGCGCGCGCGCGCGTGTGTGTGTGTGTATGCGCGCGTGTGTGTGTGTACGTGTGCGCTCATGTGTGAGAGAGAGCTGTCCTTCAGTCATATTCAACTGCATCCGCGCGCGGTGTATGTGTGCATCCGCGCGCGTGTGTGTGCGTGTATGCGCGCGCGTGTGTGTGTGTGTGTGTGTGTGTGTGTGTGTGTGTGTGTGTGCGCACGTGTGTGTGTGTACATGTCTGCACTCATGTGTGAGAGAGCTGTCCTTCAGTCATATTCATCTGCATCCACGCGCGTGTGTGTGTGTACATGTCTGCACTCATGTGTGAGAGAGAGCTGTCCGTCAGACATATTCATCTGCATCCGCGCGCGCGCATGTATGTGTGTGTGTGTGTGTGTGTGTGCGCACGTGTGTGTGTGTACATGTCTGCACTCATGTGTGAGAGAGAGCTGTCCTTCAGTCATATTCATCTTCATGCAGCGCTTAAATAATGCCATCTTTGCCTAAAGGTGCTCAGTTTTGGAAACCATGTTTTTAAGGCAAGCATCTTTAATTGAGGAATTGTGCACGTGTCCACACATTCATTCATTCGTGCGTTCCTTACTTAATTTAATTACATTTTCAAATGTTTGTAATTTTATTTTGTGCTTTTGTTTTTTAGATATACATTAGTATTTGATTTAATTTATTTTATTTTATTTCATTTGTATTTATAGTCAGTAATAGTTTAGTGCTTGATATTTCAGTTAGTTGCCAAAGCAACATTTCTCATTTTCGTTTAGTTTAAGGTTTTCATCTGTCCAATATTTTTGTATATTTTTTATATTTATGCATTTTTACTTATTTACTTAATAACAAATAAAAATATATATTAAAAACAATTTAAAAATAATATTTATTTACGTTCTTATAGATTTTGTATTCTTTGAAATATTTATTCATTTAAATGCACTTATTTAAAAAAAAAATTGGTTGTATTTATTTTGGATAATTTAAAAATAAATACTTATTATTTTAAATGTACTTATTTACTTAAATACTTAAATTATTTTTTATAATTGAAATATTTTATTAAATATGGAAATGTTTAAATATTTAAATTCAAAATGAAAATAAATAATAACATAATGTAGCCTAATTCTACCATATACTACATAATAATGTAGTAACGGGTCAGGAGGGCATGTATGCGCGCGCCTGTGTACATGTGCGCATGTGTCTGTGCGCGCGCGTGTGCGTGTGTGCGTGAGACCTTGTCAGGAGTGTGTGTCAGCGCAGTGCCCTCCTGACCCGTTATGTGTATATTAAAGATCATTTAAAAAATATATTTTTTTGGATATATTTATCTGTGGAGATTATAAATTTTTTATCGTGTGCGCGCGCACGTGTGTGTGTGTGTGTGTGTGTGTGTATATGCGCGCGTGCGTGTGTGTATGCGCTTGTGTGGGTGTGTATGCGCGCGCCTGTGTACATGTGCGCATGCGTCTGTGCGCGCGCGCGTGTGTGTGTGTGTGCGTGTGTGTGTGTGTGTATATGCGCGTGCGTGTGTGTATGCGCTTGTGTGGGTGTGTATGCGCGCGCCTGTGTACATGTGCGCATGCGTCTGCGCGCGCGCGCGTGGTGTGTGCGTGAGACCTTGTCAGGAGTGTGTGTCAGCGCAGTGCCCTCCTGACCCGTCAGAGATTGCAGCAGGAGACACAGTGTGTTTCATTATCTTTGCTTTTCATCAGGGGTCTTGAGCCCAAAAGCCCAGACGCATGCTGCAGAATGAATGGGTCATCTGAGATCATCAGTGTTTTAATTGAACTTTAATCCTGTTCTTCCCCCATACGTCTGTCAGAAGAGCCCTTTACATCGGACCTCTGTCTTATTCTGGGTACTTAGAGAAAATAAATTACTTAAAACATGTAAGATTAATCCAAATCATTCCCAAAATAAAAAAATAGATTTATTTGATTATAACAAATTTCCCTAAAATAAAAATAAATAAATAAATACATACATTTTTATATATACAGATGGATATATACATATTTTCATTTTAATGTATGTATTTCTTCATAAAATAATAACGATAATTAAAAAATATTTGTAAAAAAGTGAATATACATTTATTGATATACATAAATTATTGTTAACTTATTCAATATTTTTTTAAATAATAATATAATTAGTATTAGTAGTATTATTAAAACATTTTTAATAAAAATATTTAAAAATGTATGAGTTTTATAGGTGATGATATTTGCTCAAGCTCAATTTCAGCCAAACCATAAAGAAAAAATAAATATA
>QVTF01021666.1:0-5000 GCA_003573665.1 Oxygymnocypris stewartii
TGGATGTGGGTCGGTCAGGAGGTCAGAAGCCGGTGATTTGTCGTGTCAGAGGTGACGGTGTGGAAGCGCTCGTGACCCCGGGGTCGTGACCTGATCCTCAGTGCAGTGCTGTCATCCGTTATTTGACCTGTAATGTGACTTGTCGTTTTCTTTGAGTTCTTCTGCCATCAGACGACTCCTGGTGACGCCGGTTTAGTTTTAACGAAGAAAATCTCTGCCTGAAAACACAATTCAACTTCAATATGAGCCACATGCATCCAATGCAATCCATTTGTGATTTATTTATGAAAATATTTTTAACTTAATTTGTATATATTTTTCTGGTAATTATTTTACTTTAAAATATTTTTTTCTTTCATAGAAATGGACAGATTTATACATACCTGTCTCATACAATGCAAACATATTTTTTAATACCTGCCATTTAAACCTGAATTCTGAAGCAGACACGTGCATGCATTTATTGATTGATGATTCATTGATTGATTTACTACTTGCTTTAGAAATGCACAACCTGTATATATTGCTCATTAACTATTTTTAATATCTACTTCCCCCTAAAATTTAAGCAGGAATTTTGAATTACACATAAAATATTTTAAATAAATACATAAATAAATACATACACAAATAAATAAATACATAAATATTTTTCATAAAATGATGTCTGAATTTTTGAATTAAACCTTTTTGAATTACATTAAAATTAATAGTATTATTATTATTGCTGATTTATTTATAGAAATGCACAAATCTATACTTTGATGAAATATTAGATCACTTAAGATTTAAGTCTTTATTCTGAATTGCAAATGAGCAGCGTGTTTCTGAACACAGAGACTGTACACATAACATACGTTCTGATCCTCCATTAATATAAATCTGCGCTGAGCTTCAGACGTCTGGCTTTTTAAACTCACTTCATGTGACATTAGTCTGTGTTTCCCAACAAAGAGGCTGTTTGTTTGTGTTTGTGTTGTGTTGTGTGTGTGTGGTCGCGAGTGAGTGAGTGAGTGTGTGTGTGTGCTGTTGTGTGTGTTGTGTGCGTGAGTCCGTGTGTTGTGTGTGTGAGTGTGTGTGTGGTGTGTGTGTGTGAGTGAGTGAGTGTGTGTGTGTGTGTGCGTGTGTGCGCATTGTGCGTGATGTGGTGAGTGAGTGTGTGTGTGTGTGTGTGTGTGTTGTTTGTGTGTGTGTGTGTGTGTGCGTGCGTCCGTGCGTGCGTGTGTGTGTGTGTGTGTGAGTGTGAGTGTGTGTGTGTGTGTGTTGTTGGGTTTCGACCCGAGCATGAAAAGAACGCAGAATGAAGCAGGAAAAGAAAGAAACGAGTGTTGGGGGAAAACGGGAGGTTTGTTTATGCTGAACTTCCTCTGCTGTTGTGTTTGGCAGCGGCCCGGCTGAAGTCACCAGTCTCAACCGATTCTTTATACCCTCTGCTTTCCTTTCTGCTCAAACCACGGCTCCTCGTCTGCTTTCTGTGACGCTGGCCAGAGCAGAATCATAAACCTAGTGTCTTCAGTGCTTGAACCGCTACTGATCGTTTCTAGAGATTCTTTGAGTGGAGTGTGATTCAGACGGGTTTGGGGACACTCTCGAGGGTTTGAACAGAGACTCAAACGTCCTGAAACTTCCACGAGCCTGTTATATATCAGAGGAGAGATGGCGCTCACACACTGCTGTCAGTGCTCAGGAAGACTCGTAATTCAGCTTCGTCTCAGATCATTCTCTTTAACCACAGAATGCCCCAACACGAGTCCCTCTAGTTATCATTCAGTAAGAGTATAGAAAGAATAGGAAAAATCTCATTGTATTTTTCTGCAAAAAAATCCAATAGCTGAAAATGCTGTTTTAAAAGGTTCAACTTTGTAGTGCTGCATAATTTAGCCCTAAAATATGATGGTTATAATGACCCTAAAAACAGTAACCGTTAGGGATTATTACACTTTTTTTTTTTTAATTACTAGGACTTTGTTTGCAATTTTAATAATTAATTATTTTCCAAAACAAACAAACAAATAAATAAATGCCTAATAAGTTTTTCCACACTGACAAAGATTTTTTAAACTTCACTGTTTTGATATTTT
The DNA here is from genome assembly GCA_003573665.1 of Oxygymnocypris stewartii. Lineage (NCBI taxonomy): Eukaryota > Metazoa > Chordata > Actinopteri > Cypriniformes > Cyprinidae > Oxygymnocypris > Oxygymnocypris stewartii. The sequence goes on from QVTF01021666.1 coordinate 2,082, forward strand.
TAAACAAAAAATGTCTCACTATCATTTTTTTTAAGTATTAATAAATATATATATATATATATTAAAAAAATATTTATTTTAGACACTGAAAACACATTAAATGAAAACCTGTTCATTCAAACATTAATACATATGACATCTCAATACCACTAATAATACAAATAATAATAATACATTATTAAATTAATATTAGTATGTTCTTATTATTAATAAATCAAATATTATTACAAACATTATGCATTACAAAATTGAGTATTTAATAACAAATAATAATATGTATTTTAAAATAATAATATTTATATTAATTAGTGGTGGGCATAGATTAATTTTTTTTAATCTAGATTAATCTAGATTAAAATGGCTCATTTGAATTCTGCCGAAGGCATTCAGGAATATGTGTGCTACCCAAATAATGACTAAAAGTAAGTCTTTGAGAACGGGTTTCTCAAGCCAGGTGGCGCTTTAGACCAGGGGCTCATCTCCTGTTTCCAAAATGCATCACAAACTTTAATTTCTTCTCGTCCCAATCCCACGAAAAAACTGGTGGAAAATCCCGTTCCACTCCCGGAAGAATGACTCCCATTCCCTCCCACTCCCGTGTTGTTGTTTTTTTTTTTTTTTGCCGATAACTGTCAATTACAGTAAAAATATAGTACAGATCACAGCATGCCCACCTTATTAGTTGAATAAAAACCCAAAATGTCGTTTTTGTTATTATATTGAACTGAAAGCCATCTTATGCACAGTGTTGCACAGATTAAATTTCATGTAAATCATCCATGCTAACACACACGTCTTCTATTTTTATTTTTTAGACATTTCACTCTCTATAGATATATTTTTCAAAGACGGAGTTTCTAGCTCAAGTTCACATGAGACCTAAAGCGCATCCTGTTTGCTTAAAAGCGCAACGTTTCGTTGTTATTCTGAGTGCACACAAATAAACGTAGAGTCTTTACAGATTCGAAAGATGTATTAGGCTACTTTTATCTGTATGACCAAGAATGACGGAGATTTTAAGAGCAAGTGAGCGCACCGGAGCCTGTCCTGCAGCAAACGCGCTTCCACACAAACACTTCAATAGCGCACATTTCTCCAGGTTAACATCATATTGAGCGGCCATGTAAAGTTGCTACTACATACATCTTTCAGATGAAAAGCCATATTTGAGGTTGATGAATGATAGGTGAGTGTTTGGATGTCCTGCCCGAGTGTATTACCACATAGACCAGCCGTTAACAATCTGTCCATCACGGACTGCGAGCCTCTAGTTCGAAGACTCGTTCTCGCCCCCTACAGTGCAATTCGGCTAGGTATACATCCGCGCTAAAATATCAGGGTGAAAGTCATCATAGCTTGCGTAGTATAGACCCAGCTCCCAACCCAACTTTGAGAATAGATTAACGGCGATATTTTTTTTATCGCCGATAAGAGTCTCACGTTAACGCAGCACGTTAACGCCGATAACGGCCCACCACTAATATTAATACTACTACTAATATTTTAATATTATCATGACTAAATAAAATCTAAAACATTACAAAAAAAAATAATATTATGATTATAAAATGTAGTATTTAAGAAAATATTAAAAAATATTATTATGACTAAATACAAATTACAATTATGGAATAAAAACAAACTAAACTTTATTGCAAAAATATGATAATTACATAATTGAGTAGTACTACTACTACTAATAATAATAATAATAATAATAATAATAATACAATTTGTGTTTGCCCAAAGCTTTTGTTTTGTTAATAAGTGGCAGTCTTTGGTAATTAGCTAATCACACAAGAGTTTGAGATCTCTTTCAGTTCAGCTAATTCTCCGTTTACTCGCTGCTGTCTAGAGGAACACAGCTAGAGACACACATTTCTGAAACGCCAAACAAATAGCAGCATGTAATAAAGCATAAAGCAAACCCTTTCTAAGCGCCTGTATTTCCAGCACGGCTCTGTCAGTATCACACCTCGTCATCAGTCTGACCTCCGTCGCCAAAGATTAAGCTCCACTTTGTCACGGACGCTTCCAGCGGGGCGTCGATCATCTGTGCCCTGATTATTAATGTTTTGAATCAGTCTGGTCAGTCACACGAACCTCACTCCAGCACGAGTAAAACACATTACAGTCTGGTACCAAACCAGAGAGAATCTCCAGATCTGACTCCACGACCCACGCATCTAGAGCGAGTCAACACGCAGCATGCTAAAACCCATTTACTTCCATTACATGACGTGTATTTTAGACTCCAAACAGAGAGTTCAAACCGTAGATCATGCATCCAATGCCACCGTCAGGGGTTTGATTCCCGGAGAATGCATGAACTGATCGAATGCATGCATTGAATGCAATGTAAACTGATCGAATGCATGCATTGAATGCAATGTAAACTGATCGAATGCATGCATTGAATGCAATGTAAACTGATCGAATGCATGCATTGAATGCAATGTAAACTGATCGAATGCATGCATTGAATGCAATGTAAACCGATCGAATGCATGCATTGAATGCATTAACTGATCGAATGAATGCATTGAATGCAATGTAAACTGATGGAATGAATGCATTGAATGCAATGTAAACTGATCGAATGCATGCATTGAATGCAATGTAAACTGATGGAATGAATGCATTGAATGCAATGTAAACCGATCGAATGAATGCATTGAATGCAATGTAAACTGATCGAATGCATGCATTGAATGCAATGTAAACTGATCGAATGAATGCATTGAATGCAATGTAAACTGATCGAATGCATGCATTGAATGCATTAACTGATCGAATGCATGCATTGAATGCAATGTAAACTGATCGAATGCATGCATTGAATGCAATGTAAACTGATCGAATGCATGCATTGAATGCAATGTAAACCGATCGAATGAATGCATTGAATGCAATGTAAAC
>QVTF01021666.1:10000-12500 GCA_003573665.1 Oxygymnocypris stewartii
TGATTGGGGTGAATCTCTATTCTGTGTGCGTGCGTGCGTGCGCGTGTTATTAACCCCGCTGCTCTTTCTCAGGACAGTAAGCTGTAATTACCGTGGTCTCTTCTAATAGCTGGTATAATGGGCTCTCAGGGACCACCGGAGACGCGGCGCACCTCATAAAGGAGCGTCTGTCTCTCTCAGAGGTCTCACACATGTCCTTCATAACAATAAACTACAGAAAACTTCATCAGATCCGGACAAACTGACCCTCAGAGTCTGATATTCCTGATCACACTCATCTCTGCTTGCTGTCAGGATGATAACAACAACACACATCAGCGTCAGAATAACTGAGACGACCAATCAAAGATGGAGAAAGGGTGGAGATGGCAATTCATATTTGCCTGTTTTATGACAGAAATGTTAAACAACTGACAGTAAAATCCAACGATGCAAACTTGATATTTCTTACACGGTTTTGAGTTGAAATCAAGTCATTTATTTCTACAGCACTTTATAAAGCACAGATCGTTTCGAAGCAGCTTCAATCAGTTCAGTTCAATGTTGATTTAATTCACTGAAAATATTGCAGTTAGTGTCATTATCCCAAAATAGCTTATATTATTTAATGCAATGAGACATATTTTTTGCATATTAGGCACACGAATAAAACTATTGCATGATTTTTTTTAAATAAAAAACAACTGTTCAAATGCATTACTTAACAATAGTCTTGAAATCTTCTACAACTATGTTTCCTTCTTTTTCACTGTATTTATTCTCTTTAAATCCTTTCATTCCTTTAAATGAAAAAGTCAAACATTTTGACAAAAAATAAAGACATGATTATGGGTTGAATCTCAGCAGTTTTAAATGTGCACGATAAAAACCTCACATTAAAAGCACTTATTTCATTGTATCTTTAATACTTAAGGTGATATTTCACCCATTAATGAAAAGCATTTACGTCCACTTAAGACAATCAGACCAAAGTGTTTTCTACTGCTTCTTAAAGGGACAGCGCAGCAAATAATGAAAACAGTCTCCCTGGTGTTGTTTCAACCCTGATGCTATTCTGAGAAATATTTCAGTGTTTTTGTCCATAACGTACAATTAAAGTCAATGGAGTCCATTGTTGTTTAAACCTCAGCATTCTTCAAAATATCTTCTTTTGTGTTTCACAGAAGACAAAGTCATGGAGGTTTGGAATGACGTGAAGGAGAGTATTTTCAGTTTTAGATGAACCTTTAAGAAGAACACGGCAGTACTGCTGTTAAAGACACTTACATTCAGTCTGATTGTCATTATTCACTGATAATCATCTTCTTGAATATCCGTTTCCATCCTGCATGTCTTACTAATATGCAACACACATGCAACATGCAAACTAGATATCTAGACATCCCCCCCATCGTTAAACAAAGAAGGATCACAAAATTAGTCGACTAATAACATGAAAGGACATGCACATTCATTTAATCACTGCTATATTCACATATTACCACCTCAAAAATATTTTTTGCAGTACAATAGTTTTTTGCAGTACATTTCAAGCCAAACTACACAAAAAAAAAATAATAATAATAATGATACAAAAATCCTCAGTATTTCTATCTTGTTTTTCAGTACAAATATCCAAATATTACTAAATCAAGATACGTTTACTGGAGAAGCAAAATGACCAGATTTGTCTGAAAAATATATCAAAATGAATTGAATGTTTAAAACAAGAAGAAATATCTGTCAGCGGGGTCATACAAATCATCGTGTTTTCCCTTTAAATGAAGTTTATGTTTCTGACACCACTGATTCATTCATAAACTCCATTAATTTTCTCATCTAATGCTCCTCCGGTAAGTGTTTCGTGCTTTAAGAGTCTTGTACTGGAAAACAAGACCACGACTATATTTTTTGTGTTAAAAGTTGACTTTTGAGTGCTGCTTTCACATCTGTAATACAGTAAACAGAGGTTTCCAGTACTTCCAATACAATGTACCGCACCTGTACTACAGTAAAACACTGATCTGTTTGTAATGGCCCAGGATCAGATCTGATAAAAGAGCAATGAACCCCAAGCAGATCAACAGCGTGAGCGAGATCCAGTCGTATAAATCCTGACGTCATCTGGTCTGCGTGTGGTTTCCATCAGTTTCAGATCTGGCAGGAATGAGATCTTCTCAAATGCGTCGTGTGTTTACGCTCGGAGTCCAAACAACTCCACCGACACACAACCAGCACTAATAGTTTCTGTGCAAATCTAACACTAATGCATGCTGAAAGGTCTTTCTTCTGCTGCTCTTTTCTTGATGTTTCCCAGAGAAAACCAATCCTTTCAGAATGATGCAATACAGTCAGTGCGCAGGGTTCTCAGCCAATCAGCTGCGCTGTACATGTCATGTGACATCACAGACATCGACTAAAGTTCATATTTCTGACCCCATTGACAGATCTTTGTTCTTGTTTTAAATACAAACTCACTTAAATTGAACACATTTCTCAGAAAACAAGATTTAATATCCTC
>QVTF01021666.1:15000-22500 GCA_003573665.1 Oxygymnocypris stewartii
CAGCACGGGTCGGTCCCTGATACGAGCGCTGCGTTTGTCTCACAGGAGATCAAACACTCTCACAGCGATTTACAGTCACATGCGTCCACACACACGCTGCTGGAGTTGCTCTTCTGAGAGCCGTAACTTATTCAACGCCTGCTCTCGCTCAGAGGTCAAAGGTCAGGGTGGCTTCCTGCTCCGACCCCCGGGAGTTCAGAGGTCAAGAAGCCTCTCGTGAGGGTTACGACGGCAGAGTGTCAAAATTATAAATACGAACCCAGATGTTTCTCCTAAACCTCCCTTGGAGAGATTAAAACGCACAACCGAGTCAGTAGTTACAGTAAGGGCTATACATGAATGTGAACAGCAGCTTAAATCATTTGCTCTGTAAAGAAAAACAAATATTCAAACAATAGGAAAAAGCATGTAGCTTGAAGACAGATTTTCTTTAATAGCAAGAAGAATCAATTTATTATTTCGTTAGAATTGAACTCTAATACTCTAAACACATTTCTAACTAAAGCTGTCTAGTTAACTTTATTTGGATACTCAAGTATTGGTTTAAACTTGTCCAAATATTGTCCCAAAACTACTTTTTAATTTCTGGACAAACAATTTCATCTTCACAAAGTTGTGCACATTTCCAGGCTGACTTATAGAATAAAAAAACAAAAAAGGGTGGTAAATATTATTTAAAAAAAATCATTGCTTTACCTTTTAATGCTTAAGACAAGAAATGAAAATGGTAAATATAACTAACTAAATGTGCCTTAGTTGATTAATCACAGTATATTAAGACAATTGTTTTGTATTGCAAGTGTTATGAAATGTTACGGTTAAATATGCATATTCAAATATGCAAATTTGAATGCATTTTTTGAATTTTAACACAACTTTGGATAAATAAAGGTTCAAATTCTTGCTTGATTTTGTTAGAGTTAAAGATTTTTGCAGCGGCGATTTTGGATTTAAATTTGTATTACATAAATCAGAAAATACTGTCAACAAACACATGTTTTTAGGAGTAAAAATCAGTTGTGAGTGAATTATGAACAAACCCCTCAGTAAAATCCTTCAGAATATAGATGGGAATAAAACTCTAAGTTTTGGTGTATGTAAGTGCTGCTGAAGTGGAGAAAAAACTAATTGTTTTAATAAAACGGCCTGAATATATTGAAGCAAATAGATAAAGTGTTCAAATAAAACAAAGTGAATGATATATGAACAAACCCTTCAGTAAAATCCTTCAGAATATTAATAGGAATAAATCCTATTAAGTTTTGGTGTACGCAAGTGCTGCTGAAGTGGAGAAACAAATTCACAGCCATTAAATATATGCATTTTCACAGTGTTTTTAGGAATAAAATGTTGTAAAAATCAGTGTGAGTGAAATATGAACAAACTCTTCAGTAAAATCCTTCAGAATATAGATGGGAATAAATCTCTAAGTTTTGGTGTATGTAAGTGCTGCTGGATTTGAGAAAATACATTTGAAGATATGCATTGGAATTGAAATCGACTGATGCAAATAGATAAAGTGTTGAAGCATCAGTCTGTCGAGGAGGAGACGGTCGCCACGGTGACACTCCGACCCTCTGAGAACAAATACAGAAACACACTCACACACTCTCGGCGCTGACCGGGGGAAGTGGCACTTAAACTTTACAAGAGAAACACACACATGCAGCAGCACACTGGGGCCTGTGTTCAGCTCAACGCCTTTGTTTGAACCCTCTCGTGTCCCCCTCTATTCTCACACACACATGCACGCACGCACGCACACACACATGCACGCATGCACACACGCACGCACGCACGCACACACACACACACAACAGCCCTCCATACATGCTCTCTCACTTTCACACACACACACACACACACACACACTTACTTAGCTATCTAAATGGGGACTCTCCGTAGGCGTAATGGTTTTTATACTGTACAAACTGTATGCCCTACACCTAAACATAGTCCTCACAGGACACTTTTTGCATTTTTACAATTTCAAAACAACTTTGTTTAGTTTATTTTAGTTTATTAGTTTGCAAATGAGGACGTCCCCAAAGTTAAGTAGGTACACACACACACACACACACACACAACTGCCCTCCATACATGCTCTCTCTCTCTCTCTCTCTTGTGTGTGTGTGTGTCACATACACACACACACACACACACACACACACACACACACACACACACACACACACACAACTGCCCTCCATAGATGCTCTCTCTCACACACACACACACACACACACACACACACACACACACACACACACACACACACAACTGCCCTCCATGCATGCTCTCTCTCTATCTCTATCTCTCTCTCTCTCTCTCACACACACACACTCTATCTCACACACGCACACACACACACACACACACACACACACACAACTGCCCTCCATGCATGCTCTCTCTCTATCTCTCTCTCTCTCTCTCTCTCTCTCACACACATACACACACACACACACACACACACACACAAACACACACACAACAGGCTACATACAGCGCGTCCAAAAGTCTGAATCTGGGAAATTTAGTGCCATTTAAACCTCTCAATAATCAAAACTTTGAAGAATTTGAACAATTAACTGCAAAAATGAATTTTATTCCTCACTCTTTGTGTCTTGTTTTCCTGTACCTTGTCCTGAGTCACTACAGTACAGCTATAATAAGTTTGTATATTCGGACTATTTCAGACTGGTTCAGGTACCGCTGCGGTTCACGGTACCTGCGTGATTCATCATAGACATCAACAGAGAGAAGTAGATCCGGCTACAATGTTCTTCTACAAGATGCACGCAGTTCTGTTTATTAACCGCTAGAGCGCCACAAGTTACGGACTGCAGCTTTAAAAAAGCAAAATGTGATAAGATATTAAGCTTTGTTTTCTGAAAAATGTATCAAAATTAAGTGAGTTTAACCATAAAACAACAAGAAAATCTGCTAATGGGGTCAGATTTATTTTTGTTGTATTTAAATAAATGGCTGTAAAAATAATAATGTGATCAATAAATCAGGGTCACATATTTATCTATTACTTTAACCAGTGTTATTTTAGTAACATACTATATTTTGTATTAATATTTTTAATTAGATTTTTTCTGCTTTCATATTAATTTTAGTTAAATTCTTAGTACTTGTGTAGTTCGTTTTTATAATTTTTTATTTTTTTTTATATGTTATATTCTTTTTTATTAATTGATATTTTAGTTTCAGTTATTTTTCCATTTATGTATTTACTTATTTTAGCAGTAAACTAAATAAAAAACGAGAAATGCGGTCTTGGAAACTAACTGAAATAAAACTATATTTTTAATATATATTGTAATTTATTTCAGGCAACATTTATTTAATTTCAAGTCACAAAAATGATAATTCATGATTTTAGTTTACTATAATAATGCTGATTTATTTATTTTTTTAAGTCAGTTCAATATAATTTAAGTTGAAATGTTTTTTTCTTTATAATCTGTTGACATATACAGATTTTTGTGTCCGATCTGAAATAAAATACACTTCCATCAATATTACATTTAAAGTCTTATATTTATTCATGGAATCATTGGATTTATTATAATGAAGCATATATATTTGGCCCCTCGTTCTTTTCCCATCATGCTCTTCTCTCCGACCCCTCTCCTCACCTCTCTCTCCTTCAGAGCGAGTTCACTTGTAAATGATGTGATTGTGGTCGATTCGACATAGTTCTCCTCTTTATCTGGCTGCCCAGAAGAGGAAGTGAATATGGCGGGAATGCGCGGAAAGTTAAAGAGCAAACATCAAGAGCAACTTTCTGACCCGGCGGAGAGAGCGAGCCAGAGATGGACAGGAGATGTAAGGCGTTTTTCACGCTTTAAGAGCTCCTTTAGTTCGCTGCTGTCAGACGGAGACGATTGAGAGAAAAGCCGAGCGACTGAAAGCTCTTTCTCTAAACGCATTTGCATGTAAAAGCTTGCGGACGGCGCTGAATGCTCCCCCGGAGCCAAGGCGACGGCAGAAAAGGTGCAAAATTCAGTCGGCTGAACTTAAAACGACTTTATTAAAGTGTCAGTGATCACAGAAGCGCTCAGTGTTCACTGTTACACGCTCAAAAAGCTTAATGACCTGCTAAGAGCATTACGCTCTAAAGACTTAGAGATGCTCACGCCTTAAAAAAAACATTCATTCGCTGAAAATTGCAAGAATTTGACTGAAACACAAGAGCTTTTTTTGTGCTGGACGTTTTAGATGCTACACACCTCACGAACACGTTCAATTAACTGGATTCGTTCCAATTAAACACATCTAGCCTTCATGAATATTAATACAAATCATAATTAATGCATTGCTGTTTATACACAATCAAACTGAAAATAGACTAATAATAAAAAATCTCCAAAAAGTTATTTCTGCTACTTTCTCTTTTCATTTAGTTTAACTGGATGTGCTAAAATAACTAAAACTTAAAGTTATTAAAAATGTATAATAATTAATTATACAAATGACTAAAACGCATTTAAATTTTAACTAAAATTAAAAAGTATGTAATTTGGGGTCAGAATTTTTTTGAATTAAGTTTATTTTCTGTCCAAATTGGCAGATATTTTGTGTCTTGTGTTAATTATAAAATCACTTAATTTTGATTAAATAAATATCAAAATGTATTGACTTTGTGAAATATCTTCCAATGCGGTAATAATAAATAATCTTGTTTTCCATTTGAATTAGGTTTATTTTTATGAACATATTGGCATATATTTGTTCTTGTTTTAAGCAGAAACTCACTTAATTTTTCAGAAAACAAGGCTTAATATCTTAAGCCATTTTACATCAATAAATATATCTTATATTTATACTGGAGACAAAAATACTGAGGAAGTACATCATTTTTTTGCAAACCTAGAGGTTTTATTGTTATTGTTTATTTCATAATATGATATTTAATATGTTTTATTTAAAACATGTGACGCAGGAGGAAGAACTTCATTGGTTCTTACATGCATCGGCTTGAAAATATAAAAAAATTATTAGCACAAACCATCATATAACTACCGCAAGTTAACCTGTTTATAGCACTAATATAGCGCTTTATGATCACTATATACATCAAGCTGTCCTAAATATCAAAGAAAGTCAAGAACATAACAACAATATGTGGCTCTGGAGTAGGGCTGGGCGATAAAACGATAACGATATGTATCGCGATAGACACGTGATCGATATCAATAAAAAATGTGTTCGATAAAACGTTCGATATTTTTTATTCTTCGCGAAAGAAAACAGAGGTTGCGAAGCAAGTTTGGTTGCATTAACAAAGGCACTCGCTCTCTGGTAACCTAGCAACGTAGGGAGTGACACGCTAACAAGCCAATCTTGTAACAGTATCATGTTTGGTTGCGCCATATCGTTGTCTCGTGCCGGTCTGCTGGATTCCTTTTCATAAGCAGAAAATTAGTGCCGCAGCGAACGAGGAAATTGTAAATAAAAGAGGAAAAGTCAGCTCGCCAGTATGGCAGTTTTTTGGATATTATAAGTCTGACCGTAGTCAGACCAATGTCGTCTGCAAATTATGCAAGACCGTCGTCCCCGCCAAGACTGGTAATACCACGAACTTGATGTACCACCTTAGCCGCGCTCACCCTTTGGAGCACAGTATTCAACCAACAACAAATGTTAAGAGATAATTGTTAAGTGTTCATTGTGACTGTAGACTTATGTTTACATTTTAATTATTTGAGTTTTCCATGGTTGTTGACATTTCTGTCTTAATAACTGAGGGGATTATGATCAGAGGAAGGTTAACTTTAAAATAAAAATGTTTAAATGTAATATATTTTTCTCCTGGTCCTTATTTTAAATGGGTCATAAAAAATATCAATAATTATCGATATCGACCGATATGAAACACTGATATCGTGATACAGTTTTCAGCCATATCGCCCAGCCCTACTCTGGAGCTCAAAACCAGTCCATTTTTTATTATTATTGAGATTTATGCATCATCTGAAAGCTGAATAAATAATATTTCCATTGATGTATGGTTTGTTATGATCGGAAATATTTGAAAAAGGTGCAACAAAAATCTAAATATTGAGAAAATAATCTTTAAAGATGTTCAAATTAAGTTCTTAGCCATGCATATTACTAATCAAAAATTATGTTTTGATATATTTACGGTACAAAATATCTTCATGGAACATGATCTTAATATCCTAATGATTTTTGGCATATAAGAAAAATTGATAATTTTGCTATAAATACACCCCAGCGACTTAAGACTGGTTTTATGGTTTTGTTACAGACCCAAAAACTCATTGTTTTCTCCTATTAATGTGTAACGAATCTGAAGATCCATAAAATGGGATAATAAACCACATAATAACCCTTCACGCTAAGATTGAGAATATCTCGCGAGGATGAAGATCAAACTCTTCGCGGGACGTCCTGGGATTTTGTGTAATTAACGAGTTTCTGATTTATGCACATAACTAACAACAAACAACATCATAAATAAAAAGCATCTCTAATGAAGCTCCTCATAATTACCCAACAGAGAGTCGTAACGAGCGGGGGGGGAAAAACAGATGAAATGCGTCAACATCTCTGGAATTATGAAATATGAATAATGCCTTCAGTCTATAACTTTATATTGTTGTTTATGATGAGACAGAGGGATGATTTCATAACACAGATTTGGCAGCTGTTTCGAATCAATAAACACGACTAAATCTACATCTCACGCAGAAACTCCTTATTAAATATCATATCTTCTCATACAAACACACACCGACCACGAGAACAACGACTAACACTAATGTTATCTGATTAACTCACTCATCATTACCCTCGTGTTGCTCTTATACGTACTGTAACGAGTGCAATTACACACTGCACGATTATGACAAAAATCATAATTGTTGATTATTCCCTTGTAATCATAATTGCGATTATTATGTACGATCATCACAGTTTGCATGGAATGATGTTTATACCATTGTTTGAAGCAACCACATGCCATATTTTTTGATGAAAACTTAAAAACTTTAAATAAAAATTATAAAAATATGCATGGTATTATAATGCTATACTAAAAAATTCAATAATTTTTAAGATAACATGTAGCTCACATAATAAAATAAGTGCATTTTGAACGATTAATAACTGCTTTGAATATTATGTAATTGTGGAATCCGTAATAAATGTAATTAGTTGTGCAGCCCTACTACATACTATTAGATTATTTTACATTTTATTAATATTTTATATAAAATAGTACATATTTTATTTAATATTCCAGAGTTCGTTTTTATATTTCTAAAATGCATAAATGTATATTTTCTATGTAGTGCTAAAAAACGTGGAGTGTTTCTTTAAATGTATCATAAAAACTGCATCATTTAATTTGAAGATTTTCAGTGAATTAAATCATAAAAGTGTAAGTATAGAGATTAAGTGCAGAGTCGTTAAAAACTACCGTTGAGTCTTTAACGATGAATCTTTGATTGCCGAACGCACCTC
>QVTF01021666.1:27500-58812 GCA_003573665.1 Oxygymnocypris stewartii
AAATATAATAACGAGAAGTATACGCAGTATATGCCTCCACACCTTCAGCGCAGCACAATCCATCCCTGATCTCAGCGATTCACTTTCCCAAAACGCTTTCAGATGCAGTTCGGAGTAAACAAACCTCACCAAACAGCACGTTATTACACTTAACCCGTTAATGCCTGGCATAGTTACTCACACAGTCGTTCACAGGAACACAGTGCTGCTCTTTTGCCATGTTGTTGTTTTCAAATCAACATAAGTTTGGTGGTTTTTTAATTTAACTTGCAAATTGTTAGTTAATTCCACCCAAAAAAATGCAAAGTAATGGCACGTTTTGATGTAGCATGACTGAAATGGTATTTTCTTCTAAAAGCTGTCTGTTTAACTTTAACCAAACTTACTTCTAACGCCAAACATGTACAGTTGAGGTCAAAAGTTTAGAATTTGCAAAATCGTAATTATTCTTAAACAGAATCTTAAACAGTTAAACTGTCTGCTGTTCTTCAGAAAAACCCTTCAGCTCACACTAATTTGGTTTACCAGCATTTTTGTGTATTTGAACCCTTTCCAACGATGACTGTATGATTTTGAGCTCCATCTTTTCACACCGAGGACAATTGAGGGACTCATTACAACTATTACAGAAGATTCAAACACTCACTGATGCTCCAGAAGGAGAAACCATGCATTAAGAGCCGGGGGTGAAAACTTTTGAACAGAATGAAGATGTGTACATTTTTCTTATTTTGCCTAAACATAATTTTTTGTTTTTTTTTGTACTGCCCTACTGAGGCTACAGAAGATACTTGCATGTTTCCCAAAAGACAAAATAAGTTACATTTACCCTGATCTTCACATTCAAAAAGTTTTCACGCCCCAGCTCTTAATGTATATTTTTTCCTTCTGGAGCATCAGTGAGTGTTTGAATCTTCTGTAATAGTTACATATGAGTCCCTCAGTTGTCCTCAGTGTGAAAAGATGGATCATTTTTATACATTCAACTGTTATTTTCTCTTGTGGACTATATGTAAGCATCTTTTATGTTCAATATCTTATTCAGGTCAGCACAAAATAAACATTACCATGCATTTCTTATGATCCTTATTTTGGTAAAATAATTAACATTTTGCATATTCTGAAAGGGGGATGCAAACTTTTGACCTCAACTGTACAGCGACTCTCAGGTGATTCTGATTGGCTACAGAAGCTCATGCTGTTGCCGGGTTCACAGAGACACAGGTGTGATGCTCAGGTAGTTACATACACACAGATACTGAGCCGAGAGGAGGAGCTAGAGAGAGAGAGAAAGAGAGAGAGAGAGAGAGAGAGAGAGAGAGAGAGAGAGAGAGAGAGAGAGAGAGAGAGAGAGAGAGAGAGAGAGAGAGAGAGAGAGAGAGAGAGAGACAGTTTAGAGAGGAATGTGGACACATCTATCCATCCAAACCCTCATCCTCCCACCGCTCAACGAGAAAAGAGAGAAAGGGAGTAAAGAGGATGAAGAGAGAGACGAGTAATCAGCCCTAAATCAGTCATATGAGAGAAACCACACATACATTACAGAAATAAGAGCAAGACATCAGAGAGAGAGAGAGACAACATCAGAAAAGCACTGTGGAGTCACTATAGAACAACAGCAACAATTAAATACAATCATTCTGAATGAGTATCATGTTCATTTACATCATAGTACTTCAAATAATTATGTACAAACAGCAGAGTCGAGGTGAAGAGAGATGTGATTTTACACACAATATATATATGTGTATATATATGTATATATATATTTATACATATATTTATATATTACATTTCCATGTATGAAATATATTATCATATGAAGTAAAAACACACGTAAAACTTATTATAAATGTATATTGATATGTAGCACAATACACTTGATACAAGGCAATATATTTCATATATAACATTTCCAAATGGGATGATTAGTATGTTTCCTTGTTTTAGTAAAACCTCTTAAAATCCTAAAATCAAATACAATTACTTGAGAAACATTTTTATAAGATATCATGACTTGTTTTATTTAAAAACAAATCTTCTTTCAAGCATCACCTTAAGTAAGGTTGTATTGTTTCTTAATTTAAGGATGTTTTTAGTGGCAAACAAACTAGTACTAGTTGAGAAAACAAGTTATTTTGCATTGCCAAACAATCACACAAACACATATTTACTTCTAAATGGGACATTGCATAGACTTCTAATTTTATATACAGCTACGTATACATACTGCAAAGCAATCCTAACAGAAAACTCCCTGCATTTTTACGTTTCTAAAAAAACGTACAATTGAGGACCTCATTTTTCCACATAATGTGGTTAAGTTGGTACACACACACACACACACACACACACACACACACACACACACACACACACACACACACACACACACACACACACACACACACACATAGTTTGAGCAGCTCTAATGTCACCCACATCTGCTTTCATTGTCACTGCTGTACAGTATGAACTTCACTTCACATGGACACTTTCACACAACCTCAGACAAGTTACTTCAGCACACCGTTAGCTGACACAAACAATGACACCCCCTCACAAAACAAAGCAAAGCAAACCCAAACCGTTTTGGGCAACGCCTCTCGGGAAGCTATTTTCAAGACTCCAACACATTTCATCACAGCAGCAGAGAACGAGAGAGAGAAAAAAAATCCACTTTATAAACACGAATCATCAAGCCTGTAATAATATAACATTTTCGGTTCCAGTTGAAATGTCCAAAACACACACATATATAGAATCACATTTGTTTTTCATTTGAGCAGAGGCCTGCGCACACAAACCCACAAGCCCAGTGTAGAATTTCATCTGGTTCCTGCAGCCGAGAGTTTAACTCTATCCCTCGAGGGAGAGTTTAGCGGGAGCAACGCAGATGCGTCGCAATGTACCAAAGATTATGTTTCAGTTTTAGAGATTCCTCCTCTTACTTCGCTCAGCCCCCTCTGAAACGAAATTTCTATTCACTGAGACTTAGAGGGTCAGCTGAATTTAATGGTCACTTATTGTCTGTTCAGGCAAAGCTGGTGGCACAAAGCAGGGTCTCATGGACCACCCTGCTTCAACATCGCCCGTGGCGTTTAAACCCCGGCTAATTCCTCTGCTTACTCGGCGGGAGACAGGTATCTGAGACCCACACGCAGATCTCCACCACTCATTTCCCTTTTACCCTGCCTTTCCTTGGCCAGAAAATCATTACAATAAAAAAGAAACAAACAATTCCATCCCATGGTTTTGTGTAAGTAATATCTGCAATCATGCTGTCTGATTTGTTGAATTTGTCGCTGCTGATAAGAGAGATTAGTTCAGTTGCAGTGGGAACGCAAAGCAGCACATTTTACCCAAGGTTCCCCTCTCTTTGCACAGTGAGCGCTCTGCTCTAAGATTAAGGTCTGCACTCTCTCCGAGCTGAAACAATACAGCTAGCCTGCCAAAAAACAAAGCCCACATTCTCAAGTGCAAAGCAATTTATACTTAATGCAACCCAGATCGTCTAAAAAAGAATAGGGGGGGGGGGGGGACAAGCAGGAACTTTAGTAATGCACGTACGGTTATCCAACACTCGCTTATATTCTCGCTCAGGTTTTTCCAGCACATTCACATAAATGACTTAAGCACATGTTTCAGAATATGTTCCCATAGATTTCCTTTCGCACAATATGCAAGAGCCATCAAAATCACTGACACCTCCCCCCGAAAAAAAAAATGCAATTACTCACCTCTGCATGTTGAGTTCTGGGCTGGCTTGCGTCGGCTTCGATGGCGTACACGTCTATCAAGTAGAGGTCCGAGCCTTGCTCCCGGTCCAGTTCTGCAGCTGTTTGGATCACCCCGGAGTGACGGCCGATGGTGAAAAGCCGGCCTGTGGCCTTCCCTCCGCTCCGGACCGAAACAATAAAAAACTCCACCTTGGTGCCGGTGCCACGAGGACTGGAGGCATCCAAAGAGATCACGTTGGTTCCAGGCGGTTGGCCCTCCTTTAGAATAGTTATGTATTTGTGTTGGGAGAACACCGGTCCATCCGTACCCTGAAGGATGATGGTCAACTCCGTCCTTGAGCTCTTGCGATCCGTGCCGTGATCCGTAGCAGACACCGTTAGAGTGTAGATGAGCTTTGAGGGAACTAGTTGAGAGGCGAGTCTGATATCTCCACTGTAACGGTCCATGATAAACGTATCCAAATCTCCCCTCAAGAGTTCGTACTCCACCTCTCCGTTGGCACCCTCGTCGGGGTCGAAAGCCACTACTGTTGTCAGAATGGAACCGATCACTATGTTGGATTCGGCCACTAGGGCATTCTGGGAGATAAATACAGGCACGTTGTCATTTTGGTCCGTCACCCATATGGTAATGTTTTTCAGAGCAAAACGGCGGAACTCGACTGGCACGGCTTGGTCAGTCGCTTTGATGGTCAGCTCAAAGAGGTTGGAGAACTCTCGGTCGATCTCCTTGTTCGTAAATATCACTCCAGATGCGGGGTCGATGCGGAAATGCGCCCCCCTAGGAGTCTGCATGATGATGGAGTACTCCAGCTGGCCATTGATGTCGGCATCTGTATCGTGAGCGGTTATAGTCATGACAGAAGTGGAGAGCTGGAGGTTTTCAGGGATGGATTTGAAAATGTCACCCGGTGTAAAAACAGGAGGGTTGTCATTAAAATCTCTCACGTGAATGATGACCGGAATGGAGGAAGACCTGGATGGCCTCCCGCTGTCTTTGGCTGTGACGTTGAGTTTGTAAAGGGACTGCGTTTCGTAATCCAGTTTTTTGACCAGGAAAACACTACCAGTGTTGGGACTGATGCTAAAAGTGCCGTGGTTGTTGGTGGCGGAGATGCTGTAAGTGATGTCGGCATTGGATCCAGAGTCAGAGTCTGTGGCGGTTACAGAGGCAACCAGCTCTCCGATTCGCATGTTCTCCAGCACATCCACCGTGAGAGTTGTTTTGGGAAATGATGGAGAGTTATCGTTATCATCCAGAACACTGATGCTCAACACACAAGTGGATGAAAGAGGCACAATCCCAGAGTCCTCCGCCATGATTTTGAGGGAGTAAAAGGGTGTTGCCTCGTAGTCTAGTTTTCCCACTAGAGTAACTTGACCAGAAGTGCTGTCAATGCTGAACTGTTTCTCCTCATTTCCCTCCATGATGTCATAGCGAACAAAGCCATTTTTATTCTCGTCTACGTCTGATGCCGAGACTCGGAGCAGCTGCATCAAGTTCTGGGCAGATTCTGAGATTGAGGCCTGGAAAATGTCTTTGGTAAATTTCGGCGGGTTATCGTTGATGTCCTGTATGTACACTTGAACTTTGGCCTGGTCTTTGAGAGGTTTGGGAAGGCCCTGATCGGAGGATACGACGGTGAAACTGAACACTGCGGCACCTCTCTGTCTCATAATAGATTCGCGGTCGAGCTGTAGCGTGCTAGTCAATGTGCCTGAGATAGCGTTCAGCTCAAAATTTGGCTGCGGTGTTTCAAAGGAGTAACGAACCTCGCTGTTTGGCCCAAAGTCTTTATCCTCAGCGAAAACCACCCCGACGAAAGAGCCTCGCTCCTGCTCTTCCTCGAAGTGGAACACATAATTTGTGCTGTTGAAAAGCGGACGGTTGTCGTTGACATCGTCGAGAAAAATAGTCACATTAACATTAGAGCTCAGCGGCTCGACGGCTCTATCTTTGGCCACCACTAATAAACTATACCGATCTTGAACTTCTCTATCCAAATCTGCTTTAATATACAACTGCCCATCAGGGAAAATCCCAAAAATGTCATTTGTGTTTCCGCTTACGATGTCATACACAATTTCCCCATTGAGTCCAGAGTCTTTATCGCTGGCCTCCACTTTAAAAAAGCGACTATTAACCGGCTCGGATTCTAGAATGGTGACTTCATAAGAAAGCTGGTCGAAAACTGGCGCGTTATCATTAACGTCGTACACGCTGATGGTGAGAATGAGGCTGGAGGTGCGCTGAGGAACGCCGAGGTCGGAGGCCATGACCTCCACCTGGTAGGAGCTAGTGGTCACTTCTAAGGGGCCAGTGAGGGTTATCAATCCATGTCTCTCGTGGATATGAAACAAGCCTTTGGGGTTCTGTTTAAGGCTGTAAATGACCATACCATTGGTCCCCTCATCAGTATCCGAAGCTTTAGCTTGGAATATTTGATGTCCAGTGGCCCAGTTTTCGACAGCACTGACATGCTCAACATTGTGAATGAAATGAGGGGCGTTATCGTTCAAATCCTTCACTGTGATATTAACTAACGCTTCCCCAGTAACCTCCCCACCCCTCGCGATCACCCTGAGCTGG
This sequence comes from Oxygymnocypris stewartii, assembly GCA_003573665.1. Taxonomy (NCBI): domain Eukaryota; kingdom Metazoa; phylum Chordata; class Actinopteri; order Cypriniformes; family Cyprinidae; genus Oxygymnocypris; species Oxygymnocypris stewartii. The sequence goes on from QVTF01021666.1 coordinate 33,831, forward strand.
TAAAACGCCTGCTCTTCTCTGTCTATCAGACCCGAAGCTGTGATCTGCCCTGTGTTGCCTTTGATAGCAAACAGACCGCGCTGGTCCCCCGATGCGATCAAATAAGTGATATTTGTGTTCAGATCTACCGTGGCGGCCGACACGCTGCCAATAATGGTGTCAACGGCCAAGTTCTCAAACATAACAAAGCTGTACTCTTTCTGACTGAACACGGGCGGGTTATCTTGCGTGTCTACAACAGTGACTGTCACTATAGCTTGCGTGTTTGAGCGCAAACCGCCTCCGTCCGTCGCAGTGACCTGCAGCTGATAAGCGGTCTTCTCCTCTCTGTCGAGTGGCACTAAAGTCGTGATTTTACCAGAATTGCTGTTGATATGAAACTTGTACGAATCACCAGCAGAGATGGCATATTTAACAGTGCCATTACGGCCAAGGTCAGGGTCGGAAGCTGTTACACTAGTCACAAATGATCCCGAAGGCTCGTTTTCTTTAATATTGGCAAAATACTGCACAGGGTAAAACACTGGGCTGTTATCATTAACGTCCTTCAGTGTGATATTGACTTTGCAGATGGAGTAAAGGGGGGGCGTTCCTGCATCTGTGGCTTTGATGTGCAGCAGATACGAGCTCTCTTCTTCTCTGTCTAACTCTGTGGCTGTACTCAACCGGCCTGATATTGCATCTAACCTGAACTTATTCTGAATGCTCACGGGGGTTTCAAGGTCAAATGAGAACCGGACCGTGCCATTGGCACCAAGATCCGAATCTGTGGCGGACAGAACCACAAGCTCGGATCCGGCCGGCGAATGCTCGACTAATGAAATGTGATACGTGCTTTGAGTGAAAGTGGGGACCTGATCGTTAACATCGGTGATGTTCACTATTAATTTAGTGTAGGAGATTTTCGGCTGCAGGCCTTGGTCTTTGGCACTGATATTTAACACTATTTGAGAAGCTATTTCCCTATCGAGCTCTGCTGCGCTTGTGACCAAACCGCTGTTCTCACTGATGGCAAACCAGCCCAAACTGTTTCCAGACACCAGTGAGTAGCGGAGATTGGCGTTCAGCCCGGAGTCTCCATCTGTGGCTGAGACCCCTTTAATGTAGCTGCCTTTAGGAATGTCCTCGCTTATGTCTACTCTATACACAGCTTCCTGAAATATGGGTGGATGGTCGTTAATATCGTTCACAAATATAACCAAACTCGCAAAAGATGAGCGAGCGACAGGCCTGCCATTATCTGACACTGAAACGGTGAGGTTGTAGGAGGAGATCCGCTCTCGGTCGAGCACACTGGCTACTTTGATTAGGCTCAGATTGGGAACGGGCGAACTGTGGACTTCAAAGTGTCTCTGTTCATTTCCACCAAGTATAGAAACTGAAATATTACCATTAGCTGTAGATGAATCTGAATCGGAAACTGTTAATAGTGCCACTACAGTGCCCACCTGTGCATTCTCATCCACCGAAGCGAATTTGGATGTGGTAGGGAAGTATCGAAATTTAACTACGGGGTCATTGTCATTCACATCAAGCAGTTTTATAGTCGCTTCTGACCTGCCTGAGAGAGAAGGGACACCGTTATCTACTGCATGGATTGTGAGGGAATACTCCTTCCTTGTCTCATAATCCAACCCCTCCTTTATAATCACAGTCCCAGCCTTAGGGTCTATCTGAAAAGGAGTTCCCTCATCTAAAACATATGTTATATCAGCGTTTGCACCCTCGTCCAGATCTGTAGCTGTTATTTGGAGAACACTAGAGCCAATGGCAGCGTCCTCAAACACACTGGTCTGGTAATGATCCTGATTAAATGCAGGTGGGTTGTCGTTTATATCCTGAATGGTGACGTTTACCTGCAGATACCCAAACTTTTTAGGCTCTCCTTTGTCTTCCACTTGAACGAGGAGCTGATAGAAGGGGGTTAATTCTCTGTCCAGCCCTCCTGTGGAGACCAAGTGCAGAAAAGCGCCCTCTCCGCTCGGGTTGACGGTGATATCCAGGCGAAACTTTCGCTGTTCGTTTCCGCTGACGATTCTGTATGTGGTGTGATCCACTCCGTTACTCCCGATGTCCGCGTCGGTCGCGGTGTCCAGTATCACCTGACGCCCGCTGCTCGCGTCCTCTTTGAACGACACCACGATCGACGCGTCAGGAAACACTGGCGCGTTGTCGTTGATATCCAAAACCACGATGCGCACCTCGGTGGGGTAAGTGGGCTGGCTGGACAGAACCACCACATTAATGATGTTACTAGGCAGAACTTCTCTGTCGATCACGGAGGACGTGTAGATGACGCCCGTCGAGGCGTTGATGGAAAAAAGTTTGTGGTGTTCGCTGAATCTGTACGTGAAAGAGGGTTTGGTGTCGATGGTGCCCACATATGTGCCCACCGGCTGTTCCTCCAGAACCTCAAACTCCTGCCGAACTTGACTGGATAAAGAGTAGCGCGATAAAGTCCATAAAACGACTAAAATGAGGTGCAAAGTGTCTAGAGATCTACCTGAAAGCGCCATGATCGCAGATCCAGTCAGGGTTTTTCCGAGCCTGATACATTCACCTCAGATTTGCAACATTGTATCCAAAAAAACGCGGCGATCAAAGGAAATGTATCCAAAGCGCGCTCGCCGTTTCAAACAAACTTGAGATAAAGTTCGGCTGAAGAGAGTTGTAGATCCGCGGGGGTGTCCTTAAAATCAGTTTTAGGGAGGAGAAAGGGTGCATTCGCTGTAAAACCCAGTCAGAATTCATCCAGCAAAACTCAGGATAATTATGATGAAGATGATGATGGAGTTTCCATTGTCAGGAAAAGGAAAGTTCGCAACGATTAAATCCTCCTGAGAGTTTTTCCTCAAGGAAATAAAGCAGCTCTAATGTTATCCCTGTGATTCTGATTCGGGATGTCCCGTGGAATAACGGTGACCAAACTTCACTTTACTGCCCTGACACAGAACAAAAGCCCGAGTTGAGAAAACTCCCGCCCTCCTGTCCTGCTATTGGCTCTGTTTGCGTGACCCCGCCCCTCTCTGGCTCCCAGCTCTATTGTAAAGTCATCACCTCGGACGGTGATTGGACGAGGTGGCTGTCAATCATCACGTAGACTGAATATTATAACAGAGCTGCGCTGCAGGTACCGTTATGTGCCACAATAACACCAACCGCTCATTAACATGCCTGCTTTCTTTTATAAGTGTTTGAATACATTCATGTGATCTTCAGCATATTTGTGAATGTTGCATGTAATTTATCACAATAAGAATTTGTTAATATTATTAAGAACGTTTTTTTTTGTTCACAGTTTGTAGAAATACAAAGATTTATGTTTAAAATATCTTTCTCGCAATTTAATCAAAATCATGCAATTTAAATATAATGTAATAATAAACAAATAAATACATTTAAATAATAGATTTAAAAATGTCCAAATTTCTAAAATAAATGTAAATCAAGGTACATTTGCTTGAGAACCAAATTGTTTAGCACATTAAGTGTTTTGTTTTCTGAAAATAAAAATAAATATAAATATTTTGTGAGTTTATACTTAAAACAATAACAAAAATATCTGTCAGTGCGGTCAGAAATATAAACTTAATTCAAAGGGAGAACATAATTATGTTTCTAACTCTTCTTGCAGATATTTTTATATGAATTTTAACAAATTTAATGGAAAACAAGGCTTTATATCTTATCTTGTATCACTTGTGTTTCAATATTTTACTAAAAAATGTGTTTTATTTATTTGCAGTCTGAAGTTTCTCATGCTCTTTTGGGAAATGTCTTGAGTTGTATTAGTTTATTAATAACTTTCAGATGAACAGTTATGAATGGAAAGCTCATATTCAGATTCACACGCCTGCAGTGCCACCTAGCGGTCACACAGAGTAGTTCATCTGATGAAGTCCTTTATTAGCGGATTAAACTCCTTCTCCGGAGCGCATGCGCGGACAGATGTCGGTAACCGGGTCGGTCCTCGGTAAAGCTGATTATCTGCAGTCTGTGTGTTCAATCTTCTATCGTTATTCTGTTTGTGCTGATCTTTTAATTGGGCCCAATGCCTTGATGTTTGTCTCCTCTTTAATTAAAAGCTAATTTTAGCGCATTGATGCTGCACTGACCTACTTCAGGAACAAACAAGACTTCTGCTCTGAACTTCTAATTGATTTAAATGAAGACATTAGGCCGCTTTGGGAAGAACATGCTGAAGGAATGTGCTTCTGTGTTTCTCGCCGGGGCTAGTTGTCACATGAGATGTTTCAGTATCTAAAAGTGTGTTTTCTCTGGCAGTGTTTCCATGTTATATAGTTCATAACTGTGATATGATAAGTACATTAATGTTTATCGTCTCTCGTCCCAAACAACACATTAATATAATGTCTGGTTGAACCATAAGGAGGCAGAATAAACACTGTTTTCTCAGATTAATTATTATCACGTTATTCACACATGCAGAATTATATTAGATTAATATGTCATGTTTTTATGTGTTCATGCTGTAATTTCTGTGTCAATGGGTTAAATAAAATATTTTAGTTTTGTTTTTCTGCATTAATGTTTATAGGCTACTGGTTTTGCTGAAAAGCCAGCGATAGGCTTTTTAATGAAAGCATCTCATTATGAAATATTATATATGAATATTATTTATTTGTTTGTTTGTTTTACATTTACTTATTCTTTAATTTATTTATTTATTATGAAAACTATATTTATTTATACTAATCATTTGTTTTTTATTGATTGATTTTATTTAGGCCAACTTATTAATTTATTCTAAAATATAAAATTCTAATAATATGATAATGTTAGATTAATTATTATAATTATTAATGAAAAATGTTATTTCCTTGTTTATTTGTTTTTAATTTACTTATTTATTTCATTATTTATTATGGAAATATTAAACTATATTTACTATATTTAGCCAAATATTTGTTTGGCTTTTCTTTTTTTTCTTTTTTTTAATTCACTTTTTTACTTATTCTGAAATATGCAATAATATAATAATTATTATCATTATTTATAATGGAAATATTAAACTTTATTTACTATATATTTATTTATTTAGCCAAATAGTTTGTTTTCATTTAAATGTATAGATTTGTTTTACTTATTTACTTATTTATTTACATTTGTACTTATTTTGAAATATGTAATCTAACATAAATCTATAAACATGCGAGGTAACCGGTCTACTGCTAGCTAGTGAAACATTACATTAATATGAACAGCTGCAGCTCAGAATACACGTTGGGAACATATTGTGCATTATGATTGAGTTTGTTGATTAATTCACTATATTTCACCGATGCAATTCAGTTCAGACAGTTCAGGAAATCAGTTGAAAGAATCTCATAACATTAAATTGAATGTTGCATTTATCAGTGTATATTGTAATACATATTTAAGAAATTCTTGTATTGGATTGTATGTCGTGTTAGTCGATGTAACAATAGCAGATGAACTGAAACAGGTGAAATGTGATGCGTTGATTCACTGAGAATGATTCAGTTGAGTCATGTGTTCGGTTCAGTGTTCATCTGGAGTTTGTCAGATGCTCAGTGGTGTCTGGTCATTCTCTGCAGGATCTGCTCATGCATCTCTCTGTCTCTGGAGATCTGCTGGTGTTTGAGTAAGTTCAGTGATCGTATCTGGAGGACATGAGATGCTGATGATTGATTCAGTTGAGTCATGTGTTCGGTTCAGTGTTCATCTGGAGTTTGTCAGATGCTCAGTGGTGTCTGGTCATTCTCTGCAGGATCTGCTCATGCATCTCTCTGTCTCTGGAGATCTGCTGGTGTTTGAGTAAGTTCGGTGATCGTATCTGGAGGACACGAGATGCTGATGATTGATTCATTTGAGTCATGTGTTCGGTTCAGTGTTCATCTGGAGTTTGTCAGATGCTCAGTGGTGTCTGGTCATTCTCTGCAGGATCTGCTCATGCATCTCTCTGTCTCTGGAGATCTGCTGGTGTTTGAGTAAGTTCAGTGATCGTATCTGGAGGACACGAGATTCACAGAACAGCGCCACCTGCTGACACAAATCAGTACCAACACAATCATCATGATGCTCTTTACAGAAGAAAGACTTTCAGTGTGAAACAACACGCTCATATTTCACAGCTGTCTACCTGCTGCTTCTTTTACTGACAAGAAATTAAAAAAACTAATCTAACTAATCATAGTTCACATCTGTGACTGCATGAATGATATTAAACATTTACCATCCAGGTAACTATGATTTGTTTGTCAAGGCAACATTTCTAATTTTTGAAGTTAGTGAACTAAAATTACTGACTAGAAATAACATAAATAAAAATGAACTAAATCTAATAGTAATGTTTAAAAAAGCAAAACTGTTGACAAATGACAACATTTAACTAAATGAAAATTAATAATGACAGTAAATTCAAAATATGAACTATAAACATTAATAGTATTTATTGAACGCTAAAATCACACTTTTTGTCAGAAAAATAATATAGTAATATAATTACATTTTTTATATTATATTAATATTTGTGATATTTAAACTCAGAATTATAGAAAAAGTCAAAATTGTGTTGTTCCCAGAATTATAAATGTCACAATCATGAGATTAAATTTAGAATGGTGAGAAAAAGTCACAATTTTGAGACATAAACCCAGAATTGTAAACACAATTATTGTGGTGTGGTGGAAACAAGCGTCATTAGTTTGCTGCTTTATGACTTTTTGACGTATTTACATTTTCTCCCATCATCATGCAGTGAATTAGAGAAGCACTAGAGAGCACCGCTGAACAACATATGATCATCTTCTGTAATTCTGTCTCTTCTGAGTTTCTCAGACTGAGCTCACTGCTCAGATACACTGAAGGAGTATTTCTACAGGAGAAGCTCATCTATCTCACTGAATTCATGCGCTTTGAGCTCCAGCTAATCTGAGATGAGACTGAATATGATCTCACACATGATCTGAGAGGAGAGAGAACCATAGAGAGACAAAGAGTTCTATCCCTAAACGCTGATAACTCTCCTGAATGGAGAGAGAGAGAGAATGTGTTCATGAACGAGCCTCATGCACTTCATTTACTCTCTTTGACTCATTTTTAACATCGCGGTAGTATCAGATCACCAATGAAAGCTCAACCAGGTTTCCTCAGATTCTGACACAAACTCCTGCAATGTGCTCTCAGTGGTTAAAGATGATTCTGAACAACTCTGCATAAACTCACACAGATCACGTCTCAGACTGTTCATTATCTCTTAATAAACATGCAATTAATCATCTTAGAATCAAGCTTCCACAGTGTAAAATATGTTGGTCATTACTTCTTACACTTACCTTAATATGTGTATTTTTTAGTGGTGGGCATAGATTAATTTTTTTAATCTAGATTAATCTAGATTAAAATGGCTCATTTGAATTCTGCCGAAGGCATTCAGAATATGTGTGCTACCCAAATAATGACTAAAATTAAGTCTTTGAGAACGGGTTTCTCAAGCCAGGTGGCGCATTAGACCAGGGGCTCATCTCCTGTTTCCAAAATGCATCACAAACTTTAATCTCTTCTCGTCCCAATCCCACGAAAAAACTGGAGGAAAATCCCGTTCCACTCCCGGAAGAATGACTCCCATTCCCTTCCACTCCCGTGTTGTTTTTTTTTTTTTTTTTTGCCGATAACTGTCAATTACAGTAAAAATATAGTACAGATCACAGCGTGCCCACCTTATTAGTTGAATAAAAACCCCAAATGTCGTTTTTTGTTATTATATTGAACTGAAAGCCATCTTATGCACAGTGTTGCACAGATTAAATTTCATGTAAATCATCCATGCTAACACACACGTCTTCTATTTTAATTTTTTAGACATTTCACTCTCTATAGATATATTTTTCAAAGACGGAGTTTCTCGCTCAAGTTCACATGAGACCAAAAGCGCTTTCTGTTTGCTTAAAAGCGCAACGTTTCGTTGTTATTCTGAGTGCACACAAATAAACGTAGAGTCTTTACAGAATCGAAAGATGTATTAGGCTACTTTTATCTGTATGACCAAGAATGACGGAGATTTTAAGAGCAAGTGAGCGCACCGGAGCCTGTCCTGCAGCAAACGCGCTTCCACACAAACACTTCAATAGCGCACATTTCTCTAGGTTAACATCATATTGAGCGGCCATGTAAAGTTGCTACTACATACATCTTTCAGATGAAAAGCCATATTTGAGGTTGATGAATGATAGGTGAGCGTTTGGATGTCCTGCCCGATTGTATTACCACATAGACCAGCCGTTAACAATCTGTCCATCACGGTGTCATGACAGAAACGCGGAAACAGTATGCGAGTAGATGCTCTTTATTAAACCTCCAGTGAGGAAGATCGGTGCAGGTTCACAGAACCAGGATAGTGGCGGAGGGACTTTGATGGTCAGATGAGTGCTGTGAAGAGGAGTCCTGAAGCGCCGTGACGAATCCGGAGTGCACAAACCCACGAGAACACGAACAGGAATGAAGACGGGAACACCAAACATCCAGGACAACAAACAACGATCTGACAAAGGAGATGAGAGAGTGGTGAGAATATATAGGGTGGTATGATGAGCTGCAGCTGGTGTAGATGATGATCGCTGGCTCGTTGATCAGCGCTGATGCGTCGGCACGCCCACACGCATACTCACACACACACACATAACAACGAGCACGAGACGAGCAGGAAGCATGGGATTAATGAACCGTGACAGTACCCCCCCCCCTAGGAACGCCTCCTGGCGTTCCCAGGCCCCCTTACCTGTCGATTGTAATCATCGATAAGGGAGTGATCCAGGATGTCTCTAGCCGGCACCCAACTTCTCTCCTCTGGACCGTAACCTTCCCAGTCCACCAAGTACTGAAATCCGCGTCCCCTCCGTCTTGAGTCCAGAATACGATTGACCGAATAAGTGGTTTCCCCGTCTACGAGTCGCGGCGGGGGGGGAACCGGGGCTGGCGGATTAATACGAGAACGAAAAACGGGCTTTATTTTGGATACATGAAAGGCGGGATGAATTCTCCTGTACGCCGGAGGAAGGTTGAGGCGGACTGCCACCGGACTAATGATTTCGGTGACAGCGAACGGGCCAATGAATTTGGGTGCAAGTTTATTGGACACGGAGCGGAGAGGAATGTTCTTGGTAGAAAGCCACACTTTTTGACCCACGACGTATACGGGAGGCCTAGACCGGTGGCGGTCGGCTTTGGCCTTGGTGCGTGACCCCACTTGGAGTAGAGTCTCACGGGCTCTAGTCCAAGTGCGGTGACACCTCTGGACGAAGGCGTGGGCGGAGGGGACCGCGACCTCGGATTCCAGACTAGGAAAAATAGGTGGCTGGTAACCTACGCTACACTCAAACGGAGATAGGCCCGTGGATGACACTGGCAACGTGTTGTGTGCGTACTCCACCATAGACAGTTGTTGGCTCCATGAGGAAGGATTCTTAGATACTACACATCGCAACGTTCTTTCTAAATCTTGGTTGGCTCGCTCCGTTTGACCATTGCTCTGGGGGTGGAACCCTGAGGACAGACTGACAGTCGCCCCCAGTAATTTACAAAACTCTCGCCAAAATCTGGACACAAACTGGGGTCCTCTGTCGGAAACCACGTCTATCGGGAGGCCATGTAACCGAAAGACGTGGTTAACGACAACCAACGCTGTCTCCTTGGCTGAGGGTAATTTGGGCAAGGGAATGAAATGGGCCGCCTTCGAGAACCGGTCCACCACGGTCAAAACTACCGTGTGACCCTGGGAGGGTGGGAGGGCGGTGACGAAATCTAGTGCGATATGGGACCAGGGTCTCGAAGGAACCGGCAGCGGTTGAAGTAACCCATCTGGGGGTCGATTGGAAGACTTACCAGTGGCACAAACTGAACAAGCCAAGACAAAATCGTGAACGTCACGAGCCATGAGAGGCCACCAGAATCGTTGCTTGACTAAAAATCTAGTACGACTGACTCCTGGATGGCAAGCCACATTGGAGCAATGTCCCCACTGAATCACGCTGGACCGTAACCCCTCAGGCACAAATAAACGATTCGGTGGACAACGAGCCGGAGGCGTTACCCCTTCTAGGGCCGCTTTGACCCTCGATTCGACCTCCCATGTGAGTGTAGAGACAAATAGGGTCTCAGGTAAAATGCACTCGGGAGTAGACAGGCGTTCGGTACGGTCAAAAATACGCGATAAAGAATCGGGTTTGATGTTCTTGGAACCCGGGCGGTACGAGAGAGTAAAATCAAAACGACCGAAAAAAAGAGCCCACCGAGCCTGCCTGGAGTTTAATCTTTTAGCCGTCTTAATGTATTCCAAGTTCTTATGATCGGTCCAGACGATAAAAGGTACCCCCGACCCTTCTAACCAGTGGCGCCATTCCTCCAATGCTAACTTAACTGCCAACAACTCTCTGTTACCAATGTCATAATTGCGTTCGGCTGGGGACAAACGATGCGACAAAAACGCGCAAGGGTGCATCTTGTCGTCTGAGGGAGAGCGCTGGGATAGCACTGCACCTACCCCCACCTCTGACGCATCGACCTCCACCACGAACTGACGTGAAGGATCAGGGGTAATCAGGATAGGGGCGGAAACGAAGCAGCCTTTAAGTTTGGTAAACACAGCCTCGGCTGTGTCTGACCACCTGAACGTCGTTCTGGGGGAGGTCAAGGCGGTCAGAGGCGCGGCTAGTTGGCTGAAATTGCGAATGAAACGCCGGTAGAAGTTGGCGAATCCCAGAAACCTCTGTAGGGCCTTACGGGAATCTGGGCTTGGCCATTCTACCACAGCCTTGATCTTCTCAGGATCCACACGCATTCCCTCAACCGACACGATGTAACCTAAAAAAGGAACAGACTGTGCATGAAAATCGCATTTCTCCGCCTTGACAAAAAGCCCATTCTCTAACAACCTCTGGAGCACTTGTCGGACGGAACGCGGAAACAGTATGCGAGTAGATGCTCTTTATTAAACCTCCAGTGAGGAAGATCGGTGCAGGTTCACAGAACCAGGATAGTGGCGGAGGGACTTTGATGGTCAGATGAGTGCTGTGAAGAGGAGTCCTGAAGCGCCGTGACGAATCCGGAGTGCACAAACCCACGAGAACACGAACAGGAATGAAGACGGGAACACCAAACATCCAGGACAACAAACAACGATCTGACAAAGGAGATGAGAGAGTGGTGAGAATATATAGGGTGGTATGATGAGCTGCAGCTGGTGTAGATGATGATCGCTGGCTCGTTGATCAGCGCTGATGCGTCGGCACGCCCACATGCATACTCACACACACACACATAACAACGAGCACGAGACGAGCAGGAAGCATGGGATTAATGAACCGTGACACACGGACTGCGAGCCTCTAGTTCGAAGACTCGTTCTCGCCCCCTACAGTGCAATTCGGCTAGGTATACATCCGCGCTAAAATATCAGGGTGAAAGTCATCATAGCTTGCGTAGTATAGACCCAGCTCCCAACCCAACTTTGAGAATAGATTAACGGCGATATTTTTTTTATCGCCCGATAAGAGTCTCGCGTTAACGCAGCACGTTAACGCCGATAACGGCCCACCACTAGTATTTTTATATTTAAAATAAGATTATACAGGTTTAAACACACAAAGAAAAATAAAATGTGTAGAAACAGTTTTCACTAAGATGTGAAATGTTAGAGAGTCGGACTTGTAACCCAAAGGTCCTGGGTTTGAGTCTCGGTATCAGCAGAGATTGTAGAATGGGGAGTGAATGACCAGCGCTCTCTTCCATCTTCAACACCACGACTGAGGTGAGACTTTATCCCATTTACTCCCTCAACTCAAAATCATTGATTGGTTTGTAATTTAAAGGTGTTCTCAGTTCATCTGAATGATGCACAACACTGACATGAACAGAACAGACATTGTAAAGACTAACCATGCACTGCATCACACTGTGTGTGTTGGTGTATGTGTGTTGGTGTGTGTGTGTGTGTGTGTGAAAGAGAGAGACAGAGAGAGAGAGAGAGAGAGAGAGAGAGACTCTAAAGGAGCAGGAATGACGAAGCAGCTTTTTTATTTTACACACGTGACTCAAACATAGAACCAGGAATCACGTGACTTCAGGGAAAGAGAAACTGAAGTGTAGTTGAGCTGTCGTGTGTTTGCGTCTCTGTATTCATGCAGTAAAATGGCAGAAGCCAGAATTTCAGTGGATCAGAATGAGTTCATGTGTGCAGTGTGCCTGGATCTCCTGAAGGATCCAGTGGCCATTCCCTGTAGACACAGTTACTGTAAGAGCTGTATTACAGACTGCTGGGATCAGGAGGATCAGATGAGAGTCCACAGCTGCCCTCAGTGCAGACAGACCTTCAGTCCAAGACCTGCTTTAGCTAGAAACACCATGCTGGCTGAAGTGGTGGAGAAACTGAAGAAGACCAAATGTCCTGCTGACCGTTATGCTGGAGCTGGAGATGTGCAGTGTGACATCTGTACTGGAAGAAAATACAAAGCCGTCAAGTCCTGTCTGGTGTGTCTGAACTCTTACTGTCAGAATCACCTCGAACAACATGAGAGTTTCTTCAAAGGAAAGAGACACAATTTGACTGAAGCTACTGGACGACTGCAGGAGATGATCTGCCAGAAACATGAGAAGCATCTGGAAATGTACTGTATTACTGACAAACAATGCATTTGTGTGCTGTGTACGAAATATGAACATAAAAACCACAACATTGTATCAGCTGCAGCACAGAGGACAGAGAAACAGGTATTTAAAACTAGAGATCAAGTTAATACTCAGTGCAGTGATCCAATAGACTGTTTATTTTCTGTGTAGAGTCACAGCTTAATTACACATAAATACTGTCAGTGTGAAGCACAACATCGCTTTCACTTTTATAATACTTTCACTTGCAGTGTGAAACAAGTCTTAATCTTCATGTACGATGGTGGTAAATTATCGATCCTCCTTTTTGGAGTTTGAACCTACAGCCATTAGTTATCAGCTCCACTTTTACTATATTCATCTGTTCACATGATGATTTAGTGCCAGTAGTTTTCTGTGAGATTCACTATCATCTGTTTGTCCTGCAGAAGCAGCTGAAGGAGACGCAGAAGACGTTCCAGCAGAGAATCCAGCAGAGAGAGAAAGATCTTCAGCAGCTGAAAGAGACGGTGGAGTCTCATAAGGTGAGTCTGGAGAAGAAGAGAATTTTGTTTCAGTCTCAGTTCAGACTCACTGAAGCCTGAATCACTGTGTGTCCAAACAGCGCTCTGCAAAGACAGCAGTGGAGGACAGTGAGAAGATCTTTACTGAGCTCATCCGCTCCATTAAGAGACGCCGCTCTGAGCTGATACGGCTGATCAGAGATCAGGAAAAGCAAGCAGTGAGTCAAGCTGAAGGACGACTGGAGCAACTGGAGCAGGAGATCAATGATCTAAAGAGGAGAAACGCTGAGCTGGAGCAGCTTTCACACACACAGGATCACATCCAGTTCCTGCAGGTAACACAGATCTAGAAGAACAGGGTCATAGTGGACTTGACCAGTTCCTGCAGGTAACACAGATCTAGAAGAACAGGGTCATAGTGGACTTGAGCAGATCCTGCAGGTAACACAGGTCTAGAAGAACAGAGTCATAGTGGACTTGACCAGTTCCTGCAGATAACACAGATCTAGAAGAACAGGGTCATAGTGGACTTGAGCAGATCCTGCAGGTAACACAGGTCTAGAAGAACAGGGTCATAGTGGACTTGAGCAGATCCTGCAGGTAACACAGGTCTAGAAGAACAGAGTCATAGTGGACTTGAGTAGATCCTGCAGGTAACACAGATCTAGAAGAACAGGGTCATAGTGGACTTGAGCAGGTTCTGCAGGTAACACAGATCTAGAAGAACAGGGTCATAGTGGACTTGAGCAGTTCCTGCAGGTAACACAGATCTAGAAGAACAGGGTCATAGTGGACTTGAGCAGATCCTGTAGGTAACACAGGTCTAGAAGAACAGGGTCATAGTGGACTTGAGCAGATCCTGCAGGTAACACAGATCTAGAAGAACAGGGTCATAGTGGACTTGAGCAGATCCTGCAGGTAACACAGATCTCGAAGAACAGGGTCATAGTGGACTTGAGCAGATCCTGCAGGTAACATAGATCTAGAAGAACAGGGTCATAGTGGACTTGAGCAGATCCTGCAGGTAACACAGATCTCGAAGAACAGGGTCATAGTGGACTTGAGCAGATCCTGCAGGTAACACATATCTAGAAGAACAGGGTCATAGTGGACTTGAGCAGATCCTGCAGGTAACACAGATCTAGAAGAACAGGATCATAGTGGACTTGAGCAGATCCTGCAGGTAACACAGATCTAGAAGAACAGGGTCATAGTGGACTTGAGCAGATCCTGCAGGTAACACAGATCTCGAAGAACAGGGTCATAGTGGACTTGAGCAGATCCTGCAGGTAACACAGATCTAGAAGAACAGGGTCATAGTGGACTTGAGCAGATCCTGCAGGTAACACAGATCTCGAAGAGCAGGGTCATAGTGGACTTGATCAGATCCCGCAGGTAACACAGATCTAGAAGAACAGGGTCATAGTGGACTTGAGCAGATCCTGCAGGTAACACAGATCTCGAAGAGCAGGGTCATAGTGGACTAGATGCAGATCCTGCAGGTAACACAGATCTAGAAGAACAGGATCATAGTGGACATGAGCAGATCCTGCAGGTAACACAGATCTAGAAGAACAGGGTCATAGTGGACTTGAGCAGATCCTGCAGGTAACACAGATCTCGAAGAGCAGGGTCATAGTGGACTAGATGCAGATCCTGCAGGTAACACAGATCTAGAAGAACAGGATCATAGTGGACATGAGCAGATCCTGCAGGTAACATCTAGAAGAACAGGGTCATAGTGGACTTGAGCAGGTCCCGCAGGTAACACAGATCTAGAAGAACAGGGTCATAGTGGACTTGAGCAGATCCTGCTGTGACACGAGACTCACAGAGAAACATTTAATGAGTGTCTTATTATATAATCATCAATCAGACTCTCATCTGATCCTCTTCTTCTGAAAGAGAAGATGACGATGCTTACAAATGGCTTTCAGCTAGTGGTGGAGCCAGAGGGTGTCTTAGGTGACATCGGATCGGCCACCCTGAGTGCCACCCCAATAATTAAGATGCTACTATTTTATTTTCTTTGTTTAATCGTACTGAAAGAAACATTTATTTTATCCTCGAACTCAAGGATGCGACGCATCTGGTGTCACACGTTCATTTTCTTTCGGAGTGAAAACATTGCAGAGCAGAGACAGCGAGCTGACAGACACGACAGAGCAGGTCACTTCTGCTAGGAAACAAAGTCTCAGCATTCAAATTCTTTTAGCTTTTTAAGAATTTCAAACAATACCGTTTTGTAGCTCTTTCACGAGTTCACACTTACATATACTTAGCACGAGTAAGGTAATGCATATTTGGCGAGTATAGTAATGTGTGATTGGCGTGCTGTCCGGGGAATGGCTCCGAGCTTGGGAATGGCCCGAACCCAGAGTACCCCCCCCCCCCCCCCCTATAGTGTAGTGAGAACTCTAGCTGTAACCTCTTGAGTGGAGAAGGGGCGGTGGAGGGATGCTGATTAACCGTCGAATGAATAAAGGTATGTAAGCTGTATTTATATCTGTGTATTGATTAACTTGAGTGCGTTCCTCTTGTGTTAATTAGGCTAAGTACCTGACGTTCTCCTCCCGAACTTTGTTAATAAACATAATTTAGTGGCGTGACGGTTCACGTGCATTTCCGCTTTGCCTCAGTTCAAACGAAGCAGGGGTGCATACTATAATTAGCATGAAATAAACATTATTTAAACATCCAATCCATGTTGAAAGATACACTAGGCCTACTACAACATACTGGATATATAGTGTCACATCATGTAATCACTCAATGAGCGTTTCAACCGTGGAAAGAGAGCAGCTTGAAAACACTGTCACATAACCTCAGAAAATCCATTCAGTGTCCGTAAACTAGCGAGAAAAATGTAGACTAGAGGAGAATTTAGCAAATATTACATTGATATATTTACTCATAATTATAATTAATAAAAAAAATTATATATAACGTCATTATAAAAAATGGTCTAATATTAACTTGTATACAAATACATTTTAACCTTGACAATAAGGTTCCTTGTATAGTTTAGTTTAGGAAAACAGAGTACATTACCAGTCAAAAGGTTTTGAACAGTAATTTGTTAGAATTTTTTTTTTATTATTTTCTATAATTTTCACACTTTTTTTAAGTGTGGCTTAAGGGTCCTTGTGAAGTTTCAGTGTCTCTAACCGCTCTAAAGTTATAAATAATGTTCAATCTAATCATAACATTTAAGATGCTTTTCCTGAGCAAATCTACTCCACCCTACAATGAGACTCCATTGATGTGCTTGCGCTGTTAGATGGACATTCATGTTCTTGGCAGATGTTTTATCATCCAAACTATGTCTAGACAGTTCACATAGAGTGTAAGTGTCAAATAGTAGAATCTGTAGCTCTTGAAACAATGAATGTGAGAAGAATGAAGCCGATGCTGTGAAAGTGCTGGATTGAGTTGAGTTACTAAAGATCAGTCAAGTCAACAAATCTGATGTTGGTGCAGGTTATTGGGTGAAGTGTGGAGCTGATGAGTTTTGATTTCTATTTTCTGTAGAGTTTCCAGTCTCTCTCAGCACCTCCTGAATCTACAGATGTAAATGATAGTCCCTTCAGTTCTCTTGTCTCTTCTGATGATCTGAGAGAATCTGTTCGTCAGCTGAGAGACAAACTGGAGGATTTCTGCAAAGAGGATCTCAAGAAGATCTCAGACAGAGGTAAAGTCCTGGAGATTCATCTGTTCTCAGAAACCAGTCTATCATCTCATATCATGGAGAACATCATATTAGAAATGTTTTAGTAATGGATGCAGGATCGTAAGAATCACACTGTTCATGTCTGTTGATTTCCACAGTCACATTCATCAACATTGATCTCTGGAACAGGAACGACTTCCTACGATGTAAGTCAAAGCAGAAAACTCACTGACTGTGTTCATATTCTTCCTGTAGAAGGAGAAATAAGAGTTTTATAATTGATGTAAATGATGATTAGCACAGATATCTGGTCATCTGTACTGAGACACTGATGATACAATGAACATGAAGAGTTCAGATACATGAAAATATCAAACAGATTCATAATTCCTGATTCTGATGTGTTTTATCTCCTTCAGATTCCCATCAGCTTACTCTGGATCTGAACACAGTGAATAAACGCCTCCGTCTGTCTGAGAGAAACAGAGTAATTACTGTCACTGACACAGTCCAATCCTATCCAGATCATCCAGACAGATTTGATGATAACTGGCAGGTGTTGTGTGGAGAGAGTGTGTGTGGACCCTGTTACTGGGAGATTGAGTGGAGTGGAGATAATATGTGTATATCAGTGTCATATAAGAGCATCAGCAGGAAGGGAGGGCTTAATGCCTGTGGGTTTGGATATAATGATCAGTCCTGGAGTTTGTACTGCTCTCCCTCCAGTTACTCATTCAGACACAATAACATAGAGACTCGTCTCCCTGTGAAGTCCATCATCAGGAGAATAGGAGTGTTTGTGGATCACAGTGCAGGAGTTCTGTCCTTCTACAGCGTCTCTAACACAATGAGCCTCATCCACACAGTCCAGACCACATTCACTCAGACGCTCTATCCTGGGTTTTTCATTGGTTCTGGATCATCAGTGAAACTGTGTTGATGAATCAGAATAGATTAATGAGAGATTATACCCACAATGCTTTGAGCTGCATGATAAATCAGTAACAGTAAGATGTTATAGAGTCTCTTCTTTTCTCTTCATGACATTAATACTGCAGCTGAACTTCTGTCAGTGAAATAACATTAATCCGAATAAATGTGTAATAAATCCTCATATAGACAGTAATATCAGTATGTGTGTGAATCCTGCTGAGTGACCATGTGTTTCTGTGCTTTTATAAACCTTCATTTGTGCTGATCAAAATTAGTAATTTAGTTTATATTGTAGTGTCTCAATTTGTATTACTACTATTAAAATGACTTTTTAATTCAAACAATCAAACACAGTCCAAATAATGTCACGAGCCACTGTTTTTATCGTCATACATTTAGCTGTTAACTACATAATTATTTTTAATTAATTAAGTTACAGCTTGTTAGTAATTTTTGTTACAGTTTATCTCAATTGCTAACACTCTATAACTGATTAACATGGCCCAATTTCGGAAAATTTGGTATATTGTGAATTTACTATAATATATGGGACATTCATATATGGAAAATTCTTTATTCACAAATTTAAATGGGCAGTGAAATAACTAATTTTACGCATTTTAAAATGGAAAATATGTCACTACCTGCATTCGTTAAAAGAAACAAGAAATAACAAAGCGAAAAAAACCTGTAAATTATTTAAAAGCCTTAAAACTACTCTTTGAATAATTTGAAATTATTTGTACTTGTTTACGGACATGTGATTTTCTTTTTGCTTTCCCTATTCTATTTTTCTTTTTTTTTCTTTTAGTAATGCATTTGTTATGATCTAATTTGCATGTTATTGCCCTTGTATGTTCTTTGTTCTAAAAAACTGCAATTAAAATAAATACAGCGTGTAATGTTTATGCACCTGCTCCAAGTCTTCTTCTCTGTTTTTAGTGTATCTCTGAGGCATAATTACAGCGCCGCATACTGGTCGGGCATGCATACTACATAATTTTGATTGCAGACATTTCTTGACACTATGCCTTGTTTACAGAAGAATAAGGGGGGTAAAATACGGATTGGGAAAGCTCTGGCTTCATGTAACAGATTGTATGTTTGCTGGTTCTCTGTACTTCTTTATTCTCTTCAGATGAGTATTTGAGATAAATAAGTGCTGAAAGAAATGGAGAATCACTTTTTGGTTTTGGTTAAAAGGGTTCAGAGAAAATCCAATAATCTTTCGCAACCCTGCTGAAAAATCCAGCATAAACCAGCATAGTTTCCAAGCCGGTCCATGCTGGTTTATGGTATATCCATGCTGTTCTCAAGCTAAATGGATCTGGTGGTGCTGGTTCACGAGAATGGTCTTGCAGGGCTGAGTCGCAGTAGGCAGGCTGTCCATATGAAAGTAGTGTTTTGGGGGCAAACATAGTTTTCCCTTGCATTCTTCTCTATTAATGATGCAAAGGAAAAGCATATAAGTATCCAAACTTCTCCTCTCCAGCCATCCTACAACATGTCCTCTAGACCCTATCCCCTCACACCTTCTCCAAGCAATCTCTCCCGCACTCCTACCAGCACTCACACACATTATCAACACATCCCTCCTCACAGGCATCTTCCCCCACTGCATTCAAGCAGGCTCGGGTAACCCCACTGCTCAAAAAACCTACATTAAACACTTCTCTTTTAGAAAACTACAGACTTGTCTCTCTCCTTCCATTCATAGCCAAAACGCTCGAACTAGTTGTCTTTAACCAGGTCTCATTGTTTTTTTCACAGAACAACAAACTGGACGCTAAACAGTCAGGTTTCAGGAGTGGCCATTCAACTGAGACTGCGCTACTCTCAGTCACTGAAGACCTGCGAATTGCAAAAGCTGATTCCAAATCATCAGTCCTCATTCTGCTGGATCTGTCTGCCGCTTTTGACACTGTCAATCATCAGATCCTCCTGTCCACCCTCTCATCACTGGACATCACTGGGATTCCACTTCGCTGGTTTGAATCGTATCTCACTGGTCGGTCTTTCAAGGTGGCATGGGGAGGGAAGGTATCCAAAGCACATAAATTGGTCACTGGGGTTCCCCAGGGATCGGTTCTTGGACCCCTCCTCTTCTCCACATACACTACATCACTGGCTCCCATCATATAGGCACATGGCTTCTCCTACCATTTCTACGCTGATGACACACAGCTCTATCTCTCATTTCGACCAGATGATCCAATGGTAGCTGCACGGATCTCAGGCTCATCTCGGCATCGATGAAAGAACATCATCTACAGCTCAACCTGGCAAAGACTGAGCTTCTTGTCTTCCCTGCAACTCCAACTCTACAGCATGACTTCACGATTCAGTTAGGTTTATCAACAATTACCCCATCAGCTTCGGTCAGAAATCTTGGTGTAATCTTCGATGACCAGCTGACCTTCAAAGAGCACATTGCAAAGACTGCTCGATCTTGCAGGTTTGCACTACACAACATCAGAAAGATCAGGCCCTTCCATACACACAGCATGCTGCACAACTTCTTGTCCAGGCCCTTGTCATTTCTAGACTGGACTACTGCAATGCTCTTCTAGCTGGACTTCCATCAAACACAATCAAACCTCTTCAAACGATTCAGAATGCAGTGGCACGACTGGTCTTCAACGAGCCCAAAGAGCCCATGTTACTCCTCTCTTTGTGTCCTTGCACTGGCTACCAGTTGCAGCTCGCATCCAGTTCAAGACACTGATGCTTGCATATAGAACAACCACAGGCTCAGCACCCGCCTACTTCCACTCACTATTACGAATCTACATCCCCTCCAGAAGCCCCGCCTACTTCCACTCACTATTACGAATCTACATCCCCTCCAGAAGCCCCGCCTACTTCCACTCACTATTACGAATCTACATCCCCTCCAGAAGCCCCGCCTACTTCCACTCACTATTACGAATCTACATCCCCTCCAGAAGCCCCACCTACTTCCACTCACTATTACGAATCTACATCCCCTCCAGAAGCCCCTCCTACTTCCACTCACTATTACAAATCTACATCCCCTCCAGAAGCCCCGCCTACTTCCACTCACTATTACGAATCTACATCCCCTCCAGAAGTCTGAGATCTGCTAGTGAGCGACGCCTCGTGGTACCATCACAGAGAGGGTCAAAATCACTCTCCAGAACATTCTCTTTCACCGTTCCTGGCCGGTGGAATGATCTTCCCACCCCCATCCGGAATGCTGGATCCCTGTCAATTTTCAAGCAACAACTGAAAACTCATCTCTTTCAACTCTACTTGACTTTATCATAAAAAATATATATCTTTCACTTTTCAAATCTTCATCTTTCTCTTTATCTTTCTCTCCTTCCCTTTCTATCTTGTACTTATTTGAACAATGCCTGAGACTTGGTTTTATTGGCACTTCCTCTGTATGTTTGCCTCTTCAAGATTAATCGCTTTATGTACTCCCCAATTGTAAGTCGCTTTGGATAAATTTTAGCGTCT
This sequence comes from Oxygymnocypris stewartii, assembly GCA_003573665.1. Classification (NCBI taxonomy): domain Eukaryota; kingdom Metazoa; phylum Chordata; class Actinopteri; order Cypriniformes; family Cyprinidae; genus Oxygymnocypris; species Oxygymnocypris stewartii. The sequence goes on from QVTF01021666.1 coordinate 55,065, forward strand.
GCTAAATGACTAAATGTAAATATAAGGTTAAAACATGATTTATTGAATTATATAATAACCATGTAATTTACTTTGCTAAATTGTAATTACTTTTGTTACGATTACATTAATCCGTGTCACTGGTGAACTGGTAAAACGTTTCAAAGTATCAAAGGAACTGTCTCCTGCTTCGTGAGATCTGTACACAGAATCGGTTAAAAAGAGCTTATGTATATTGCATAACAAAAACATTTAGAGATATGAAAACCAAAGAATGCCTTATACAAGTGTAATCTTAAGCAGTTTGTTCAATAACATGGGTTTATGAAAAGAGCTCTTTCAATGGGACACTTAATAAAAACTTGATAATGAAAGGCCGAAACCGAAAGTGGCTGTTTTAAAGACTTTCACTCTTATCTGGAAAGACACATGTCCAAATCCAGCTGTCAGTCACTGATTTCAAAAAGTGCACATAGTAAAATGTATGTCAGTGCGGTGAGGTCCATGAAATATTATTTAAAATAGTGATAGCGTGCACTTTTAACAATTGCTGAAACACGAGTTAATTCAACCAAAGTCAATGACCAAGTGCCCAACTAAAATGAAACACTTATCACCATAATGGTGATAGACATCAGAAACCTTCGTGCATGTACCATATGTGTACAATAAGTGAATATGGTAATTCTGTTTTTACAGTTGTATAATCATCCTCTGGTGAGAATTGAAGGCTGCGTGACTGTAAGTAGTTGATGGGTTTCTGCTCATATTTTTCTGTTTTTGCCTTTGCTCTTATTCTCAGTTATTCTGCTTGTCAACCGTAGATGTCATCACTAATGTTCAGTCATCAATTGTAGTGTGAATCTACTTTATTTCACTAACTATAACACTGCTTCAGTGACACTTTTACTCTCTATAAATCAGGACCATATAAAAACTGAGCAGTCTTGTTAACACTGTGCAAACATGTAACCAGCAACATGTGTTTTCATTTATTTAATAATTTACGCATATTAATTTGTAAATTTGCCTTGGTCTTTCAGTAGATCTACACGAATGTCTTTAGTCCCTGATATCTACTCACTTTAGAACCGCCGCAGGCCGTGGAACAGCACCAAACATACACTTCGCCATACAACTGTAAATATGTTATTATAAGCTTTTCATGAACTTTGGGAGGCTGTACAACAGATGAGTTGTAGCTGTCTGTTTTTCTGCTAAAAGCTGAACTCGAGTGTCTGATATTTTATGGGTTATTTGTTGGTAAAGGTAAAGGTTGAGAGAGCCGGTGCTGTCCAAGTGTGACTCACAGAACAGCGCCACCTGCTGACACAAATCAGTACCAACACAATCATCATGATGCTCTTTACAGAAGAAAGACTTTCAGTGTGAAACAACACGCTCATATTTCACAGCTGTCTACCTGCTGCTTCTTTTACTGACAAGAAATTAAAAAACTAATCTATCTAATCATAGTTCACATCTGTGACTGCATGAATGATATTAAACATTTACCATCCAGGTAACTAGGATTTGTTTGTCAAGGCAACATTTCTAATTTTTGAAGTTAGTGAACTAAAATTACTGACTAGAATAACATAAATAAAAATGAACTAAATCTGATAAGAAATATTTAAAAAAGCAAAACTGTTGACAAATGACAACAAGAGTACATGGTAATATTAATAAACATTTAACTAAATTAAATTACAAATTAAAGCGAATTCAAAATATGAACTATAAACTATAATAGTATTTATTGAACGCTAAAAATCACATTTTTGTCAGAAAAATAATATAGTAATGTAATTACATTTGTGAATGCAACTTTTACTCGCAAGTTTGTTATTGAGTTTATATCTCACATAAATTGTTAGAAAAAAAGTCAAAATTGTGGCAAAAACAGCAAAGAAACATTGTGATATTTACACTATTTTAAATATATGGAAAAAAGTCAAAACTGTCAAATATGTTCCCAGATTTACAAAAGTCACAATCATGAGATTAAATTTAGAATTGTGACATAAACACAGGATTGCAAACAAACCACAATAGTGAAATAAAAGTATTTATTGTGGTGTGGTGGAAACAAGCGTCATTAGTTGCTGCTTTATGACTTTTGACGTATTTATATTTTTTCCCATCATCATGCAGTGAATTAGAGAAGCACTAGAGAGCACCGCTGAACAACATATGATCATCTTCTGTAATTCTGTCTCTTCTGAGTTTCTCAGACTGAGCTCACTGCTCAGATACACTGAAGGAGTATTTCGACAGGAGAAGCTCATCTATCTCACTGAATTCATGCGCTTTGAGCTCCAGCTAATCTGAGATGAGACTGAATATGATCTCACACATGATCTGAGAGGAGAGAGAACCATAGAGAGACAAAGAGTTCTATCCCTAAACGCTGATAACTCTCCTGAATGGAGAGAGAGAGAGAATGTGTTCATGAACGAGCCTCAGGTGCTTCATTTACTCTCTTTGACTCATTTTTAACATCGCTGTAGTATCAGATCACCAATGAAAGCTCAACCAGGTTTCCTCAGATTCTGACACAAACTCCTGCAATGTGCTCTCAGTGGTTAAAGATGATGCTGAGCAACTCTGTACAAACTCACACAGATCACGTCTCAGACTGTTCATTATCTACTTTCTTTAACCTTCAGAAAAGAAAACATAAGTCATCATCTCAACTAGGAACGTTAACAACACTGTAAAAAAAGTGATTTCAGTGTATCTACTAAAAACTTTCATATTTAATTGTGTTTTTGAGATTTGAAGTCAATGAAGACTATGACCATGTGCTTGGTGCAATGGATTCTCTCCTCCATCAGCTGCCGGATAGAGAAGATCTGGATGCTTGCTCCACAGCTGTCACCTTTCTTGAAGATGAGCATGATCACAGCTTTCTTCCAGGTTGATGGGATTTGTTCCGATCACCAGATTAGCTTCATGAGGACGAGGAACATTGTACAACTTCTCCACTGGTCTTGATTGCTTTGGTCACTACGCGGTCCAAGCCATTTTCCTTCTTCAGTGAAGGTACGGTGGAAGGAACCATTCGTCGTCTTGATGTTTTCATTGATCAACTTGGACTATCCACTCAGTCTCTTGAGAGTCTGATAAAGAACCTTGTATTCCTGCCTCGACGCTTCATCTTCGAGATCGGTGGCTTCATTTTGCCTTGTTCAGCTTTCATCCAATGTCTGACTCCTCGATTTAGTTCGATGGAGCTTGAAGCAGATGTTTCACCGTTTCCGCTCTTCAACCGGGTCCAGGCACTCATCCGAGATCCATGGTTGGGTTCGGTGCCAGATGGAAAGCAAACAATGTGCAACGATGACAGGGATGATTTGCGTTTCTTCTTCATCAGTGTCATCTCCAACACTCAAGATTCAAGATTTGTATTCGTCACATACACAATTATACAGATTATAACCAGCAGTGAAATGTAAGTCAGGTCCGCTCATGGACAGTGCAATTATATGGAATACAAACACAAGAGAATATGCATTAAGGAAAAGACAAAAATTATAAAATATAAAAGAATGTGAAATAAAATAAAATGTGCATACAGCACACTGTAGACTTAAAAAAATAATATAAGCAGGAATGTGCAAACAGATTGTACTGGGTATTCACATAGCAGCAATACGGATGGTAGAGAAAAATGAATATCTTACTACTAATTATTAAGTGATTATTAAATGGAGTCATGTTTGATGTTATGAGAGTTATGAGAGTTTGAGTTTAGGAGCCTGATGCG
>QVTF01021667.1:0-49695 GCA_003573665.1 Oxygymnocypris stewartii
GAGATGCTAAAATCTGATTTTGTGATGGCCGTGCTTTAAAATGAAATTATAATCTTAATTCATGTGAAGAAGGATGTTGAAAGTCTGACAGTAATGTGTGTTGTGTAATACTGTAGGGTTAACCCCGTTTAAAAATGCTTGTGTAATATAATACAATATTTACAATGCTGAAGCTTAAGTTAAAAAGCACAGAATATGTAAAGAAATAATAACAATCAGCACTGATGTTGCATTAAAAGTGAATTATAAAAGTCCACTACTTGAATTCATTCTAAAAAAAACAAAAAAAACAGTAATATTATAATATTAGAAACTTTTCACTTTCTAAAACTTCATCTTTCTCTCCTTCTCTTGCTAGCTTGTATTTATTTGAACAATGCCTGAGACTTGGTGTTACGAGCCTTCCTCTGTCTGTTTGCCTCTTCAAGATGAATCGCTTTATGGATTCCCCAATTCAAGTCACTTTGGATAAAAGCATCTGCAAAATGACTACATGTAAATTCTGGAAAGAATTACAAGAATATGTAGCCCAAGTTGATTGGTTCGATCTTCTCCAATCGTTCACATTCTTAAAGCTGATTGGATGAAAACTAAACTCTTTAGCTGAGACACAAACATGTGATCCATGTCATTTTTGTATCACTAATAATATTTTTTGTTAATATTCAGAGTTCGATTTTATTTTAATATTTGTTATAGTAATTTTGTTGTGTGCTTTTTGTCTTTTTTATTATTATCTTAAATATGTCTATATAGTTTTAGCTGTGGTTTGTTTAGTTTTCGTTATTTTAGTACTGAAACTAAAAAAGTAGTTGAAATTAGTTGAAATAAAGTAGTTTAAGTTTTTTTATTTATTTAATTTCAGTAAAAAAACATTTTATTTTTGGTCATGAAAATGTTTTTTAATGGTTTTAGATTAAGTTATAGTTTTGGTTAACTAAAATAACCCTGCAGTGAATACCTGGTTCAGTATCATGTCACAAACACCTGACTTCACTCATCTCTATCACCTCTAGATCACTGAATCAGATTCAAGGTAAACTAAAGCAGTGGACACTCTTACCTTCTGAGAGCATGATGCTGAGCGTTTGATGGAGCCCCGTTTGATGGAGCCACTGGCTCTTCTACCGCCCCCCCCGCTCCATGTGTCCGGTTCACTCCGCACCTCTAAGACCCTTTTTTGCTCTGTCTGTTAAAGCGTTCCTGCACTATCAGCGCTCAAACTCATCTCCTGATGTTCACTCTTTGGGTTCTCCCGCCCTTAACTGACAAGATGGAAAGACACAGATGAGGATAAAGCATCTCTCGATGACACGCTTGACACATAGACCCCGTTTCCTCCGCTTGACAGCCTGTAATCAGGATTTAATGCAGCCAGCTCTTGAAGCTTGCGACTTTAATGGGGCAGAGATTTAATCAATGGTTATTGAAGGTAAATCTACTTGGGACACTGTTGGCCCAAAAGGTTTTGAAAACATGCACACTTTGTGAGGATGTTTCTCTTGGACTTTGAAGACTTGAGTCACAATAAGAAAACAGGTAGGCCTGCACGCTAACCATGCTATGCCTGACTTACTGTGGTGAAGTTTGAAAAGTCTGACAGTTTTGCAAGCCATAACAATATTTACTTCAAGGTGATTTTATTCTAAACATGCTGGTATTCTTTTTTTTTTTTTAAAGGTAATTGAACCATCTAATAGTCAAACGCACAGAGATTAGCACTCTATAACCAAGGGATTATTTGAAATGAGGACATGAATTCAATTAATTTCTCTTTTAATGCACACAGAAAATAAAAGAATCAATCAATGAAACCTGAAACAGATGCGCACCTTCCAGACCTTTCAAATCAATTACACTGAGAGGAACCTTTCTGAATTAATGCTCTGTGAACATCTGACAAGTAGAAACACTGTTCTCTTGTGGTTATTGTTGTAATTGCATGTGTTCATAGTTACACTTCATTCATCCCATATCTATCTCTATATCTATACCATATCTACTAATCCCCAATATTACACATTTTCGAGATTAATTACAAACGCTTTAACATTATTATTATTGTATAGAGTATATTATATGTATCTGTATATAATACAATCACACAGTAACATGCACTAAATGACCAAGTCCTAATAATTAAAATGTATATGCTGTGTATATGTCATGCTGTGTGTATATATATATATATATATATATGATAACGTTTTATAACATCTTGAGCTATTTTTAGTATCATAGAGATCATAAAATCACTTTGATTTTAATAAAATGTTTATGAATTTTGCTGTGTTTTTGTCATTTTATTTTTTTTTAATTATGAATGTCAATATAGTTTTTTATAGATTTTTTAATTCATTCATTATTTATTTCAGTAATTTGTATTTTATTTCAGGCAAATATTTTTGAATGATTTCAGTTTTCATTTCAGTTTACACACCACACACACACACACACACACACACACACACACACACACACACACACACACACACCACACACACACACACACACACAAACACACACAACACACACACACACACACACACACAGACAGACACACACACAGACACAGACAGACACAGACACACACACACACACACACACACACAGACAGACACACAGGACAAACACACACACACACACACAGACACACAGACACAGACACAGACACAGACAGACAAGACACCACACACACACACACACACACCACACACGCACAGACAGACACAGACAGACACAGACACACACACACACACACACACACACACACACACACGGTATTTCCTACATTATGGGGACACACAAGGAAGTTTATACCAGTAAATTGTATAAATTTAAACTTGATAAACTTGATCTATTTTGTCATTATATTTTAATTAATAATTTTTATTTTAGTTAACATTTTAGTACTTTTGCTGTGTTTTGTCTCTATGAGTCAAACAGCTTATAAATCATGCAGAATGATTTTTTAAATCTAAAATAGCAGAAAGCTTTCTGTGATGGGTAGGGTTAAGATAACGGGATAGAAAATCAGTTTGTACAGTATAAAAACCATTAAGTCTATGCAAAATTCTCATAAAAATGGAAACCAGTGTGTGTGTGTGTGTGTAAAATGTGTTATTATTTCTTTGCGTATTCATTAATGTCCTATTTTATTTGATAATCTGGCTGAAGATGTCAATATAACAAGGGCATGCCAACCCGGTGAACAAGTGCACAGCTCCTCATCTCATTAGAAGAGGATGAAAGTAAAGTAATCCATGTCAAGTCAAGAACACCACAGCTGATGTCAATAGAGCTACTGTGTGTCTGCTCATCCAAAGAAGAAATATATAGACTTCTGTCACATGTAGAGTTCAGATTGGCAACCTGTCGGTTTGTTAGAAATGAACAGTTTCTAGTGTTACATAAGAGTAGCAACCCACTGATAGCTTGATTTTGTATAATGTATGAGGCTTTGTGCTTTCTAAAATGACAATATCATAATTCATCAAAATCAATCCAAAAAATGTCCTCATGCACGAGGGGATTTAAAACAAGCCAGGACAAACACTGATTTGTTTACAAGCTAAAATAAAACATCTACTGATTCCTCCAACACTTTTGATTAAATGCCACAGATGAGTACATTTGCTAATTGAATCCCTGACATATAATAAACTCACAACAATACCATTTCAAGTACCATCAGGTGAGTCTATAGCGTACGCAAACACAGGACACAAGACATAAACACACTCTTACCTATAACGAATTCTGTGAACTTCACAACAGCTGTCATTGTGCTTTAACAGAGAAGGTTCTCCTCGAATAGAAGTGATTGCCTTCCAGGTAACGATACTCAAAGTGTTTCCATTGCTTTAAGAACAGATAATGCATAATTTCTCCTCGTAAGCAGACACAAATGAGCTTTATGGACGCAGATGGCTCAGGCGCACATTCTAATTCCCTACAACTCATGAGCCTGTTGTGGTGACCAGAGATCTCCACAAAACCCTGAGGGCTCCCATATACAGCATGCAGCTGACACCAGACTGTATCGGCTTTTTAACACTATTCTGCAGCAAAAATTACTAAGCATGGGTTTGTTATTTGAAACAGGCAATGCATTTACACCTTGTTTTATTATCAAATGTCTATTTCCTTTGACCATTCATGGCTGTCTTGAACAAATAAATATCAGAATGCAGCCCGAGGGTATAATACAGAGACACTGTGTATGTAGGAATATAGAGGACTGGGTCTAAGTGAGAAGATTTGAAATGTGAAAAAAGATCAGCGAGGCAGCGGAGGGTTTGCACATGATCTCCTCTCTCAGGAATCTGCTGAAACTCAATCCATCGTCTTAAAGGGATAGTTCACCCAAAAATTAAAATTCTGTCATCATTTACTCATCCTCAAGTAGTTCCAAAACCTGTATGAATGTCTTTGTTCTGCCGAACACAAAGGAAGATATTTAGAAGAAAGTGTGTAACCAGGCTGTTTTGGGGCACCATTGACTTCCATAGTAGGAAAGAATCAGAATATCTTCCTTTGTGTTCCTTTGTGTTCAGCAGAACAAAGACATTCCTTCAGGTATCTGAACTAGGTTCAGATACTATCCCTTTAAGCTGGATTTCCATACAATAACATTACCCACAGAGCTCAGCTGACCATAATTGACAATGCAGGATTATACGCATGAACATAATTTCATCTGCACTGGTGGGGATCATATAAAGTGACAATTTCCAATTTCAAGACTGCATACTGATCTGTTGTTTTCTATAAAGATTACTTATTTTTGAGAGAAAAAACATGCAAGATAGATCGATAAAAAAGTAAACAGACAGGTTTAAAAATAAATATAATGACAGACAGACAGACAGACAGACAGACAGACAGACAGACAGACAGATAGATAGATAGATAGATAGATAGATAGATAGATAGATAGATAGATAGATAGATAGATAGATAGATAGATAGATAGATAGATAGATAGATAGTTAAATACAATACAATTAAACATTCAAATTATATAAAATATTTTGTAAATAATAATAATAATTTGTTACATTTATATAGTGCTTTTCTAGGCACTCAAAGCGCTTTACATAGTAAGGGGGATATCTCCTCATCCACCACCAGTGTGCAGCATCCACCTGGTTAAACATCATTTTGGTTTGGTATTTTAATATTATATTTATTTGTATATAATTGTTTAATATTATTTATGCTATTGTTGCTGTTACTGCTAACAGGTGGTAAACATTTTCTAAACTCATTACATTTGAGTTGTAGTATACTTCTTGCCACTAGATTGCGCTCACACAGCATTGTTTCTCACATAGCTGACATATTCAAACTAGAAGGAGCTGGCATGAACTTTCCTCTGGTCTCTTTGTCTGCCTGATTTGCATAAGAGACAAGTTTTAGGTCAACAGTGCTGCTCACGACGATACGAATTTGCTTCCTGTTTGAACATCTCCTCATGTTGTAAATCTTGTCAACAGACACTTTTTATGTTAGGCAACAGTATGAAAATGACTCATCTGTTTTCAAGCAATTACATCAGGTATCTTTACTGCCTAAACCAGTTATCACAAGCATCTCGCAGGTGGTCACGTCCATGAGTCAACACAACTTCTCTGTTGACAAGGCCAACTGCAGAGGGTCACATACAAGGTCTCTAGGAACTGTCTGATGGACCCATCCGATCTACTCAAAAGCTCACATTTGGATCTGTTAACCTTTCTGAATCATTGTTTGGTCCACATGGAAAAAAACAATCCAACCAGACACCAAGCCGACTAAACAAACATGCGCAGACACAAAGTTAATTCTGTTGTGCTATAGATGGCCAACAGCTGCCATGAATGAATTGTTTTGTTTTCTACTTGTTAATTTCCAGATATTTTTGCCCTGACATGTTTCCAAAAAGAGGGAAAATATAGTAAACAGCTGGCCGGCAGGTTACCCTCTCCCCAAATTAGTTCCATGTGAGCTAATCTATGGAAAACACTTTAGCAGATTTTAACCTCCTCAAAAGAATTTTCTTTGTGAACCCACAAAGAAAATGTGGAAGAGTAACTTCACAATCTGGCGTCAAGGGATATTTGTTCCTGTGTAGTCAGATTACAGGCAGCTACGCATTGCAGAGATGAATAATGCAGCAGGTGTCTGTCCTACCTGGGAACTGATGGCCCCACCTGGTTACTATAGTGACAAGCAACAGCCCCAGCAGACACAAAGGTGTGTGTTTCCGTTCTACTCTGCCCACGTGTTTGGAGGAGGGGAAGGTGGGAACTTGACGGGCATGGATGGTGGATCACGCACACCTCATGTTCTGAGAAAATAAAGAACAAGGGATGGACAGGTGAGACCATTCATGTTTGGGTCTTTTAAAATTCATGCCATTCTGCAAAAGGGACACATAAGCTGGACAAGCACCAGAGAGAAGTCATGCCGAGGCATGTCGATTTCTCCCAGCAGAGTTTCTAGAGACAGGAGGATTTGAACCTGTGGCTCTACTAGTTCAACTAGTCAATCTTGAATGAAGTACAGCAGACCATACTGGATCTGTCATAATAGACACCAGAGAGACTGTTATTGACTTTTGAATCACTAATCTAGTGTATTACACAGTTTTTATTTATTTTCATTTCCTCATAGTAAAAAACTATTTGTGCCAGCTTTTATACAATTTCTCTTTTTACCGACACTCATAACAAAATCACAGTATCACATGCAGTGAGGTTACCACATCCCTGCATGCTTTCAATGTCACACCATCCCAGGCACATGCCTCTCCTAACACACTACACCTTCAGGTAAACATCGCTCACAGTTGGTGAAATTGAAGCCAGTGACCTTTAGGTAGCCTTCTTTAGACTTGGAATTAAGAGGCTGGTTTTATGCAAATTAATGGCATTAGATATCCTCTATGCCATATTTCACATTTATTCAGTGCATTTACATTATTTGACATCATAATATTTTAATTTATGGCACTGTTTTCAACTCATTTTAAAGGGATAGTTCACCCAAAAATGAGAATTCTGTCATTAATTACTCACCCTCATGTCGTTCCAAACCTGTAAGATCTTTGTTCATCTTCGGAAGACAAAGTAAGATATTTTTGATGAAATACCAGAGCTTTCTGACCCTGCATAGACATTAACGAAACTGACACATTAAAGGCCCAGAAAGTAGTAAGGACATTGTAAAAATAGTCCACGCGACATCATTGATTCAAACGTAATTTTATGAAGCTACGAGAATACTTTTTGTGCATGAAGAAACGCCTGCTTTAAAGGATTCCATAATTTTACCAAAGATATGCTTTAAAAAGTTTAAATGAGTTAATATTTTTTGAATATTTAATCAATAATTTTTTTTACTGTACATTCATGCATGTAGTAGGAAAACCTCACCCTCAGATTCCTCATCTGCACCCTCAGATTCCAGACATTCAAACAGTTGTATCTCGGCCAAATATTGTCTGATCCTAACAAACCATAGATCAATGGAAAGCTAATTTATTGACACTTACAACTGGGTTTGTGGTCCAGGGTCACATATTTTAATGAAATACTTCCTATTTATTTGTTGCTAGAAAACACACAAAATATTCTGAATGCTTTTTAAATGGAGAAAGACTGCTTGCTAAAGGCTAATCTATTAGCAGTGGCTAGCTCTGCATGCTCACCAGCCCTGCAGTGCATCATACTGTTGTTTATGATTCAGACTCGCACACATTTCTCAAGGCATGTGGAAAGCATTAGGATTTGCTACAGTTTTCATGTCATGTCATCAGGACACACAACATTACTGATGGAGAGGATTTCATTAATTTAAGAATGGAGTGATGGGAAAGTTTTGTCAAAGGTTAGCGCTGAATGATACAAAACATTGTCTACACAATGTGTGGAACACAGACGTGAAATACAAGCCTTTCTTCTCGAACAAAATGTGAAATAAGACATGCCAGAGTGCTTTGGATGCACTGTGGGATTTATAAAGTGGGCCACAACCACAAAGATGACTTTTCCTCCTTTTCCTACAAGAAAAAGTGTTGACACTTTTAGATTTCTCTAAAGCACTGATGCAATCTTTTTTATTTATGGGTCTCATAATTACCTATTTAACTCAAATTAAACCAGTCTTTCCATATAGTTGTGTTTGTGTATGTACTATTAGTGCGAAGACTCCCATTTTAATTGTCAGATGTTCAAAAAAGTGGTTGTGTTGTCTGAGCGCAATTCAGCAAGCCCTAGCAAAGCAGTAAAAAACAACAGTAATGAAGATTACAGCTTGTTTCCTGTGAGGAATTGCGGGGGCTGGGACGGGTGGGAGGGAGCGAACACAAGAGACAGACAGGGAGAGGTGTCATATAACTCTCATGAGAGACCTACTATAATTACACAGGATGTTTTGGGTAAACATATGAATGGTGCAGTTTCCATGCTGATCCTGGTGTTTTCCTGCTTTTTATTAGTAGACTTTCTTCTGATACACACTGTGTTGATGCATTTTCATACTCCAGTATCCCTTCCAATGAAACTCAAGATGTCCAAGATGATTTATGATGATGCCATTGCTTAGACAATCATGACAAAGATGGCACATTGCTATCCATCTAAATTATTCATTTATATAATTTGGCGATGAAGAGTTCTATAAAGCCCATAAAATCTTGCAATGATGCTGCCAAGTAAAACATCTACTTTCTGCTCAGCTTCTCAGATGCTAGATTTTTACATTTTCTGATGAAAACCCTCAAGTCTCCATGATATTCTAGTCCTTAGATATGGCCTGATCCCTTATTTATGATGAAAGCCCTAAAGTCTCCATGATATTCTAGTTCTTAGATATGGCCTGATCCCTTATTTCTGATGAAAACCCTAAAGTCTCCATGATATTCTAGTTCTTAGATATGGCCTGATCCCTTATTTCTGATGAAAACCCTAAAGTCTCCATGATATTCTAGTTCTTAGATATGGCCTGATCCCTCCTTCAATGTAAGCTTACCAGGTAGAAATCTAATCACACAAATCCAATCATTTAGAAAAGTAATAGCACACCTTTTCTCAATATTTGGGGCATAATTCATGTTTGTAGCACGAACAGTGTAAGAAAAGCTACATTTCGTCCAATCCGTAACCCTATGGGCAATCAAAATAGGGATTCGTGCCTAAGAAACTTCCTCTAATTGAGAAAGAGAAGAAGAAATAAAACATACTCTTTAGATGATATGTAGGTATTTCAATGACTCTCCTCTCTTCCCAACCCTTGCCGATGGGGCTGAACCATTGAAACTGAGCAGGTGTTCTGCATTGACAAGAAACATAGGAAAAGGTGGTTTCCATTCTGTTCTGCTCCTAAGGTGTAGCCATCTACACGTCTTGCCCCAGATTGGTTGGGGTCTGGTGGCCCGAGAGCAGAGGGGTGGTGAAGGAGGAGCAGCAGCCCAACTGTCTGTCTCTGGGTCTTGGGAAAGAGGGGATTTGTCCCTTAAACCATGAGGCCTCATGGGTGGAACAACCTCAATGTTTCTCTACGGGACCAACCTACTTCCCTTTCTTTTGCTCCCTCTCTGCCTTCAGCACTGTGCAGAGCTAACGTTTAGTATAAACACTTCTTAGAAATTCTCCCCGTGGGTTACCTCATTCCATGAATCCCCCTCTTCGAGTTTTGGATAGGGTGAAGAGGAACCCTAGTGAGCCGTATAATTGTATGTTCCAATCCCTTTCTACTTCGAGAAAGTTGGACAAAAGGTCATGCCCCCAAACAGGACACTTGGCTGAGCGAGGGGAAATCCCTCTGAAGAGGCTTTCTCTTGCTCACTAACTTGGAATTGATGGGTTGTGATGGATTTGACGGCTAGTGAGTTGTGGGAGCCCTTATATTTGGAATTGGACACACCTTCTGCGACCCTAATAGCTATTTAAGTAAACAAAACTAATGTCTGTTTTGTTTTTTTGGTGTAGGTGCCAATGACAATTAACCTAGAAGTCACTTTGACCTGTCACCTGTCAGCACTCTGTCTGATTTAACGGAAAAAGGAGTGGCTTCTCTCCTCAGTGTGAAGGTTTGCATTAAGCCCTTCTGTTTTCTTTCAGCAGTGGCCTCTTTGGTGTTAGATTTTATGCTAACTAAGTCTACTCCCAAGGTTCAAATCAGGGTGACGCGCCTTGCCGAAATGGGAGGAGAAAACGCTCAGGCTTTTCATCTCCAAGTCAGCTGTGTAAACTTCTAGTATCAAAATAACATCTGCAGTCATGAGAGCCAGATGTTATATCCAAAAGTGTTGGATTAAACACATTATTTTCACATCTTTTAGCACTTTGTGTTGTTTCTTTCTCAGCTCTGGGTGAAAGAATGTTTGGAAACTGCCATTTTAAGATCTTATTAATCACGATAAAGGGATATTTCTGATAACTTCCATTATCATTTACTATTCCCATGTTGTTCCAAATCTGTAATAATTGCTTTCTCCTGTCAAACATGAAAGGAGAAATTTAGGAGACTGCACTGGTTACTCTTTTCCATGCAGTTATAATGAATGGGGACTGGAGTTACTCAACTCAAAACTCAACTCAGTACTCAAAAAGAACGGAAAAATGGTGTAGAAGTAGTCCATATGATTTGTGCACTATATTGAATGAATCAGATATAGCTAAGATTAAATTATTTGTTTGTGTTCTAGACAAGAAACCTTTATCTTGTTGCGTTCGCACCAGAGTTCCTACTTGACTGATGTTCGTATCACCAGGGGACTGCTGTGAGGAACAACAAATCTGCTGTATGGGTCATTTCCAAGACTGCAAGAAAATAGACATGTCTGCTGTCTGTCACTCACGAGACAGGCATATGGCATTACTACACACATGTCTACATCGCTCATGTTTACACTAACCAGCATATAGTATCCTATAACTAACCTAAATTACTATGAGGCAAACTCCATTTCAAACCACGGCCCATCTCACATGCATTTTACGGTAACAAACTCTCCATTATATGACCATAATGTAAATGAACGTCAACAAGAGAATATAATCACCAAAGATCTGTATCAGTCTCAGTAATGCTTGACTGACTCACAAGACAAAGACTGACTAGACTGGGATTACTGTGTATAACAACGCATGAGCAGTCAATATTTGTTCCGCCTAAGCCAAATGATGTTGTCAGCTACTCAGCACTAGCCAAATTAAGCTCTGTCGTTAGGTTACAGAAGCTTAATCATTCTCAACATGGCATCTCAGAATCCCATAAATATTACAGAACTGCATTCTGATTGAAGTACGATATCTTGAAACATTGTATATGCCATATGTAAATCATCAATTAAGATGTTTCCAGTTGAGTCAAGGATTCCATTTGCTAAATGAAGGAGACGAATGTGGGTCAGTGTGTTGAGAATGTAAACCTCATAGCTCGGCTCAAATTCTGGGTGAGTTGTGGTGAGCCTCAGCGCCACTCGGTAGATTACGCTGCATGTTAACAGAACAAATCTGAAATGCAGTCTTGTGCTTTATTTCACCACACAAACTTGTTTATATGCTCCACTTTATTTTTTGCTGCTTGTTACATCCCATAGTTGTCGACAAAGATGCGACCTGCAATTGAGCTTTAAGGGTTGATGTGAACAGATTGCGACTGCAGAGAAACCCAAGTAATTGTGGGTCCGCTGGAAAGCCCAAAAAACGTGAAACAAATATGCCTGCTGTCAAGATGGATGCAGAAGGGTTATTATCTAGCTCTTAACAGAACATTTGGGTGGAGAAGACACTAAGAGCAATAGTTGTTTATCGTTGGAGCACCAGCACCGACTCGTCAAGCAACAGTTGAGATGAAACGATAAGAAACGAGGGACATGCAAATAAAACAAATCTATTGAATATACACAGAAGGAGATCTCTGGTCTGATGAGGACTGAACCTTCATCCTATTTCATTGTTGCCAATGTTGCTCTTTATCTGGTTTGACATAATATTAGTATTTGCAGAGGACAGAGCTGGTAAAAATATAGATTTCATATTAATAGTTGTGGGGTTGAGGTTTATTTAGAATGTTATGCAATAAAAAGACAGCTTACTGCAAAATAATGACAATATTGCATTATATTGCATTATCCTCATGGGCTGCATGAAAATAACTTTGAATGACAAATAATTCTAATGATCTGGTTCTTTTTAGTGAATCGAATCCAAACAGCAGGATCAGTATAATCCAATTTAAGAACAAATGACTCTTATGAACAGTTTTTAGTGATGTATTTTCACAACTTTGTTTTTTGTTTTTTGAAAGTTTCCTTTTTTTAATAAAGATGTTTTATCTGCTCAACAATCAGTATGTTGTTAACATTGAACACACTGTACTTCTATCTCTCACAGCATAATTTTCTTAATTTCTGTCAAAAATGTAAAATATGGCACAACCCTCACTATGGTCAGTTCCAAAACAAATTCATTTTTTGAGGCAGTTCTTTTAATGAATAGTTTAAAAAAGATAAGTTACTGGTTTGCGTCGGTCTAAAAAACAGTGCTGTATAATTTACAGCATTAGCAGAGAATAGATTTCTTTCATAAGCAAATAAACTGGACATTGCAATTGAAATGTACTCAGAGGAATTGGAATCAAATCAAAGAAATTAAAAAATCGAGAGCTTGTAAATCAGAATTTCATTTAAACCCAAATTTGCATCGAAATCCAGTCCTTGCAGATAAAATGAACTCATTAGATAGTGAGGTGGATCAAAGGCGAATATAAATATGCAGTGAAAAACACTGTGCAGCATCTAGGGGAATTCATAAAACATGTCCATCTTTAAAGCTCAGACTTTGATTCTACATTTCGAAAATAACAGTCAGTGTAAAATTTCATCCAAGCCAAGGATTGGAGTCGGCCTGTTAGCATCTGTTTAATCTTGCTGATGATAGCACTCTTGCCTTGTATTTATGGGACCTTATCTGTAGATGTATTATCTGAAGCACAGATGGTGTGTGTGTGTGTGTGTGTGTGGGGGGGGGGGGGACGGGGGGTCAAATGGGAAGGAAATGTCGTAATTGGCTATGCTTCAGTAGAGTGGACTGAATATACCTGCTCAAGTTGACTATGGGCAAAGACTAAATGAGATTAGCATGTGCCATGTGGTATCTGTGGAGAGGAGACCCAATATACTTGAACGTTTTAGCCTTTAAATGAACCCTAAAGCTAGCATTCACTAAAATATATACTGCATTCAGGCAAAATAACACATTGAGATTTTGTTAGTCATCTGCGTGACTAAAGGCTGTCCCTGTTCACAAATATTTGACCCACTTTCACAACGTCCTGAACACTGTGCTCTTTAGAAGAACCTAGTAGAGAACTAGCAGCAGCATAATTCAGAAAGAGGAATTCCCAGTGAAAACATTTACCCAGTGTTTAGTTGCTATGCAGCATAAAAGGAACAAGGATTTTCGAATAACATTTTGGATATTCCCATTACTCAGTAACTCCATTTACTCTTTTAAGCTAAATTGTATCTAAACAGCATAGAATGGATAAACGGTGTCACGCATTAGTATTGCTAACACCTGACTAAGCACCAATATTCAAATGTTTATTTATTGATTGCCATGGCCAATATAAAAAATGTCAAATACAAGTACATTTACACATAGTAACATTATGATATACAGAATTAAAAATTGATATTAATTTTGAATTTGCAGTTAGATCTGACAATTTTGAGCATATATAAGCATGCACAATTAAATATCCAATATTGGCAGATACCAGTGAATTAAATATCCAATATGGTACCAATACACAGAGCTGGGTAGTAACTGATTACATGTAATCTGGATTACAAAATAATCAGATTAAAAAAACTAAAAAACAGATTAAAAAACAGATTTAAAATACTCAAAATCAGACTATAGAAATGTTTTAATGATTACATGCTAGCAATTAATTATTCATAATTTATTGATTCTCTCTAACTCTAACTTTTATATTATAAATGTTCCTTTCTAAAATAGCCTACTGCTTATATACAGTCAGAGGTGGCGACAGCATTTGACCACTGAATTTACAAAATCATTTCAGGTTTAAAAAGTGTTTCAACCTTGCATCAACTGCTGATGAACACACTTTATTTGAATGTAGGTTATTTAACCATGTATTACTATTGTGTGTCTTTGGAAGTCTTTTGTGTTTCAAACACATTCAAATGCACAAATTAATTTCTTATTAACATGTAATGCAGGCCTTCCCAAAAATGTTTTGCCATCTCAACCTCTTTCACCTAATATATTTTTACTTGAAATACCCCATGAGATTTTAAGGTAATTAGTTTATAATTATGTTAATAATAAATGTTCACGGTTCTCTGACATTGGTTAATGGTCACATGACATGCAGGTAAACTAAATATATATTTTTTAGCATTATTTAAAATGAATGTGATAAATGAGTCAAAGGTGATCTGATTATATTTCTTTATATGTGTAATGTAATAGATTATAGATTACAATTTTTCTCATGTAATTTGGAATCAGTAATAGACAACAATTTGCAAGTAATTTCCCCACTATGCATCACTACTCCTAACCCCACCGATAATAATTATATTTCAAATCATTCAGCTTGTTGAGAAGAAGTGTGCTATTACTTTTCCATCAGACTTATAATTTTCATATGCAAGATCATAAAAATCCCATAAAGATGCGATTGGGCTCTTTTAACGTCTGGGCAAGTACACAAGCACCCTAGCAACACCCTAGCAACATGCTAAAAAACACACAAAACACTCTACTAACACCATAGAAACAACCTACAAACACCTAGCATTGTGGCTGCACGTTTTGGACATTAAGCAGCATTGAATTTTCTTACAAAAAAAAAAAAAGTTTCAACTTGTGACTTCTTGTGCAACACAGTCTCCTAATATTCAAGGACAGGAACCGAAAGTGTGCAGTTTCCATGAGAAAACAAAAAGCAATCGAATCAGTATTAATTCAAGTGACTATAACACTGTGCATCTATAAGAGGTAGCAACAGTTTCAGAGATCAATAGATTCAAACATCTTTATAACTTTAAAACTCTTGCTTTGTCATCCAACACACATTCAGCTATATTTCTATTTTGATATGATAAAACATTGCTCATCTCCAATCCAGACTATCTAATGGCAGTACAACACAGCCTCATGGGTAATAAAACGTGAGGCCCACAGGCATCAGGGCCTCTGCTCTTCGTGACTCAAAAGGCTCATCACAGAGTTGTCAGTCCTGTTCTACTATCTGTCTGGGTCTGCTTCAGAGGGACACGCTCCTTCCGTAGGGGCTGCTGTCTCACTGGTAATTGTAAGTGGGTGTGTTTGGGGTTGCGCTGTAATTTGCATGGTGCCTGCTGTCTGGTTGAGGCTCTGACTGAACTGACTGAACTGAGACCCAGTGATGTTGGTCACTTGCATGGCTCTTGTAATTGCTGGTTTGCTAAGAGAACCAAGATGGGATGTTTCTTTAGGTAGACATGGGGTTGTGAAGAATTGGAGGTTGTCTTCCACTTAGCTTATTTCACACAAGCCACTAGCACAGTCAATTCTCTAAAAGACAAAACACTAATAATAAAATCAATACTGTTTGGTGATATATAAATCTAAAAAGTGATACATAATGACAGTTGCAAGGCTTAATCGATGTACCGCCTGAAAAGGAAAGTTTAAATAGATTTATTCTGTAAATTTATATTCAGTTGAATGTTTGGTAAAATGTGTTAACAAATTCATCATAAAAAATGGATATTGCTAGATGGTCCACAGGATCATAAACACAAAGCCAAAACACTTTCAGGGATTATTAAATAACAGAAATGAAACACCCTAATGTACACCACTGATAAAAAAGTGAACAAACTAAATTACTCACATCAAATATAATCATATGTCACACAGGGACTTCTGGGTATGTCCTTTTAATGGTTTTCAATTTAAAATTATATGGTAATTATTAATTTTTGCTTACAAAATACTAAATATAAAATATAAAAATTAAAATATAATGTAATGTGAAGTTAACCATTTGTAATGTGTCATGGCATATGGTAAGGTAACTTTATATTAACAAATTAAGAGGTTTTTAGCATTTTTACAGTGACTTAGCAAAATAGTAAAAAAAAAAAACATTATCTTATGTGATATTTCATATATATACACATATAAAATGCCACTACATTTTGATTTCTGACTTTAAGGAAGTGGTTTGCTGCACATAAAACACCTATTTGTGAAGTCTTTTTGTGTTATTATTAAAATACTAAAATAAATGGCATTTGTAATGTAAATCTGTGGTGCTATCAAATTAGTCTATTTATTTGAGAATCCAGACCAGCCTGACATAGCAACAACAACAACTCAACCAATAGCGAAGGTTTGGGGTGTTGCTATTGGTTTTGATGGCCAATGGCAGTTAGGAAACTTGTTTGAAAACAGTCTTTATTTAGCAGAACCTTTGAAGATGCCAGAGGCACAGAAACACACACTTGCGTACTCGCAGCACATTCATTCCACTAACTTCCTACTGAAGTCAAACTAAAATATCTAGGTGAGTTGTTTGTGACTGAATTGTTTTTTCTGCATGCAGTACACACAGGGGAGCTCGATCAGGTTTGTCTCTATGCATCAACACCCCCATCTCCCCATAGACTACAACGCTGAACCCAACAATTGAAAGATCCACCTCCCTTCTCTGTCTGTCTCTCTCTCCCTCCTCCTCTCTGTCTGCTATCCTCCCCCTTTCCCTGGGGTTGTGCCAAGATCCCACTGCACCCAAGTGTGAACTCCAGCAGAAGCTGGTAAAAGGCGATCACATCAGCATTACTTAGCATCACGTTGTTATATTAGGCTAATGAATGATATGTACAGATACACATTATGCAAGGCTGCAACTGCAGGGCATGGTTGTGCGTAATTGCAAACTGCGTGTGGCATTATGGTTAAAGAGTTTCCTGAAAACAACAGGTGATGATGTGAATCACACAAACTGAAGTATGTTTACAAAGATCAAGATCAATGCCAAAATAAGCTTACAAAATTATTTATAATGACATGGGGATTTCTGAGCATCAAGTGTGGATTTGAATTTTGGCTTTCACCTGGAATAGACATAATATTTACCTTGGTGAATCTGGAAAGAAATTTGCTTGTCTGACACAATTCTGTCTAAATAAATTTAAAATAAAACACTACAAACTGAAATCATTTTACATGCAAGAAACTTTTTGCATCCCAGTAATACAATGTACAGTATGAAAAATGGATCCTCTTTTTGACATTTGCTAAAGATTACATTTAAAAGTATTGTTAAATTATCAACCAATATATTTGTTTAGAACTGTTTATTCTTGTAAACAGAGCTTGATCTGTGCATATTTCTCTCCTGATTCAGGCAGGATGGCCTTTTCACCAGTGAAAGCAACGATATGGATAAAGGATTCATATTTTAACCAGAAGCAATGGTTTGAAGTTGTACATGTCATAATTATTTTTTATTAAACATGCAGCTTCACAAAATGTTAACTGGTGGACTGGAGTGGTGGGGATTACTTGTGAATTATTGTGATGTTTTTATCAGCTGTTTGGACTCGTTTTCTGACGGCACCCATTCACTGCAGAGGATCCATTGATGCAATGCTAAATTTCTCCAAATCAGTTCAGATGAAGAAACAAACTACATCTTGCATAGCCTGAGGATGAGTGATTTTTTTTTAGCAAATTACATTTTTGGGTGAATTATGCCTTTAAGTGAGCTTTATATGACAGTAAAATGTAAAAATGTGGGAAATGAGCATGGACTGGTTGAAAAATGTTACAGTGCTGCAATGTAGGCTACAGTCACATCACATTACCTAACCAAACTGACATATAATCCATTATGCCTGTAACATATATTCAGTATGTTATCAATAAGTCACAGCTGATAAGTGAAAACATGACACTACATGAATTTTGGTGTCAATTATGACAATAGACCATATGCAGTCAATACTAGCACTAATGGATACAGAAATATCCTACTGTTTATTATTGAACTACAAACTATTTCTTAAAGTATTGACTGCCACTGTACTGTACTGATACTGTATAATGTGACCTGTTGATGAGTTACAGTTCTCTGGCCACTTTTCATGACTAAACTAACTTAAGCTTATGCAACTTTCATTTGATATTGCACTTTCACACGAATAAGATTCCTATTAAGTAGACTCTTGATTTACGCAAAATAGGATAACCACTTCCTGGTAAGCCCTTCTGTAGAATCAATGCTTGATGTACGTTGTGCACACGTTCCCACATCCGACCTAGACAGTCATCTGATGCCCGATAGATATCTGTTTTGTAACAGATGTTTGTTTGGAATGCGAATGCGTTCGGCTAGCATCGCGTGTCTAGTAGAGCAGTCTAGCACAATTTGGTGACGCAAGAGAGCTATTAATATCCCAGGAACGGGATGTACTCACTTCGGGAGCGGGTCACTTGAGGGCAAACACAGTGCACAACATTTCTGGAACACTGCAGTTTTTGGTAAGGATGCGAGAAAAGATATACGTTTGGATATAAGCTGGAATAAGACACGTTTCGTCGTGTCAGACACAGCGCAGTGGGTTTGGGGAAAGAGTTGAACGCAGCGCAGCCCCGATGAGCCTC
Organism: Oxygymnocypris stewartii; assembly: GCA_003573665.1. Taxonomy (NCBI): domain Eukaryota; kingdom Metazoa; phylum Chordata; class Actinopteri; order Cypriniformes; family Cyprinidae; genus Oxygymnocypris; species Oxygymnocypris stewartii. Next base: position 18,687 of record QVTF01021667.1, read on the forward strand.
GCCCACTTTTGAACCCATTGACTCGCTGCACTCCGATCAAAACAACCGTACAAAGAATGTGCACACAACGGGGGAGGGTTTTGTTTTCAGTCTGAGGGGTAGAATACATCTTTGTGGCTACCATTATGTACTATTTGAAACTAAGTGTTCATGGAAAGTGCAATTAGAAATCTATTTTAGTAGTAGATTAATAATTTTAGAAAATCCTCTCAAATTAAAGGGATTGTTCACCCCCTAATTAAATGTATGGCATCATTACTTACCTCTTGTTTCAAAACGTGACTTCTTCCTTTCTTCTTAAGAATGTTGTTTTCAGTATATTGAAAGTGAACGGGGACTGGAACTGTAAAGCTCTGAAAAGTCGAAAGTAGAAGTGATGATCGATTCATGATTCATTCGATTTTTGTTGGATTTTTTCTCAATAAATCAGTTGATTTAGTTCACAAAAACAGTGGACGATTACTTCATGATTCAGGCTGATCTGGTTTTCAAGTTTATCTGACTCGACTGATTTATGAGCAAATTGTTCAGCCTGAATTTATGAGCTGGATGACCAATTCACTGACCAAGTGTGCCAACGCAACTGAAGAACGATTCATTCACAAATCAGAGACTATAGCCCCTTTTCCACCGCAGAAACTTTACCCAGGAACTAGGGATTTTGGGCCGGTACTCGGTGTGTTTCCACCGCAGGAACCAGGATCTAAATAAAGTTCTGGGTACTTTTTCAAAGGTCCTAAACTTTTGGGGGCGGGACTTGGGCCCTGAGCATGCTGATTGGTTGACTTTATGCAGCACTGTATTTCAACCAACATATTCGCTAATTAATTTTTTTATATTACTGTTATTGTGTCATGAAATGTAGTTTTAAAAAGTGTTTCAGGTGAGAATGTAGTTGTTTAAAACTCAAATATGCAGTTTAGGTATAAAGATAGCACCTATTTGAAAATGTGCTTCGCGGATTTCGGAGACATGAGCGGCACATGATCACCGGGCGCTCAGTGCTCATGTATCCCGACGAGAGGAGCATAACCTCGGCTAGTCCTTCTGAAATTGTCGCTGGCTCTGATGTCTCTGTAGTGGTATAATTCGCTTTGGGTAAATCTAACTGGTAATATTTAGTCATTATTCTATTAATCTATTAATATTTTAAAATGAAAATAAAAAGAAGCAATGATGTTTTACGTTTCGTTTCATTATAATGTAAATTCCCGGAACTACAATTCCGCGGCTATATTAATATGTTTAAATGAAAATGAAAAGGAGGCAGTGGTGAGGCAGACGACTTGCATCGTATCGTCCGAAGGAGTTCACACTCCCGAGTCCAGAACTACCGAGGACTCAAGTCCAAAATTTGCGTACTTGGTATTGAGAAACGCGCGCAGAACTATGTCACCAGACTATTTCCTTATTCTTCTCAGTAGGCCGCGATGGAAATGCAGACATCAACTGGTCTGGGGTAAAAAAACATTCTTGAGAAAAAAGTTCTAGGGCCAAATTGTTCCAGGTAATTTCGGTGGAAAAGTGGCTTATTGCTTCTCTAGACCCTTATGAACTCAATAATTTGTTAAAGGGTTAGTTCACCACAAAATACAAATTCTGTCATTCATTCCTCAAGCCGTTCCAAACCAAGCTTCATAAATTTATGGTTGAACCACTGATATCACATGAATTACTTTAACGATGTCGTTACTACCTTTCTGGGCCTTGAACGCAGCTGCGTTGCTGTCGTTGCTGTTGCTGGATTTCATATCAGAACATTTGTGTTCCAAAGATGATCGAAGGTCTTACGGGTTTAGAACAACATGAGTAATTAATGACATAATTTTCATTTTTGGGTGAACTATCCCTTCAATGTAGTGAACTACAGTACTTTCATGTGTCTTGTGTGCATTATTGTCTGTTTTAAATAAATGTTTCATCCATGAATATGATGAAACTTTTAAATTCATTTTTAATATGAACATTTTTAATGTTTGTTTTTTTATTTACAATGTCAACTCAATCAATTTTCTGGTGAAATTACAGAATTTTCTCTGGTGACATATGCTGGATTTCTCCAATCATTGAATCTGCTTAAACCTCATTACTTTCCTATGGTTGACTAAATGTTTGCATTCATCTGACTGAATCAACAACCAGTGGATTTAACTACATTTTATTTTATTGTTTTGCTTTTTGCTTTACTCACTTGTGCATTATATGGAATAAATTCTTGCTTCCATTGTTACTTTGTGAATTTAACTGAGTCACCGTAGTTATATTTTAATTGCCACAATATATTTTAAAAGTCTAAATTTTAAAGCTTAAGGCTAAATATACTCCGAACAGATAAACAAACCAAAAAGTGATACAACTGTCTCTGCTTCCTCCCTAATTCTCAGAGCTCTTGTTTAAGATAACACACATTATTGCCTGCTATTTTACCTCACTGTGTTGTGCAATATGATAACAGTGGTTTTGTGTGCAGCACTTAATTGTTTATGTCTCCAAAGTCCAATTCTGAATGCAAGGCGCATGTGTCAGATATAGTTGAGAGAGACTAATGAAATCCATTCAAGGCCATAATAACAAATACTTTACAACCTCAGCATGTGAGAACATGCAATAATACCTATACCACCTTCACGCAGTAAAAATATATGGCATAAAAACCATGCATTACACAGCAAGGGTGAGGTCTGCTAAATAATTCTGTAATTAAATCAAAAATACTGCTTGATTATTGAAAAATATATTATTGTTTGTGAATACATCCCATATTAGCTTTACCATTTCACATGGCTACTTACAAAGACTGTTTATCACGGTCCTTTAGGGTCATTGTTGAGCAAATTTAGCTCTGACATCGCAAGCACTTGAGGAAGGCATTCACACGCTGAAACAGCTGCATTTCTCATTTTGGTTTCATAAGAGTTCCTGACAAACAATGTGTTTGAAAGCAGAAATGCACAACCACTGCACTGGCTTCAAGTAATGTAATTCAAAATCTAGATGTTTACTATACAGACATATGGAGTTAAAGTTTCCATAAAGAGTTAGTGGTCACTTTATGTTTGTGTTTAGCCTTGTTTTATTGTGGTGAACATATTCTTCATGCTGAGAATCCCTTGAGAAAACATCAATAGGAACAATCCAGTTCTTTGTTGTGATTTTAAAACAATATTGAACAAGGACAATATTAAATACATAATTATCCAACTCTTAGGAGTTCAAAATAATATTTAAAAGTCTTAACAATGATTTTGGTGTTACATTGAATTCAAATCCATCCGGTGACCTGATCTGTGTTTCAGAAGGATTTACTCTCATTTAACGAGAGCCTTGTTAATCTGTCCTTTCGTTAGCTGTTAGAGGGCACGGCCTGTTTGGCATTTCATATGTGCCGGGTATTGACATTCGCTGCAAGTTTGGATGTTGGAATATTGATGTTCAATTTTTCAATTTCCATAGTCTATCCCACATGACAGAGTTTGTTGGGATAGATGCTATAATGTGATTATAGATCATGTGCCAATAGAGAGCAATTATGGTACTGGAGTAACACAACTCTTTCTTTTAATAGATCTTTAACATAAACATATAAACCTTTGAAGATCTTCCATTAACTAGTTATTGCTGACACAAGTCAGAATTATTCAAGCCACAAGTCAACATCGTTAAAAAAGGCTTTAAAAACATATTTTCTGCAAAGAACTACACTGCCACTAATCAGAGATTCACCAATCAGAGAGTATAAACTGCCCACTCATGCAATCTATAAATTACATCTTTCTTTTATTTATATATTCTTTTTTGTATGCACTGGTTGCCAAAACTTTGTAATAATTGAATTGTTTAATATTTATCTGAAATAATTCTCTGCATCACTTACAGTAAGGTTTAATTTGTTGATTATTGTTAATGCATTAACTGGCATTAACTGCAATCAGCAAAACAATTGTTACAGTATTTATGTCTCATCTTTTTTTAATGTTAGTTAATAAAAATACAGCTGTTCATTGTTTGTCCATGTCAGCTCAGGTCCATCAAATAATAGATACAACTTTTGATTTTAATAATGTATTAGTAAATGTTGCAATCAACATTAACTAAGATTAATAAATCCTTTATAAATGTTTTTCATAGTTAGTTTATGTTAAATTATGTGGTTAAATGTATACATCATAAACTAATTATGTTCAGCCATGAAACATAAGTTCAATTTTTCTAGCCAATCGGATTCACAAAGAGGTCGTATGAGGTTCAATGAATGCTGTGTCTGCGAACTATACTCTATTTAATTTTAGTATCCAAGTATTTACCAGCAGCAGCAGCAGCAGCAGCAGATTTAGCCTGCCAGGACTAAACCTATGCACGTTCTATTTACATAAATAAAGATTTCACAATCTATCCCGAGAGTAGTCATGACTGATCTAATGTTAACAAATGGAAGCTCGTTGTAAAGGTACTGAATTATCTTATGCTCACCAAGGCGGCATGTATTTTATTAAATAAAAATACAGTAAACTCATTATTTCAATGTATTATTATTCCAAATTATTCATATATATTTACTTGATATCACTATGAAGAAAATGCATACGGAAAATCCTGTAACAAAGGCTGCTGTAAAAGTGGGCAGTCACTGTTAGTAATAGCAACTCATTAGTAATAGTTACGTCTTTTGATAAAGAACAGGAAAAGCAACTGTGAAAGTCCTACATTGAGTACATTACATACGTGTACCCTAAGGCCATGCCATTGTGTGATATAGGTTACATGAGCATAGTGTAGCCTACATAGTGTGCATGTATATATCACTGTTGAGTTTGAATAGGGGTCAGCTAGAGGCCCTCTATGCATGTCATCATCAAGGCGTGCTAATGCAGAGCCTGAGGAACAAACTGGTTGAAGGGAGAGATAAAGATAGATGAAGGTTTCCTCCTCTTCCTCAATCAGACATCACGTACCAGCCCACTGATTGATGCCTCATGAATAGAGCTGCTCCTCACAGCCAGCTAGTTAAAGTGTGTTTGTTCCAATTTGTTCTTTTTAAGCTGTATTGTGTGAAGCAGACAAAGCCGTTCCCTGCAGCATTGTTTCAGAGTGGATTACTGCTAGCCCCAGCAAGCATCAGCCTCATAAAATCAATTTACGCTTCGCATGTCACTGATTTGTACTAATTAGCATAACTAATATGACCTTGTGGTCTGTTTTAATGAATTGGTAGACACGGTACATTCGGGTTATTGAACAATACAATATTTGCATTGAAATCACTTGACAGCTGCAGGTTTGATTCATGTGACAATGTATTTTCTGTTCAAACAGGAGCTTGGGCAAAATCTATTTATCTATCTATCTATCTATCTATCTATCTATCTATCTATCTATCTATCTATCTATCTATCTATCTATCTATCTATCTATCTATCTATCTATCTATCTATCTATCTATCTATCTATCTATCTCTCTCTCTCTCTCTCTCTATGGCAGATTGTATTTGTGGGTGGGACTTTATCATTCTGAAGAGCATTTGATTGGACAAAAATATGTGTTGCAGGATGAAGTCATCAGTGTTTTGGTCTGTTTCTCTATAAAACAGTGACTATACATTTAAATACCCATTTTTGTAATATGTAGGACTACATTGGCACATGGACTAAGGCATAAAACTAAAACCAATTTTCATATAATAGGGTCAATAAAGTGGCTTTATTATATTTCTATATTTAACTTTTATAGTTCAAACTGTAAATGCAAATTCGTTGCTTTATTGAGATAAACATATGAATTACTTGTGGCACGTGTAACCTAAATATCCAGCTGGACCAAATCTAAGCTCTGGACATTGATTAAGTAAACTTTGGACTTGTTTTTGTCTCTCAGAAGCATGAAATCCTTTACTTGTCTTTGCATGAATCACGAATCATGACTGCATTTATGCTACATTTACTTAATTGTCATTAGTTTATTCAGAAGAACCGCTTTATATATTGCACTCGCTGTTGGTTTATAGCTTAATGTTTCTCGTTGTGCTCTAGTCTCCTTCAGCAGACAAAACAAAAGCCCAGCATCTGGTTGAAGCTCAGTTCATGTACCTTTAAGTGAGATGTTTGTTCTGGGGTGTTTGGGATACAACAGAGCAGAACAGCGTGATCCACGGTAGTCATTGAGGTCAGGAATCTTGCCAAGGACATAGGCCGAAATTTCAACATGTGAAATGATTGACCAGTCAACTATATTATGCAAGAGCACTGTTGATGTTATTCGGGAAGTTCTTGCTGGTCTTTATTCTCATGATGAGGTTTGTTTTGTAGGTTTAATGCCTTGTTATATATTGTGTGCTGCTCAAGTTCGCAGAGGGTTTCGGTTAAGTTGTCTTTGGGTACTGATCTGAGACCAGTTCTGTGGTTTCTCTTTTGATGGTTATGATCAGAACTGGGCAGGGATAAAGCTGGTCCTAGATCAACATAAGAGGGCACTGTCTGAAGATGAACAGGAAGAGAGCTGTTACATGCATGATGAGAAATGATATGTTTCCCAACTGTAGATCAAAAGAACAAAGCTAAACCACAAGTAGTAAACAGCCTCTGTGTTTCACATGTGCCAGAGCAGCTGAATTGACATTTAAAGGCTACAGTTACTTCAATATAAAACACAAAAAAGCTCATAAACGAAAGAGAGAGAGAGAAAAGAAACAGCAAACACAAAATCTTTGTACAGCAGTCAAGCCCTAGTTATCAGAGTCAGGCCATGATGAGAGTGCAGGTCATTTCTAATTTATAGCTTCCATTGAAAGAAGACAAACCTAACTGTATTATGTGACCTTCAGTCTTTTGAGGTGTGTTTGCTAGTCAGACTATCAGGTCATGATAACATGTTGTTGGGAAGCGTGCAGTCAAGTGCTGATTATGAGAGACAGTGTAAGAAGTGCCACATTATTGTTCTTCTTTGCGTGTCCAGTGTGGGAAAGGAATCACATGTTCAACCCACATGAGTCATGACTGGAAAAGTATCAGTTTCCGCCCATAATTACTTTTCCTAAAAGGTTTCAGCTTGCCTAGGTAAAAAGTTGACAGCTTTGAGGGGACTTTACATTATCTATCTATCTATCTATCTATCTATCTATCTATCTATCTATCTATCTATCTATCTATCTATCTATCTATCTATCTATCTATCTATCTATCTATCTATCTATCTATCTATCTATCTATCTATCTATCCATCCATCCATCCATCCATCCATCCATCCATCCATCCATCCATCCATCCATCCATCCATCCATCCATCCATCCATCCATCCATCCATCCGTCCGTCCGTCCGTCTGTCTGTCTGTCCGTCCGTCCGTCCGTCCGTCCGTCCGTCCCTCATCTTTCTGTTTCTCTTTTTCATTGGATGGAAAACAGCAGCCTTGTTTCTCTCAGAAGAAAAGTAAATATACTTTTAAATGTCACACATTCACTAAGGCAGACTCATATCTCATCAAGTCACGTTTATATAAAACAGAAAAATAGAGTATATACACTATATATGGCATGTGCCATACAAGGAAACAGTCTAATCAGTCCACAGCGCTACAGTATGTGGGCCTTGTGTTCTAGGACAGCATGGCCTTGATTGGTCTGTGCCACCTGGTGGTGCGGTCAGGCTGTCCTCACAAACTGTTCGTTTCCAATGGGATTACATCTCAGAAGTCAAGAGGGCATGTGCAACAATCATCAGTAATGATGCAGAGCCCCAGGAGAATGTGATTTTTCTTGATAGTATAGAAGAATGGCTGAGTCATCTCACTCGCGTGGTGCAATTGAGAATATGATTCAACCTTCTTCTGAAACATTTTGGTGATTATTAAGAAAGGAACACAAAATATAATAGGTTGAATTCTCACTGGTTGAAAAAAGCATTTTGCAGTACTTGGTGAAATTCGTATTGTATGATCAGGCAAATCAGTGCATCTTGTGCTGTATAATAGACTAATTATGCTCAAAAATGTAAGGTGTATATTATACTGTGTGTCTATACATTTACAGAATCACATAAAGCGCTAGGACAATTGTATAAATATTAAATAGTATTAATATTAAATATCAGAAATGTATATGTTCATATAAATATCAAATTAATAAATATTACATTTAAAAATAATAAAACAAAACACAATAAATGTATTAATAAATAACTTGTTTTTATATAATTTCTCTTTTTAGGTTGCATTTTCTTCCATTTGGGTTTTGAGGCAGCCATCTTGTGAAATTGGAACTGCCGTCTTGTCGTTATGGTGTGATAGGATTTGCCTCAGAAACACTGCATGAAATGCAAGAACACCCAGTTCTAGTGGTGGTGAAAGAATATGTAAAATAATACAACCAGATGGCTCTCTGGATGCCATGCAGCCTTGCTCTCAATGAACACTTGGAACTTTCCAGAGAAGTCTATTGTGAATAGCACTGAAAGAGAGTACATGCTTTCCCACAGGAGAATAGTGCATCGTTAGAGCTGAAGTGTGGGCTTCAGCCCTTTCTTTCCTCCTCTCCTGCTTTCATATGAAAAAGATTAAGTAACTTTTGAAACACTGATCTGGATTTTCACCCCCACAGTCTGCTTGTGAAATGCAGGAATATTAATATATTTTCCAGTCTGGGATTCTGTGTCTGTGTGTTATTTATTCTGAAACGTTTTGTCACTTCCAAGCTTTTGGAGTCTTTGACTGAATGGAGCCAACTGTATAAATATTTTACAGTATTGTTTCCAATCTATATTGTTTCCATTCTTTGGGGGCTATTGTGGCAACATAAGTGAGAACTATTAAAGCAACAACCACCTCTTTGTTATACAGTAAATCATATGAAATGATGTTGATTTTTCCAACCTAAACGAGTGCCAATTATAAAAGGGGAAATAAGAGTGAACTCTGTGGTCAATTTTTTTCCAATAATAACTATAACCCAGTATATACAAAGATAAGAAATGAAATCAAATAAATAAATAAATGTTTAGGTCAACTTTTTTATGCAAATATTATGCTAAAAATATATATTTGTAATTAATAATAAAACATGCTGAATAGAAGAATTATCATTAGGAGTCTCTGAATGTAGCCCGGATTACAAATCCTGTTAAATTGCAATAATACAAAAGCTAGTATTACATTCATAGCCACTGTATATAAGTAAAATATTATAAAATTGTGATATGATATAATGCAGTGATATGACATAATTCCTCAATGTAAATCAATTTTACTTGAAAAATAAACTACATTCCCACACCTATTAATGCATGTCTCATGCATTTAGGTTCTCAGTGAAGTTTCTTTTATACTTTCTAAAAAGTTTGGAGGGGGCAAGTAAGGTATCGCACTCGGTACACGTCGCCATCCAATGAGTGCACGCCGGCTCGGTGACGTTGCCAAACGCTACCGGCCGACACGCCCCCAGCATGGAGACAATCAGCTTTAATCGGCGCACAGCATACTGTCACTTTAACGTTGCGAGGACTGTCTACAGCCACGATGGGAGTTTTGATAGTCAACCCAGACAAGTTTTCAGAGCTCTCATCACCGGAAACTTATCTCTAAAGGACGCAAGCAGTCGGTGTGGCGCGCTCACGGCTCGATCTCGCATGATTTACATGCAGGATGTCAGTGTTGCTGAAAAGCCGGTAAGATAGTGCAAAGTGAGTTTGCTTACGAGAGCTGCCTATTCAGCATCACACAAAGGGATCTACTGAGTTCAATGGTCTACTGTCATTGGGTTTGAATGTCATAGAGAAACAACTCCTATTCTTCAACGAAATGGATCACTTCGCTGCAGAGTGCCTTGTGTCAATGTCCAGCCAAGCTATTGTCCACGGTCCAAAAGGGAATAGAGAGATCAAGCCAGAAACTGCGGCTGCACAGAGGAATGGAGAAGATACCAAGGAGCCTTTGAAAGACAACTCGTCTATTTTTGTGGTGGCGAGAATTTTGGCGGATTTTAATCAACAGACCCCCACCAATTTTGCCGAGCAGGCAAAAATAAAGGAGGAGAGCACGCCACCAACAGCAGCGACCCTAACCAGAGATGATGGGAACTCTGCCACACCTACCACCACCGGCGACTCTGCTCTTAAACAAAGAAGCAAACGATTTAGGGGTCGACTTGAACAAGAACCCCCACAGAAAAAGCACAAATGCCACTATTCAGGTTGTGAAAAAGTTTATGGCAAATCGTCCCATCTCAAAGCCCACCTAAGGACACATACAGGTCAGTTTCCATTCCTGCCAAGTGTATTGCCGTTTCGCAGGTCCTATGTAAACATCGTGACATTTACGCTTTGGGCACATTGTGTTCCGCACAAGGTCAGTTTATTTAGGCTATGACGAGACAACTGTTGCCTTGCAGTGGTATTCTTTATTAAACACGCACTTACTCTAACTATTCGTTTTAAAGGAAATAAGTTGTTATTCGAGGTAAGTATCGTAAATATTGTCATGCCCACTAGGAGGAAGCTATATGGTAAACAGCAACAGTTCTTCTCCCCCCAGAGCCTCGCCTATATGAGCCAACTAAACAAACACACATATGTCCAATAAAGCAGTTTTCAGTACTTTATTGGCACGATTATTCTGCGTACAATGTTACCAGCGCATTAATCCACACAATAAACGGTGACAGAAAAAAACAACAGTAAAACAAAGTGGCTGGAATGTTAATAAAAATAATAATAGTGATAACAGTGTACCATAAAATAAACAATCAACAAGAATACAAAAAAAACCAAAAACTATTTACGACATATGTGTGTACGTGCTCATGCATACAAACATATTTTTACTATACATTCAATACCTTCTCACAAAAATCTGCTCGCAATTAAATAGAACACACTGCTGGGGCAAAAAGAGCCAGGCACCCCATGATGTAATCGCTCATAAAGTCTTGTAGGCTATAGTTTCAGGAGGCGATGGTGGTAGTTTGCGAAAAGTCCCTGGCAATAGCGCGCGGCGCAGACAGCGAACGGCTTTTAGAGTCCAGGAACAGCGGGTTCGCGCATAATTCGGTTTTCTTTGCGTTAGTCTTCTAGATGCATGCAAGGGGGGTAAAATAATAAAAAAATGAATAAAAGATGAGGGTTGGTGAGACTTCTGCGGTTGCTTGTTTGACTGTTAAGCTCTTTGTTGTTATGTGCCACACCCCCGTCGGACAGACTGCCAGCTGATCTGGCCAGCAACAGACTCGACCATCCGAGCGCTGAACCGCGCGCGTACCCGCCCGCGTACCCGCCCTCAGCGCAGACCTCAAGCCTTTAGACGGTTAGGATGGAAAATATATTTAGAAAAGTAATTACACGTTTCTGTTCCGCATTTTCACTTGTCGTGAAGTGCATTGCCACCGCTATCATTTTTATTAATGCCACGTTGTCATGTCCGACAATAGATGGTCCTCCTGACAGGAAACCTGCTCTAAATCGAAACGTTCTTGACACCTAACGGCGTCTAGCCTCAGATCAGAGATAAACTGCAGAAGTGTTAATTGTGTCAGGGTTTTCCGAAACACACCCCTGGTTACTCTAAATGATGAATGTTCAGACAGTGCGATGTGTTTTATCAGGTAAAATAGATCAGATAGAGTCCTCTTGTTTCAAAGTATGATGCTAGATTGATATTCTCAGTTCTTTATCGTAATCTCTGCTTAGTACAATATAGAAATGTAAGAATGTGTAGGCTAATTGTTGCTCGTGTTGGTTGACCACAGTTATCTGAATATTAGGGGAGGAGACTAGCCTAGTTTTGCACATTCATAGACTGTATAATTAGGTTGTTAAGGTTCAGCTATTGTGCAAAATGTATAGCTTTGTGATCGCATTCTAATTAAAGCACTACTGCTAAATATAGAAAAACACTATGTAACAAAAATCTAGTTAAGCTAGTTGTCCCCACTCATCCAGAACCCACCCAACTAATCAACCATAGTGACTCATCATTGTGGTTATGGTGTTCTGAAAATATGATAACCGGACAGTTTAAACTTCCATCTTTGAAATTACAAACACAAATACCACACCTCATCAGTTAGAAAAAAAGCTGTCAGAATAATACAAAAGGCACTACCATGCCTATCAGGATTTGCTGCCACTATGAATAACATATCTGGTGAGGCAGGACACCTCACATTGATTTAAAAATAATACATACTGTATATAGTGTGGGTTGACTAGATTTTCTTGTATATAATATATAGCTTTGAAGAACTCAAGGTGGGCGTGTTGTCTGCACAGTTGCAGTTCCTTTTAGTTTTTACTTCGCTTGATAATAGGCTGGGTCTTTTACAGTATATACAATAACATGTTTATGTCAGAACACATCACATGCCACCCTGCATTCAGACATATTGTTCTGTAAAACTCCAGCTTCAGCTGTGGTCCAGTGTATGGTGTTGGTTATGTGTCTGTACAGTACATTTCCCGGTGTTAAATCAAAACCGCTTTGTGTACATATGTGAACTGGTTCCCATATGTACACCAAGAACTGTTGATTTAACACCGGGGGATTTACTGTGTCGTGTTGACATGTCAAAGTAAGTCAGATAAACAGCTCAGTTCATCATTTGTGGTGAATTTGTTTATGGTGAGTATTTAAGACCTCACTCACTTCCTGTCTTTCAGTTGGTCTATTCTCTAAATTGCAGACGTTAGATTGAATTTCACTATAGTCACCGGTCTGCGATCGAACATGATTCGGTTTAACAATGAGTGTTCCAACTAATTTGTTTTGGTAATCAGAGAATGTGGGTCATTTGAGTTCAGAAGCCCAGGTTAAGCCAACCTGCTCAGTTCTGGGCGCCTTCCTTAAGCACTCAGCAGATTTTCCATCAGTCTCTACCAATGGAGCAAAGAGAAGATGGATCTTTCTCCCAGCCACACACTGCTTTTGAACTGAAGGGGGAACACAGAGTTATAAAAACAAACTCGGGGAGCCAAAAGTACAGAGGACCTCATTTGACTTCAGCAACCGCCCTAAATTCCCTGCTGGTTCTGGTTTACACCCTGCTTTGGATAATTTTTCTTAATCCAGCAGGAATTGGGCACAGAGAGTTGCATCCAGCTTTCTACTTAGACCGTAGTTTCGCCGATGGAGTCATATACTGTAGCGGTAGGATAAAAGCTTGGGCTCTGGGGCTTTCCTTCACGTGCAGAGATGCAGTCACGCTAGTCAAACTGCTTTCGTGAAAACGATAAGTAATTTCTGAAAAATGCAACAGGTCTTGATATGTTTCTTTTTTTGCATTTTACTGCCATGGCAACTTAGGGATAAAGTGTAAATAATATTTGTTTAATTAGTTCGCTAGACCTTTGCGGTGCTCTTGCGTTATTCCGCGGAACGAGTAGTTCCAGGGTAAAGGGGGAAGGCCTAAACATCACAAGTGCAAGCTTGCTGGAAGACGAAGGCGTTTTATGATAGAGCTAGAGCAGATGTACTGTCGTGATCAAACGGCACAGAAATATTGCAAAGGGCTCCGCTTTGAAATGCACTGCAGCAAATGCAGTTGTTTAAACAGCACTGAAAGGAACCTTTAACTTTGTACTTTTGAAGACTATACTATATTGCATTAGTATAGATAACTGTGTCAGTGCAAAGTCTTTTAGTGGTTACTTCCCTTCCCAAGAATTTGTTACTAGATCACATAACTTTTTAAAGCACTTGTTTGCGGACTAAAATGACCCTTTCCATCTTGCTAACTGTCTTATACCACATACATTTGCCAAGCCACCAATTTTAGGTTCTGGGTCTATTTGTAGCTCTGTTTTCTTTTTAAAGAAAGACTATGTATTGTAGCACAGCTATTCTGTGGTAACCTGTGGTTACAGCGTGTCCCTCACTGAGATAAGTCTGGTAAAATAACCTTCTTGTGACCTTTTGACAGGACCTTTTCAGTTTAGGCTGACCGAACTGCAACTGCCTCCGTTCTCTGGGTGCATCCTGGACTTTAATCTCCACTTTGTTGAGGTTTATAGTCATGTTAAGATTAGTTCATGGCATAGGAGAGCATCAAGTATAATATTTGACAGATGTTTTATGGCTATGCATAGTCTCAAGGCAAAAAGGAGGACACACAGGACAGTTTGAGAGGGTAGAAAGTAAGGAAAAGATTCCAACTAGCATGTGGCGGGATAAGGCAGGGCTCATTAATCATCCTTATAAACACAGATGGACAGATTCAGAGAGATGAGTTGTTAACTGTAATGGTGCACAATATGCTTGCAGATGGTAATTTATAACATGTTCATTACTTTATTAGGCCGCAGTTGACTTGTTATGAGAAAAGGAACCTGTGGTATGAATACATGCAGAAGAAATGGGTGTGGGGCCATCCGGGAACAAAAAAAAAAAAGATTTTCACAAACCTGCAAGTTTCGGTTTAGGAAGAGGAAGTGACATGGCTTGAAGAGACTGCCAAGGCCATGGCCGTGACGTATTCTGGCTGTTCGTTATGCAAAAAAGACACGGTGTCCTTTCAGTGCATGTGAATTTCTCATAAGTGTAGTTCCTCTGAAAGTGTTTTGCATACAATATACGACTTGAAAATATTTAGCTTAAAGTGAAACTGCTGTATTAGTACTTATACCTCCACAGTATTAGATTTCTACACATATAAAGACTTAATGTAATTCAATAAAGCAATGCTTGATTCAAGTGCAAGTGCAATTTGTCGCATAATGTTGATTACCTCAAAATATTAATTCAACTCGTTTCTCATTTTATTAAAAACAAAAAATGAAATAGAAGTAAATCAGGCCAGCTTTTAGAGGATTTAAAAGCACATACATAATTGTCTTGTTAAAACTTGAGTTGCAAATCTGTTTAAATGAAGTAATTTTAGGGTTTTACAGATTTAAGTGTTGTGTCATCACAGTAGCAAAGTGCATGCAAGTTATGTAAAAGATTAGTTAGAAATTTTATTTTGCATAAACATATTATGTTTATGTCTTGTGGCTATACTATTCAAACATGGAGTATTTTAATGTTTCTGAATTGGCCTCATTTACACCTATGTTGAAAATCAACATTATGCCTTAAATGCTATTTATTAAGCTTAAAGGGATAGTTCACTCAAAAATGAAAATTCTGTCATCATTTACTCACTCTCAAGTAGTTTCAAACCTGTATGAATTTCTTTGTTCTGCCGAACACAAAGGAAGATATTTAGAAGAAAGTGTGTAACCAGGCTGTTTTGGGTCACCATTGACTTCCATAGTAGGAAAGAAATACTATGGAAGTCAATGGTGCCCCAGAACTGTTCTGTTTCCCACATTCTTCAGAATATCTTCCTTTGTGTTCAGCAGAAAAAAGACGTTCATACAGGTTTGGAACTCCTTGAGTAATTGATGACAGAATTGTCATTTTTGGGGGAACTATCCCTTTAACTTGTACTGAACCCAGTATATTTCCCTAGCCTGCATTCGGTTAACTCACTTTCCCATATAATCCTCTTTAAAGTTTTAAGGTACAATATTCACCAGACTTGTGTTTATTAGCATTCCCTTCCAATACTTTTTGAAAGTCAAGGCTAAATGAAATAGTACATTAGGTTTAGAAATTCATTTCAATGGCAAACCCATGACGGACCCTCGTGATCAGAATGGGTACATGTGGCCCCCGTTTTCTGGGTTAATCTCCCTCGCCCCATAATCTAATCTGCTCCCTATACAACTCTATAATGTCATCTGGGCCCAGTTCCTAGACTCATTATCCTGATTGGGCTTCTCAGGACCTATATCACTAGTCCTTGTACTCATGGGAATATTTCCAGGGATGTGGAGGGGCATGTTACCACATCAAGCCACTAAGTACTTGAGAGAGTCTTCAATATTGATAGCACGCCTCAGATCAAACTGTTGCATGATGTGCTGTGCAAGGGAGGTTAAATGAGATCACCTCCAAGGCCTCAGAGGTTTTTGTAATCCTCCGCCACATTGAGATGGTAAGTATGAGCAAGCGTAGCAGTGGGATGTAAAAGATGAGAGCGAATGCGGTACACAAATTGCTCATTGTGCTGAGTGGGTTGGTGAAGAGAAGGGGGACACAGCAGGTTGAGGGTCTAAGGTTACCAGACTGCTTTGTCTGATCTCCTGCAAATATGAGGAGGTGGGGTTTCTCTCCAACCCAAAATGCTATGGAGAATAGGAGGACAGATTTAGTCACAAATTGATGAGCAAGATTGGCTAAAGCAGCTTTGTTGGGGGAAGGATCCTAAAAAGGAAATTGTGCCACCAAAAAGGATGTTTTTTTTTTTTTTTTACAAACTGACGATCCTTAACTTATTTTAAACGAGATTGGTTCAAATTAAAACATTTAGTTTTGAATCCTAACTTAGCATTATGTAGTTCTACTATCCACATTGAGTATTATGAAATAGATGGTTATTGACCCACTAAAGGTCATGCTGCCTCTGTGTGTGGCTTGTATGCATTCGCTTCGATCACCAGAAGCACCATACATGCATACAAAGCCCATAATCATCTATTTCACAGTTGGTTAGCTTTTTTGTTTGGCCTGTAAACTCTTATGTTTGTTATGTGACCCTTTTCATTGTCTTCAATAGTCCCAGTAGTGTGCACAATGTAAAGACGACATTGTTTTGCTACAGAATTTGGTGCATGGACAAGAATGGTGTACGTGATCAAATGTTCTCACTTGAACAATAGAGCTGACCGTTGGTTCAAGTGTGCATTAAAGCAGCGAGTTCCTAGAACACCCTCCTCCCAGGTTTATAGCAAATACATGCAAAATTAAACCGACTCGTCAGCCATTTTTCTTTCCTCTGCGCAGGGTTATTTACAGACATGACATCCTGTACAGTCATCCTGCCTGTGGTTCAAGTGGAAGGTTTTAGAGGATGGGTGGGACTTGGGCACTTCTGCCCTGTGCTGGGCACAGTGCCATGGCTGGGGTGGAGTGGGGCTGGGCCTCAGTGTGATGGTGATGGCTTCACAGCAGGGATTCTGTTTTCTCTGACTAAAACTATTTTCCGTTCCACACCCCTGGCCTGCTACCTTGTAACCAGAATATATGTTAGATGCCAAGAGTGCATAGGCTTGGCTGACCCACTTGCCATTCAGGATACACACCAGCTAGTTAATTGGGAATGATGTTAAGCAGGGATATTATGAGTTTTATTTGTGCACCTGTGTTTATGTTTGAGAGAAGATTAGTACAAACAGAAGTTAAAAGATCTAGGCAATATGGTAACAATTTTAGGTTAGATTTTAAAATGTCATGTTATGACCTCCCAAAAAAGTAATAATTGAATTAAAAAGGTTTAAAAAAACATGAATCCAAAATAAATGTAATACGTACATTTCTAGGAACTTGATGCATATGCTTTGAGTACATTTCTAAAAAAAATAGATTGTGTACACTCTTCACACAATTGAACCAGTTATCTGTATGAATCAGTTTAATCCACTTAGCATGTTTCTTTTCTGATTTTTACTGCCGGCCTCCTGTGTGAGTGGTAGAAACCATGCTTTGGTGCATCTCTCTCTCACTCAAATATGATTGGCTGAAGTGTTGAAGCCCCCTGGGTGTTTCATCATGCTCTCATCCACCCTTTTGCAGTCATCCATCTCTCTTGAAGCAGCCCTCACTGACTGTAATACAGTTCTCTTTATTTTTCTTTCATATGAAGAGTTTTAAGCTGATATAAAAGCCAAAACACAACTAGGACTAGGTAACTCACCATAAATTTGGTACTGGAGTTGGTACCTTTCAAACTCTGCCGAACTTCTGTATTAGTTAGCTTTGGCAGAGACTTATAAAAACGAGTCTGTTCCTGCCTAACCATCCCCCCATTGCCCTGTGTCCTCTACACCCATAAGGGCGTAAGGTGACAGAACTGCTGAAGCGTTGTATAGTTTGAGCTCTTTTGCTTTCCTACATTTACTATGTATGGGTGTCGATTTCTCTGTGCAGGAAGAAGGGGTTGTGGAGCTAGTGTGGAGCTGTATTTTCAGCTTCCTGAAGCATGAGCCACCGGCTTAGGGTCTCACGCAAACTCTGCGTGGGGGCGCTAACACTGCAATTTGTGGGTGGGGATGTACTGTACGGAGAGGCAGAAGTGTGGGGGTGGGTACAGGGTGGGATCCGTTGTCAAAGCCCTCCATTGATGTAGGTCACTTGCTCAGCTGCATCTGCTGGCAATCTGAATTGGTGATTCTCTGCAGTAGCAGTGCATGCATTTGTTTTTTTGTGATGAGGATTGAGGGGTTGTTTTCTGCTTGGTGCCAGACCTTTGGTTTCCTTCCAGTATTTTATATTGTCATTAGCTCTTGCCAGTGAGATGTTTGACCCCTTACTGTCTAATAAATCTGAATAATCGAATGCGATTGTTATGCGCATCATGTCAGTAAAGCCGGTTCTGTAATCAGTAGTAAATCTCCATCACCTGCTTTCAAATAGAGCAGCATTTAATACACAATGCCGTAGTTCACTGAAAAGCTACGCAATATCGCATTCATAATCGCAGACGATATAATCGCACGATTATGAAATAGAAGAAATCGTTCTGCAAATGTCGATTAGCATTTAATTATTACATAAAAAAAAGATAGAACAAAGTAGGGCTGTGTGATATTGAAAAAAAAATTATATCTCGATATTATGGGGGATTTTTTCGATTACAATAATTAGACTATATTTACATTTATGCATTTAGCAGACGCTTTTATCCAAAGCGACTTACAGTGCAATCAGGCTATAAATTTTTTTGTCAGTACATGTGTTCCCTGGGAATCGAACCACAACCTTTTGCGCTGCTAACGCAATGCTCTAACCACTGAGCCACAGGAGCACTGAGTGTTGAGTATTTTGCTGAGTGTGTTATTGTGCTGATATCTGACTACCGTGGACAGCTGCAGTTTTTGATATCCTTCATATTCTGTGTGGTCAGTTCACATCAGTTCTTTTCATAGAAGTTTAAATTAGATTTTTTTACATTTTATGGACAATGTTACCTTTTAATAAAGCCATTTTTTGTTCTAAAAGTGTACATATTGTGAGACAAATTGTTACATTTAATCAGTCAATTAGAATAATAAGACATTTAGGCTGTTACCAAACAAATGAAACCAGTTTTAAAAAAAATTATATTTGCAGAAGTTGCATCAGAAGTGGCATATTTACACACTGTCAGATGCAGCTCAGAGAAACATGGAGTGCTTTAACCTGCAGTTACAGATGCATAATGTTTTAATATTTGAAACATTGAATACTGATTATTTAAATTATTTAAAAAATGATTGATTCATTCAGGAACAAAACACAGTCATGTTCCTCAGAGACGCAAAACAGCGTTGTGTCTGTTTGGAATGATTTTTGTTGGAGAAATAGAGCAAAAACAGGAAATATGGTGTCTGAAATGTAAGTCTCTTAATTGATTTTATACAACAGTTCCAAAACAATCACATTTTTAATTATGCTTATTTTTGAAGAGAAAATGGCACTCTTTGTGTGATTTAAACTATTTGAAATTATAGAATTTGTCTGCCACCATATCTTAATTTTTGTGATCATTCTTAATGCATTTTAATAGACCGAATATTAAAATGCAATTTCTCATGCAATGAACAAACACACTAAATGCGCACACGCACTGTTTAACACACAATACATCTTCACGTAATGTATGCGTTCACTCTGTTGGTGTTTTGTTTGGTTTTTGCAAAATACTCGAAAATGTCAAATTGCACATCGTTAAAATAACAATTACGATATTATCACAGACGATATATATAACACACCCCTAGTCTAAATAATTTTTCAACAGTGTAAGTCAGGGGTCACCAAACTTCATCCTGGAGGGCCGGTGTCCTGCAGAGTTTAGCTTCAACTTGCCTCAACACAACTGCCTGCAAGTTTCAAGTATACCTAGTAAGACCTTGATTAGCTGCTTCAGGTGTGTTTAATAAGGGTTGGAGCTAAACACTGCTGGACACTGGCCCTCCAGGACCGAGTCTGGTGACCACCGGTTTAAGTCAATGAAAGTCAGTGACACCCAAAATAACATTGAACCCCATTGACTTTCATTGTATTGACAAATAAAGCACTCAGGCATTTCTGAACGAAGAAAGAAATTCATACAGGTTTGCATGAACTATCACCTTTAAGTTTTGCATCACTCGAGAATGTAAACAGAGCCTCAAACAGCTTTGACTAATGTTTGAACGCTTTTACACGGTTAACAATAGAGGAAACATGTTCAAGATTAGACTTCATTAGCAATTTTTGTTAATAGCCATTTAATTTATACTCTTGTAAAAGCATAAAAATAAAATTTAGCTCAGTGTCCTGACATTTAGCAGGCTTTGTGTCTGCACATGAGCTGTGGGTGACCCCACCCACCTGCCCTTGCCTGTTACATTCACAGGCTTGTGGCTACAACTGTCTTAATGGAAAATGGGGTTAACATAATTATGCTGTGTTGAAAAACAATCCTAGTGGCCTAGTTAGGCTAGGACCCATAGGAAGATCCGTTCTAAAGCTACAACAATGAGAAGGGCAATGCTGTGAGATGTGCTCTTTGTGAGGTGGGAAAATATAGAGGGGAGGGGACATAAATCTGCAGCAGTTGTGGCTGCTTCCTCATATAATGTGTCTTAGACCGTGTGTGCACATGTGTTGTAGAGACTGGGAGAAGTGAGTTATGTCTACTATGCTTAGAAGGCTTGATTGAAATGCTTGATGTGAAGGCTCTTCCGTCAGACACAAGGCCAGTACTATTGTTCACATTTCTCAACCGCATCAAAATCCTGGGAGGAGAATATGCAATTGAAAGGCAAGTGGATTTTAGCGTTCTTCATTGAAGACAATAGAGGATGATAAATTAAACATAGTTGCATTTGTCACAATGTCTCTGGACAAGTCTGGCCCAGTCCTAATCGTTGCACCTGACCTAGCTATAATGTCTTTGTTACACCCATATGCATTAGCATTAATCCTCAATCTCTCAAAGTCACTGAAATCTTGATCTGACTCACAAGACTCAATGTGGTTAGTCAACCCGGCACCCATTAGCACATGCATATGGATGCAGGTGAATGCTGCACACTGGTGGTGGATGAGGAGATTCCCCCCTCTATGTAAAGTGCTTTGAGTACCCAGAAAAGTGTTATATAAATGTAACAAATTACTATAATTATTATTATATGTGTGGTGCACTTCTGTCTTTTTTGTTCCATTCCCACAGTTGTCTCTAAATACTGTGATCTGGGGCAAACCACTAGAAAAGATTTCGCTCAGTCAGCAATCTTCTCACTAGACCTTCACGAGATTAATATTAAGTTGTGTGTAATGTAGATATGACGATAACGCTGACAATTTGGCTGCCTTTACACTGCAAGTCTTGATGACCAATTCTGATTTTGTGACTATATCCGATTTTTTTTGGGACGACGTGTTTGCATTTGTTTTAAAAGTGACCCGTATCCGATGTGTGCATTTTACACTGCACTTGGTGAAACAAGCCAAAAATAGCATATGACATCACAAATCAATTTGAATAGTACATTGAGTTTAATTTATTGACATGGAATTCAAATAAAAACGTTTTTTAATGCAATAGTTACATCTATACATCAAAATAATTCTATAGCCTAGTACAAATTATTCAGGACAGTGATGTATGCAGCTCCGCTAAAAGTTTGCGAGTGGAATAATACTCCGTGGTAGATATTGTTAAGCATGTCCAATCGTCTGTTTTTTTATTTTGTAATTAAAACCAAATATGTTCATCAGTGATTGTATATCAAAGGCATGGACATGTTCGTGTGCATTTATTTTTTGTCGATTTAAATGGATCGAACGGGACTGAAGCACCCATCTGTGCACGAGCGATCACTGACAACAGCAGCAACGAGCACTCGGCGTGATTTCAAAAGCAACACATTTCAACGTCAGATCGCCCTTTCATTTAACACAAACAAATGAAATTAATACTCTGCTACTCAACTAGAGATGTTTCATTTGTGGCAGGTATGTCTGTACCTCAAAATGTTTAAAAAACTCACTTTTCAATGACGTAGGAGTTGCATTTACATGAAAAACATGATCTGACCGCTTACACGGCAGGCGCAAATGCACGAATCCAATTCATATCTGATTTATTTCCACATATGAATAAGGGCCTGAAACCAATCGTAGAATATTGGAATCCATGCGTTTTTTTCCTGCTTGCATGGTCATGGGCCATATCTGATCTGTGCCACATGGGAGGAAAAAAACTGAATTGGGTCACTTGAACTTGGGTCAGTGTAAATGCGGCCTTTGTTAAATTGCCCACAACTATAACGCAAGTCCAAACTGTGTTTGTGCCAGGCTTTGTGGTATTTGGTCTCCATGGTGTGTTGCAATCTTTGTGAACTCACTTCTTGGCAACCTTAGTTAGATGTAGGGCGTGACCTTTATCTTTATCTTAATCGCACATTTTGAAAAAAGCCGCAGCATATCAGTAATTTTAGCCCACAAAAATCAGAAAAAAGTCCCGCGAGATCCTGGAGGGACTGAGTTGCTGATGGGATTGCATACACTCACAAAATTCCCTGCTCCTGTGGGGGTAGTGATGAGATCATCTCCGCAAACATCTCAGCCCTGGTGGAAAGGGGAAAGCCTAATTGTTGGCAGAAATTCCCCAGTTTGCGGAGAACTCTCTTGCAGACAGTCTTGGAAAGACTGCGATTTAAGAACCGGCCTGTCTGGGTCTCCAGAGGCCCAAAGCAGTCTCGTCATTAACATTGAGGGCTTGAGCTGGCAGACTTCTGCATGACCCACCAGGAATAAATTACAACCTGCTGGTAAGTGCTGCAACTACATTTGTGGTGCCATTTTGGAGATCAGGCTTGTTGTGGTTTTCCACAGATAACAAATCAGTGGTAGACTAGAGGCTAGGACACAGTGTGCCCCTGATTCAGAATGTCTGATCTAATTGGGGTCATCATGGGCAACATCGAGATCTAATACATATTATATTGAAAGCATCTAGTTTACTAGTTTGGTCTAATTTGCATCTGTATGTGTTGTATCGTTTTTTGCTTTGCCTCCGGCTAAAGATTACTGTCTGTAAGATTCTTGGCCAAGAAATCTTGTAAAAACTACATATTTGCGGTTGGAAATAGGCCTTTTATACTAATCTAAGATCAGTTTCCACTGTCCTGGTCCTTCACCTTCATTACTGCAAGTCATTTACAAATAGCAGAGTTTCTCCTGTGCTCCTGTCCTCCATTTTATGTGGACATTGTGTGACGTCTGCAAGGGATATGTCGGTTTGGTATCTAGAGGATTAATTCAAAGTATTCTCCTAATTACCGAATTAAAATGTCTTCTCAGTCGGAACTGCTTTCCGAGTGATCACAGCTGACGTTTGACTTGTAGACTATGCTAATTTCAATGTATGTTCTTGGGCATAAAGTGTGTAGCTATTGAGCAAGCCTAGAGAGTCCACTTTGAGCTTGTGGTTATAAAGGATTTGTAAGACCTCCCACTGGAGGTCCTTACTGCCTTTCTCATGTAGTGTCTGGCTGTCTCCATCCCTATCTCCGCCTGCGTAAGGGGCCTCACGGTTGAAGAAACCTGAGGAATTTTATCTTTCCCACACAAAGGTGCTGGTAGCTCTTGTTGGAACAGGTGAGCGACACCAAGTCTCCTGGATCGACATTCAGTCTGTACTTGTGTTGCTCAGATAGTGGCCTGATCAGATGTCTGTGGCATAGACTGTTCACCTCAAAAGGCCCCTTTCTCCTGTTTCCTACACATTTAAGGCAATCTGAAGTTGTTCATTCTTTGGGCCCTCTATGAAATCTAGTCGAGGATTTGCAATGTGTTTTTGTACTTGAGAGTAGGCATGAGCAAGAGTTTATTTACTGACCCAGTGGCCCCAAAAGAGAACAGTTATGTAAAGCTGCTGTCTGTGACATAATGGTATCGCCTCTGAAGGGAAACACTGTTGCTTGGCTACCTTCGCTATGGGATGTCCGTACTAGCAACTGTGATGTAACTGCTGCAAAGGGTAACTAGGTCACTGTGTTCGTTAACACCGAGGTCGAATCTAAAGCTCTCCTAATTACTGGCCCCTGTTGCGAAAAGGACTTGGGCACATGCAGTGCTGGTTGCACCACACCAAAGAGGGTGTAGCTCATCAGTGTGAAGACATGCCAGTTCCCATGCAACACAAACCACTTCAAAAAAAGTATCCTTTTGTACAAGTGCCATGCTGTGAATAAATATATTGACCACAGGCAAGGGGATGAGTGAAGTTTACATACATTTTGTTGTGGGTATTTGCATGCACAGTTTGACACAGTTACAACATGGGTTATGGCCTCACTATTGTTTTCCCAGAGGGACAAATAGAGGAAGTGTCCTTTTTTATGCTTTTTTGACGTGATGGATATAGCCGCAGCAACTTTCATCTGTTATGAAACCGCTACATGCTGGACAGTGTGACCTTTTACATAAGCCTACTTCAGAGCCACGTCAAGAGCGCCCTCGTTGGTGATAATAATATTCCTGGAAACCTGTCTCACTTGAACTTTTAGTCATGGTAAAACCATGCAAGCAGAAATTAGTTGCACGGTAAAGCATGGTAGTTGCAAATGGTCTTGTCTCTGGGGTAATGCTTTGTGTAACAGGTTCTTTTGAGCTTATATACTAGCTGCCCAGTGCACTAGCCTTTGCAGTGAACTGCAAACGGTGCAATTGTTGACAGAGTTTCCTGTAGCTAAAACAAAGCTATACATATTAGATGAGAATGTATAAACTTAAACTTAGAATTGTTGACAACTAACTGAAATAAATACATTTAAGTACTAAAATGATTAAACTATAAATGAAAAAACTTAATTAACTTAAACTTAATTTAAAGCTATATATAAAATAAAAACTCCTAAAAATAATCAATGCACATATAAAACTATACTAAAACTTAAATTACTAAAGCTAAAAATGTATTTGAAACCTGAAAATATAAAAAAATATAAAATATACAGTATGTAACTGATAATACAATAACTGACTGTAAAGAGCAGAGTTGTAGATTTGTTAAGCCTTTTTTTGTTTTGGGTGTTATTTTTCGAAACGGCTTTGCTCTCAGAAGAATTAGTCTAACACCTGCGCATTGTATTGATGTCACTATTCACACGTTTACATAGCCTAGTCCTGCTCATCTCGGTTATAACCTGTGAAATAGTCATAATATTGCAACTCTTAGCTTTGCTGTGAAGCTCCTCACCACTCATAACTCACACTTTACAACCTTGAGTTCCCACAGACTCTTTCTTGTATTAATTAGACTGTAAATCACAGGTTGGCTCCTGTCGTTGCTGAAGGGAGAATCTCAGACCATCCACTGCTCTGTCCCATTCCTACTACGCTAATGTTAGATCGTGTGTATTTATGTTTATATGCCACAATCATGACTAGATCCAGGATGTTTAAAAAAGGTCAAACAACCGTGACCCTCTCAGATTAGTTATTGTGGGTGTGGCATGTTTGGAGGTTAGTGGATTGCAGCTTTGTATATTTACAGTATGTTTGGATGGACTTGAATATGTGTGTTGCAAATTATGTGTTTTTGTACGAATAAGAGCACTTTTTGCTTTACTTAGTGGGAGTGTTTGTATGTGCGTAACTGTATATTTTTGTGCTTTTCGTCACGTGGGTGTGTGTGTGTGAGGATATATAGATTCAAGTGAACCTACACCGTTCTTTGCCTTTCAGAATTATGAAAAGTGCAGTCACAGAACCCTCACAATATTCAACGGTGGTTCTTAGACCTTTGTGGTGGCACTGCTAAGGGAGGGGAAACTGCTGTTGAAAAGCTGGTAAAATGAGTAAAGCAATTACCACATTTGTGGAGAAAGACAACCAATGAAATGGAGCTAAAATACATGTTGTATCTGACATGTGTGCATAAAAACAGAGTTGGTATCGCATTTACTCGGTTGTGAGGGAACCACACCGAGATCTATGTCCCATCTGGCTTTGGGTAGATTTGTGTCTAAGCCCACTTTTATTGCCTGAAGGGGAAGGGGTTGGGTATAATTTCCCATGCTTTTGGCTCACTGCTAGTTTCGTGTTTGAGTACAAGCTGGGGCAGGGTACCATAGTAAAGACTGTTAACCTGCCTAATTAAACTGGCTGTCTGGCTCTGCAACATGTGGTTGTAATGGGGGGAAGAAAAAAATACTTTGCAAGGTCATTTCGAGATGTGTGCCAGATCCAAATAAACCAGTGAGTATATGTTTGTGTGTCCATCAGTTATCTCAATAATGAGTCAGTAAATCCCATAAGCCTCTTTGGAGCAGTCAATGTGATACATGTCCCCCTAGTATTTTCATGATTCTCCAATTAGCATGATGCAATGCTTATTGAGCTGGAACATATGTTTTATTTTTAATGCAGTGCATTCTTGGTTTAATGTGTGGGCTTTCCACTCAGCTTAGTGATTGTAAAAAAAATAACTTTTTTGCAGACTTTTGCTTCTATAGGAGAGGATTAGCACGCTTTCATGAGCCGCTTCTAAATAGTTGTGCCACATCAGGTCTTCACGTCTGGTTAAAGACTGCTCATTTTGGGATTTAAAAGCCATCAGTGGAAGGTAAACCCTTGCGTGACCTGGATCTGAATGGCCTGGGTCATTCACTGCTGTTTTTAATGTGAACTGATCTTGATTCTGTGGTGATTTAGCTGCTCCAGTGAGTGAACTTGGATTGTATAGGGCCTGTATGGCTTTTTTTCACTGTTTTAGGTTCATCTTTTCTTCGCTGAATGCTGACTGTTAGCATACCAAGAGAAACCACAAAACAACTTCTAGATCAGTTTAAAAGAGTATATTATGCCAATGAAGCATGTCGGCACGGGCTTAATGGGGGCCATGTAGAATAAAAGGCAGCAGTAGGACTTTCTGTGCTGAAAGACTTCATTGTCCACATAAGGGCTGGACTTGGTTCACATCAGTTAGCACCGCTGCCCCTATTTATGGCTGTTAGCAACGCATGGTGGTGTTTATGATGTGGCTTCCTAAACACCTTGTTATTTGGAACAAGTTTGTACTTTCAAAAATAGATTCAAAGCACAGTTTCAACAATCAAATACTCTGAAGCACAGCTGCAACTTCTTATTTGTAGATGGCACATTGGCCTAGAATCTGTGAAGAGTGTAAAGCTTGTTCATATCACATATGTCTGAGTGATCATGAATGTGTGTCGTAAACACTAACAGCTGTGTGTTCTGCTTTCTCTGTGTGTTTGTCACAGGAGAGCGCCCCTTTCCCTGCACCTGGCCTGACTGCAGTAAGAAGTTCGCTCGCTCTGATGAGCTGGCACGGCACTATCGCACCCACACGGGCGAGAAGAGTTCGGCTGCCCCCTGTGTGACAAGCGATTCATGCGGAGCGACCACCTGATGAAACACGCACGCCGTCACTCCGACTTCCAGCCAGCCATGCTGAAGAGGCAGCACGGCGGTGGCAATGCCACCGTCTCGAGCAGCACGCGCCCCGGCTCCCTCAGCGATTACAGTCGATCCGATGCCTCAAGCCCCACCCTTAGCCCTGCCCTCAGCCCAGCCAACTCGCCTTAACCTGGCCGCACTTTCTTCCCATGGCGTCTGGGTCTCCAGGCTCATTTTTTAATTCTTCTCTATCCATCATTTTATTTCCCCTAAAAAATTTAGTGGCATAAGCGCCCTGCTAAACCTCGTCGCTTGCTGTGGTGTACTGTACTGTACATAACTGATTCTTGTAGTGCAATTTTCTTGTGCAACCCCTAAAAGAGAAACAAAAACACGAAAAGAAAATGCCTTTTTCCTCATGGCAATATTTACATGATGTACCATATGTCTGTATTTTTATAGCTTCTGGTCACAGCCTCTTTTCATTATGGGTTTTGTTGCTTTCATATACAACCCGCTCTGTTCAAATGAACTAAAAAGTTGAAAGGTTTGACAGGTAAATATGTTTATTTTTATTTAAAACGGGTCAGGGAGAGGGGCACACATACACCTCAGGATTCAGAACAGTTTTTTTCTCCTTTAATACTCACATTGACTGCACAATACAAGCATCACTTTACTCCGAAATTCAACAGAGGTTGAATTTTGCGCCCTGCTCAGGGATGGCCTCGTTAGCTTGAAAGAATGAAAATGATGAAGAGAAACATACATTAAGAAACAGCCTTACACTTGGACAAAAGGAAACTTTGCACTCTTATTTTGAGGTGGTTGGTTGGTTTTCACATCAGGGGAAGCATATTCTTGGTTTTAACAGTCATTCATTGTCTTTATTATTTTATTTTAACGAGAGTGGCAGAACCACTCAGCAGATAGGAAGGGTTGAGGGGGGCAATTCTGTCTTGAGACTGGAAATGACTTTATTTTCAACATTGCTGTCTCCCACTAACCCTGTAGTCACACAGAGCTGTGTTGGCCTGGGTCCATGTTTCAAAGGGAATCCTCTCAATATAGCATGAATTTCATTATCAGTCTACTTCAACATGCTTGAGCTGCCCAATGAGGAGAACATACAGCACCACTTCTCTCGGTGGACTAAACTAAACTCCCCTTGAAATTTTGGAGGCTGAAGTTTCAAAGCAGCTGTTTCCTCAATAAAAACAGCACATTCATCAACTTCAGGGTTTTTCACTACAGTACGACAAATTCAAAGGGACTTGTCTGGACGTACGCCTATTTCAGACTCAAATAAAGACAAAAAGCACATGAGCAGAATCCACCAAAGACCAAGGTGTGAACGAGAGTTTTTTTTTATTTTACCCAGAGGAAGGAGGGAGGGAGGGATGTTGTCATTCTCTCAGGTAACAGCAGAAGTCCTGGCCCTCTGCCCTCCGCAGTGCTCCATCTGCAGAGGCCTTCCACTTAGGAAACTGCATCATCCTACACAGGGCTATACATAGCACACTAGCCAGGGAGACGAGAGCCATTACAGCGGAGCTTTACGCACTCTGTCTCTCTCACTCTATCTGACAAGAAGGAGTGGGCATATGAGAGAGATAGATGGAGTGCCAAAGCAAAGTTTAAAAGCAAGAGATATCAGATCTACACACTGTGTCATAACCAGGCACCATGCAACAAATAGTAAATAGACAATATTGCAGCCATATTTGAAGCTTAATAAACCGCTATGAGAAGCTGGAATTTGGACCAGCTAGATTGCACTGTGGGTAGAGTTACCCAGTAAATCAAAGCCATGTCTTTTCAGTTATCATTTGTCATTTGACCTGGTTAAGACTAGTGGTGGACCGACATGAGACCGATATGCAACTGATGTAATACCAATATTTATATAATAGAATTGAATGACAGAAATGCTAAATTAATGACAATATTAACACATTTCTGTTAAATAATTAATCCAAAATATCGGTTGTTGGACGATACTTCTAATCTCATAATAGATTGGCTTGAATGATCGGCCAAGGCTGCATTTTCCAAAAGCATGGTAAGGCTAAGTACATCTTAGAGACCATTGGTGCTCATGATGCTTTATGGAAACATAGCCCTGAACAAAATATCGGTCTGTAAAATACTGTTATCTGCCAATACCGATAATCAGAATGACCAATTAATGGGCCTTGCTGATATATTGGTCTGTCAGTTATACATAAATAGGCCAGATATCAGCAGATTAACCAGCCCTGCCGATTTATCAGTCGGCCACTAGTTAGGACACGGATTTACAACTCATTGCGAACAAGACTGTCAGAGTTTGTATCATCAGGGTTGTTTCACTTCGTGGTGAAGAGACCAACAGGCCTCCATGAAAAAAAGAGCACTATCTACAGGAGGCAGGAAAGAGGGGGTTGGCTCATAGCGAGACAGATAAAGACTGAGGCTTTATCAGGAACTGAGCACTCCAGCAGAAGAAACACCCAGCCAGCTCCCTCCCTCTCACACACGGAAACCTCCCTCCCCTCTGCACTACTCCCCTCTCACCCGCCAACAGCATCCCACAATGCATTGCAGAAGCTTATAAGGGAAAATGTCCTCGTCTGATTGGATGGCATCCAAGCACCCAGCCAGAGGGGTTGTAATAGAGGAAGTTGAGGCCCAAATCATAACGGCTCACAGACAATAGGCATGATGTGGTATCAAATCTGGGTTGAGCATGTTGGGAATTTTTTTAATGAGATGTTATCAGTATTTTTTCCTCAGTTTGGCACTGTCGACTGCTTCTCAGACAAGATCAGTCACTCTTTCTTTAAATGACTGTACTTTTTCCACAAGCACAGGGAAATGCTCCCACATCATTTTTGTTTTACTGTTGCAGACCACTGATTTGTCAGTGTGACCACTCATTACCTCAATGAACAGCTGCTTTCAAACTTGACTCTCGTTGAAAAGGGGGCTTTAGGCATTACTACTCGATTTGTACATAATCATACATATCAAGTGAACAATGAATTTACCGTCCTTTGTTGCTTCAGCCTGCGAGGATGAAGGGTTACTGTAAAAAAAACTGTCGACCGGGCCTTACTCGCTCAGGCGAAAGGCGTACAAGATCCTCCAGGAACTGAGGCACTGCTATCAAAACTACTGTGGCACTGCTTCATCCACTGTCTCACTTTCCCATACGCGCAATGTTCCTAAAGTGACACTTTAATATTAATTTTCCAGGCTTTCTGTGACAGTTTTTCACTTTATATTCATAAGCTCATTATTCAACACCAGCCATCTAGTCTCGTCTCATATTGTCTTGAACGTTTTCCCTGCCCACCCTCCATGCCCAGTGCGGGTAAACCAGCATCAGAGTCGCCCAGCTGGACGAGCGCTCCAGGGCTTGAGGAGCAGGTGGGGAGGCCTGTGAATGCCAGGCCTTGTCCCCCCTTTATCCTTTCTAGCATCCCCATCCCCCTCCCAGGGGCCTCTCTCATAGCCCTAAAAAACCTCCACATAATCACGGCTTTCAGCTAAAGAAAACAGCCCTAATCAAAAAAACAGTGCCACGGTGGCATTATTTCTGCAATAAACCCACAC
>QVTF01021668.1:0-61665 GCA_003573665.1 Oxygymnocypris stewartii
CCTAGCAATAATACATTTTTTGTCCTAAAGTCTTCCCATTCCTTATCTTTTCCTTCCTATATTCAGCGAGACTTACCCGTGCAATGAGTTTTGATCTACTGTCGGATGCCGGCGAGAGCCTCCCGGTCTAGCAAACCTTGCATTTTCCGTCCGACCACCAGCAATGCTTATCTGTCCAATGCCGCGAGTATTGAACTCCCATCGAATGCTACAACAGCCACCGGTCAAGCAAATGTTGGTCTTTCAGTCTGTCTACCGACTAGGATTAACCATCCGATTCAGTGGAGCATTGAACTCCCGTCGGATGCTGTGAGAGCCACCTGGTCAAGCAAACCTTGCCTTTTCCATTCCACGGTCGGCGAGGCTTACCCGTCCGATGCCGTGAGTATTGACCTCCAATCCGATTTCGGCGAGAGCCTCCCAACTATACAACTTTACCTTTTCAACTCCCACACTTGGCGATGCTTACCCGTCCGACATAGTGAGTCTTGATATGCCGTCGGACATCGGCGAGAGCCTCCCAGCCAGACAAACTTACCTTTATCCATCCGCTCGTGCCGTGAATTTCGTCATATGCTTAACAGCCGCATGGCCAATTTTGGCTTGTCTGTCTGCAACCGACGAGGCTTAACTATACGATGCAGCGAGTATTGATCTCCTGTCGGATACAGGCGAAAGCCTCCCGGCCAGATACCTTTTCAAGTTTCTTGCTTGTTGACACTTACCGGTCCGACACAGTGAGTCTTGATCTCCCGTCAGACGTCAACAAGAGCATCCAAGCCAGACGACCTTACCTTTTCAAGTCCTTAGACTGTCTGACACAGTGTGTCTTATCTCCCGTCGGGCGTTGGCGAGAGCCTTCCAGCCAGACTAACTTACCGTGTCCATCAGCTCAGGCCACGGATATCAAACCCCTGTCGAACGCTACAACAGCCAAGTCAAGCCAAAGTCTCTCGGTCATCCAACCCTACGTTTCCGTCTGATGGGTAGCAAGGCCCAGCTGTTTGACACCATTGCCCCCCCCCCCGCAGAACACCGTCCGAACCCTCTCAACTGAAACTCACATCTCCCCCCCCCCTGCCTGGCGAGGCTTACCCATTCGATGTCCTGAGTCTCGATCTCCCATCGGATGCTGCAAGAGCCCTCCCAGTCCGGGTTTTCTTTTCTCCCTACCTGCACGGCAAGGCTTACCCATCTGACACCGTTGAGTCTTGATCTCGTGTCAGATGTCGGTGAGAGTTCTCCCGGCTGGGCTCCTATACTTGCCGCCCGCAAGCGAGGCTCATACATCTGATGCCGTGAGTCTTGATCACCCGTCGGATGTCGCAAGAGGCTCCTTGTTGGACATCCCAAATTCTTTTTATCTGCCAAGCCGATAGGACCCATTCGTCCGACGTCCGGAGTCTTTATCTGCATTCAGAGGCTGCATGGGCCCTCTTGGCTAGCTACCCGCCCTCTGTCCTCTGATTAACAGAAGCTGATAGCCAGTGAGGCCCATATGCCGACTCCGTGAGCTGCTCCACTGTGCTCCTCCTCCATCGGCCGGCAGGGCTCACCCATCCCAACGCGTGAGCACACCATTGAGTATCGGTTTGAGCCCTTCCGACCAAGCGCCCCAAACCACGCAGTCCTTACCAGCAGCCGGTGGAGACTACCTATTCGATGCCAAGCCGCTCCCATGGAGCACGTAGGCTCCCCCAGCCCGCCAAACAGGCAACCTCTTGAAGCCAGCTCCCGTCATATCTCAGAGCATTATTTTTTTTGTGTGTGTGTGGGGGGGTTAGTCTGGCGGCTGTCCAACACTTAATTTCTTTTGGGGGAACTTTGGGTTCGGGCCATTTCCTGAATTTGGAGCCCTTCCCCGAACAGCACACCAATCACACTTTACCATGTTCACCACATATGCATTTCCATACTCGTGCTAATTATATGCAAGTGTGAACTCGTGAAATAATGTTTTATTAACAAAGTTCGGGAGGAGCACGTCAGATACTTAGCCTAAATAACACAAGAGGAACGCACTCAGTTACTCAACACACGGATATAATTACAGCTGACCTACCTCTACTCATTTGAGGGTTAATCAGCATCCCTCCACCACCCCTTCTCCACCGAAGGTTACCAACAGAGTTCTCACCACACTATGGGGGGAACTCTGGGTTCGGGCCATTCCCGAGCTCGGAGCCCTTCCCCGGACTGCACGGCAATCACGCTTTACCAAAATCGCCACTAAGGTATTACCATACTCGTGCTAATTATATGTAGGTGTGAACTCGTGAAATAAGATGAAGTGATGCTAAATCAAAGCACCACACGTGACAAAAACGTAAACAATTTTTTTTTTGCAGCGTTATAAAACATTAACCGTTAAACCAAAGCACAAATAGCGGTACCTCAGTTTTTAAACGTACAGCTTGATACACCCAAACGATTAACTAAACAAACAGTTTAAGTAGGCTAAATAAGCCAAATACAAATATATAAATAACATTAACTTATTAAGTAAATAAACACATAGAACATAGAAAATAGGTATGTCGCCTCAGGGCAGAGGTGTCAGATGTATGTCCATTGTAAACAAACACTTTAGCACATTTATCGCAACTTACAAAGTTAAAAAATTTCCAATTTTTGAGAATTTTTTTCCAAATGTCTGACTGGTTTTGCTTTGATTTTTTCAAGTAAAGAGCCGCTTTAAATTTCTTCTCAACTTCATGTGTTGACTCCATTTCTACTACACACCGAATCCCAACATTCTTTGAGGGTCTCCCGCCCAAACCCAATGGAGCCCTCTAGTGCATATTATGGGATACTTCAATTCATGGATCGATTCTGCTATTTTCAGAATGCATCGCAATTCTCTCTGGAATCGATTCTGAGCTTAGTTTTGAACAGCAGATTAACCTAGGCTATTTTTTTTTAACCGCAGACTTAAATACTCATGAAGAAGAGCCCTTCTGCATTTCGGCTGAGTAGTGTAAGTGTTTAAATGTACTTGCAACTCAGCTTTTATGCTTTGAAGATTCAAGATTAACAAAAACACAGCCCACTGTGAAAAGTCATGTAAGTCGCTTCAACCTTTCCAAACTTTATGAATTATTATTTTAGGTTCAAGTAGTGTGTGTGTGTGTGTGTGTGTGTGTGTGTGTGTGTGTGTGTGTGTGTGTGTGTGTGTGTGTGTGTGTAAAGAACTGGAAGCAAGCGGAGTAAAGCTGTTTCTAAAGATTGCAGTGCCATCTGATGTTAAAAACGAAGCTCAGAATTAATTTGGGAGAAAATAGAGTTTAGCTCCAACCCTGATCAAACTCACCTACCTGTGATTTTCTAATGATCTTGAAGACACTGATTAGCATGCTCAGGTGTGTTTGATTAGGACTAGAGCTAAACTCCGCATGAATGGTCCAGATTTGAGGATCCCTGATTTCAAACTGAATTCAAACACAGTTAACATGAGATTTCAAACAGGTTTGGAACTATTTTTGGTAAACAGATTTCATTCCCAAATTTTCAAAATAGGTTCGAAGCCAGATTTCAAAAACATTTAAATACAAATTTTAGTTATGATTTAAATGTATGCTATACTAAATTTAAAATCAGTTATAAAACCTGTTATAGTGTCTGCAACTAGTTACTGCAAACTAGATTTCAAATGGGTTACAAATATATTTGAAATCTTTGGTAGTATCTGTAAATAATTTAAATGTTTCTGCACTAAAAAAATAGCAAAGACTGAAAATCAAAGATGACAAGCTTTAAGATTGTTCTTAAAATTGCTGGTTATTAAATTTACTTTGTTTAATTATTTCCATCATTATTCATATTGCAATGTACAAAACAATTCAAAACAAATACTATTTTGTTTTTATGCAAACATATAGGCCTATATTATCACAGAATTTACAGCACAGTATGTAATACAATAGTATAATAGGCTGTAACAAACTGTGTTTGTGTTTTTTATAGTCTGTGGAGACTGTTATTATCTTGTCCATCACAGAGTGTATCAGGCTGTCCTGGTTGGAGGACATGTTCTTCAGTATCTGCTTCGGTTTTTACAGGCAGATGAAGTGTCCATAAATCACTGAGTGTCCAGCAGAAATACTGAGATTATGTTTAGCTTAATACTAAAGTTATAAATCAACACTGCTGACTGGACCAGGCAACACTTTTTTTATTATTGTCTTGCTCTATCTATTATTTTTGGACATTGATGGATTGTATGTATTTTATAGCGATACAAAGTAATGGGCCCTGACAAAATACTATATAAAAAAGTAGACAGAAACATGTCACACTGACAATAAATAAGCATGGTACAAAATTACCTCAGAACAAATATATGCATGTAAAGGTTGCAAGATATTTCAGCACGAAACCTGCATATTAAATCGCAGAGCACCTGCAAACTAGGTGCCAACTGAAATTAAATTAAATTGTGCTGTGTCTTGATTATTTATGCAAATTAATCCATTCTCTGTCTTTTTATGTAAATTAGGCGTATGGCCGATTTGCTCTACAACATTCCACATGAAGGTAAAGAAAATACCTCTTCAACTCAACAAATTAAGTGCAGTGATGTTGTTTTGAATTGAGGCTTGGGTTAATGAGCATTTAGATTCAGCTTATTTGTGCCAATCGGACTGAGGTGACACTCTTCTCTCATTTCTGTACGTGCTTTGACCACAAAACGGCAAACCAGATGAATATATAGTTTATAAATGAGCAAATGTGCTTTAGTGTTTTCCAAACAAAGACTAATTAATTTAAAAAGTCGTTTGTTGTCCATTCTCACAGCTTCAGTTCTTTCTCTAGTAATGTTATATTCTATACCTATTTTTATAATGTGTCTGTTTTTTTTTATACCATGGAATTGTTATGTTAGGTAAGCAGTAAGTGTTACAAAGACAGCAACAACATTTGGCTGTATCTAGATTTTTATTCTTGGGAAAAGAATAGTTGCTCAGCAGGGGATCTTTTGATGATTCCCGGCATGCCCTTGAGCAAGGTACACAAGCCCAAGTTGGTTGAGTGGCGTAATGGTTGGCATTACTTATGCTTAATGCATGCTTAATAAAAAAAAAATCCTGATGTAAACCTGATTACAACGGGCTATTAGCAAGTACACATATTTTATTATAAATCTACAGGCATGCTTAACTTTTAACAGATGAACATTGTGTACTTCGGTTTAGCTGAGAAAAACAGAACAAACATTATGAATCTGAAAAAAATATGCATTAAGGCATGAAATGCATTAAGACCTCAGTCTGAACGGAGAGTTTACATTAGAGTATTTCATATTGGAGCCTAATTCCAAAAGATTGTCCCAAAAGAAGACTATCTATGCTTTTGATGAAAAGTTCCCCTTTAATCAGCTCCTCACTAAAAGCTACTCCACCATTTAGTACGCAATACACACAGGCAGTGATTTGCTAAAGCCGTGCCTGTGTAAAAACACAAACTTGATAGCGTACAAAAAAAAATATCTGAGATTAACTTCTATCTGTAACGAAACATCAGACGGAGCGGGATCCATTTGCAGCTTTATTAGAATGGTCAAACAGGAACGGGTCAATCACCAACAATGGGAACAGAGAGGGCAAAGCAGAGACGTGGTCAGAGAAACAGGCAGGGTGGTCAGGGCAGGCAGCAGATATCAGAGTCCGGGAAGAAACAGTCCGAGTCGGGGCAACCAGCAGAGTATCACAGGATCGAGGAACGAGGCAGGGGTAATAACCAGGAAACACACTTTGGATAGGGAAAACGCTCAGAGGTGACAGCCGGGGCAAATCAAGACTTTGCAATGGGTGAGTGTATGTGTGCTGCTTATATGTGCGTGTGTAAATTAGGTGCATGTGTGAACAGGGCAATCAGACCCAGGTATGGGGAGTGATGGGAAAGTCAATACTCAGGGGACGGCTCCCTCTGGCGGAGGAGAGGAGCCGGTACGGGAGCCTCGGTCGTGACAGAGCCCTCCCCCTGCGAGCGGCTCCTGACGCGAGGAGGCGGACGACGCCGGGGTCTTCCACGAGGTCGGGGGGCCGGTCTCTCCGGGTGCGATCGGTGGAACTCCTCTGTGAGAGTGGGATCCAGGATATCGCCTGCGTTCACCCAGGAACGCTCCTTCGGGCCGAACCCCTCCCAGTCGACCAGATACTGCAGCATACCGCCCCGGCATCTGGAATCTAGCAGTTCATGCACACGATACGCCTCCTCGCCGTCGACCAGGATGGGCGGGGGAGTCTGTGGCTCGGCTCCCTCCTCCGACGCCCCTCTCGGACCACCAGAGGGTTTCAGCAGGGATACATGGAACGTGGGAGAGATGCGGTAATTAGAAGGCAGTTCTAGCCGAAATGATACAGGGGTGATTTGTCTGGAAATTTCGAAGGGTCCAACATACCTGGGACTGAGTTTCTTGCATGGTAGCCGAAGGCGGAGATCCCGGGTCTAGAGCCAGACCCATTGCCCCGGCTGGTAGACGGGACCTGGTCATCGGTGTCGATTGGCCTGGAGTTCCTGGCGCCTGACTGCTCGTAGCAGATGGGTGTGAGCTCGGTCCCAGACCTCCTCGCTGTGTTGTAGCCATTCCGTGATCGAGGGCAATTCGGTCGGCTCTCCGGACCAGGGGAACATCGGTGGCTGAAATCCGAGGACACACTTGAACGGGGTCATACCTGTGGCGGGTTTGGTCAGAGAGTTCTGGGCATACTCAGCCCACATCAGGTATCTACTCCACTCCGTCTGTTTATAGTTGACAGTAGGAGCGAAGGAAGCGGATGACCTCCTGGTTGAGACGCTCGGTCTGACCGTTGGATTGTGGATGGTAGCCGGAAGTGAGACTGACATTGACGTTGAGACTCTTGAAGAAGGCTGACCATACCCTTGACGTGAACTGGGGGCCACGGTCGGAGACGATGTCATCGGGTAGGCCGTAATAGCGAAACACCTGGTTGCATAATAATTCAGCTGTCTCGAGGGCAGAAGGCAGTTTAGGCAGAGGTATGAGACGGCAGGCTTTGGAAAAGTGGTCGACAAGTGGTCGACGGTTGTGTTACCTTGGGAGTTGGGTAGGTCTGTGATGAAATCGATGGCGATATGTGACCAAGGGCGTCGGGGTGTGGGTAAGGGTTGCACTAGACCAGCTGGAAGTTGTTTCAGTGATTTGGTGGTGTTGCACGTGTTGCAGTTGCGGATGAAGTGAGTCGTGTTCGTCAGAAGCGTTGGCCACCAAAAGCGATTTCGCAAGAGATGTTCCGTGGCAGTAACTCCAGGGTGGCCTGAACTGGGGCTTGCGTGGACCTGAAGAAGCAGAGAATTACGGAAGGGTTCTGGGACGAAGACTAGATCAGCAGGGCACTCTGGAGGAGGCTGAGTCTGACGGTTAGCGTGGGCAATTTTGGTCATTATGTCCCATTGAATAGGAGCTAGCAGGATCCTCTCGGGAAGGATGTTCTTGCAGGCCCTGGAGTGTTCTACCCCTTCTGCTTGACGAGAGAGGGCGTCGGCCTTGGTGTTCTTTGTGCCAGGTCGGTACGTTACCGTGAATTGAAAACGAGTGAAGAATAGCGCCCATCTGGCTTGTCTGGGGTTTAAACGTTTGGCTGATCGTAGATATTCGAGATTTTTATGATCAGTAAGAACGGTGAAGGGATGCGTGGTCCCCTCCAACCAGTGCCGCCACTCCTCCAATGCAAGCTTCATGGCAAGGAGCTCCCGATTGCCTACATCGTAGTTTCGTTCAGCAGCTGAGAGTTTGCGGGAGAAGAAAGCACAAGGGTATAGTTTGGCGGGCTCCCCCTGGCGTTGGGACAATACGGCTCCCACCCCGGTATTGGAAGCGTCGACCTCGACGGTGAATTGGCGCTCTGGGTTGGGATGTCGGAGGATGGGTGCGGAGGTAAAGCGGGTCTTTAGTTCCTGGAACGATCGAAACGCCTCGGGGGACCACCTCAAGCGAGCAGCGCTGCGTTTGGTCATGGCGGTGAGCGGGGAGGCGACGGAGGCGACGGAGCTGAAGTTGCGGATGAAACGGCGGTAGAAATTTGCAAACCCTAGGAAGCGCTGCAACTCCTTTACCGTTTGGGGCTGCGGCCAGTCGAGCACTGCCTGGACCTTCTTCTCATCCATGGATACCCCGTCCTGACTGATTATGTAACCGAGGAAGGAGGTGTTGGTCCGGTGGAACTCACATTTCTCGGCTTTGACGTAGAGTTGGTGTTGTAACAGCCGCCTGAGGACTGATCGGACGTGGCGTACGTGCTCCTCGTGAGTGTCGGAGTAAATCAGGATGTCGTCGATGTACACGATCACCCATCGGTCCAGCATGTCATGGAAGATGTCATTCATAAATGCCTGGAAGACTGAGGGACTGTTAGCAAGCCTGAAGGGCATAATCAGATGCATGTGTGACAGGGCAATCAGACCCAGGTATGGGGAGTGATGGGAAAGTCAATACTCAGGGGACGGCTCCCTCTGGCGGAGGAGAGGAGCCGGTACGGGAGCCTCGGTCGTGACACTATTGTAGTCTACGGATGTTTACTGCTTTCAGATATGTAAAATAGAGCATGGGTCAGTTTTTGCTGATTTTCTTTAATGAATAATAAGTAGTTGTGTCTAAGTGAAAGCAAACATAACACAACAACTAAATGTGTTTTGTTATATTTAAACTTATAACTTTTTTGTTTGTTCTTTTTCATTGTTAGCGAACTGGTATGAACTTGTACAACCTACTTCATACATTTTTGTAAGATCTGCTTACACCCCACTGAGAATTGAGTTTAGGGGCGGACTTTCATGTTTAGTTATTGAACATAAAATAAAACTAAATAAAATTGTGTAAAATTGTATAAAACAAACTGATACAAATTTGACAATGAGTAAAGATTATTTGTATTTTTTTTCAATATTCAGAAAATACTATTGACAATCTATATGGTGAAATTATAGCAATTAAAACGTTATATATTATGTATATATGATGATTATGATATAAATTACTGGTCAGAAGTGAGGAAGTTTTTTTATAATAATTATATTATATTCACTAATGCTGCATTTATAAAAATAACAAAATACAGAAATGTGTTTGTTTAGTAAATTAATTTTCAGCAGTCATTGATATAGTCTTCAATGTCACATTATCTTTCATAAATCATATTAATATGCTGATTTGGTGCTTACTTCTTGTTATAAAAAAATGGTTCTCATTATAATCAATGTTTAAATTATTTTTTTTCTACTTAACATTTTTGTGGAAATCATGTTTTTCCAGGAATCTCTGATGAATAGAAAGTTCAAACATATATTAATTTGAAATATGAATATTTAGTTACATAGTAAATGATTTTATCCTCACTTTCAACATTTGTAATGATAATGACACTGTAGTAAAAGTGAAACTGGAGAGATGGTTGCTTTGCATCACAGGATTACATTTTATTTTTAAATAATCACATTTCACAATACTACTGTTTTTACTGTATTTTTTGATCAAATACATGTAGCTCTGTTGAGCATGAGAAACATATTTCAAAAACATGTATCATATTAAAAACATTAAAATATTGTGTCCATCATAATTATATGTATGACATATTTTTCATAATAAATCAACCACAATACATCTACGTACATTTCTTTAGATTGCACAGGCTATTTTTTTACCTATTTATCTTTCAAATACATCATAAGCTATGAAATGCACATTTGCTTACATTTTAAACGGTGAATGTTATAATATACACAGAGGAGCCGCCATGTGCAGCGATGTCACTGACAGGAGAGAGAAATGGTGGGCAACAAAAAGAGGACAGCGAGAGGAGCAGCTCATGGCAGCTCTGATGGATGGGGCTTGTTAGGAGGCCCAACTGTTAGCTAAGTGACAATGACAGCGGGGAAAGGCCTCCATTACCACTTTTAAGATGTGGCTAAAATCCCCATCAACCCTTAGAAGCAGATGTCGATAACCCAGGGCGAGAGTTCTGTCAGCGGTGACAGCAACACATTTCCATCAAGCTAAGAGAGCCACACGGCAGATGCTAATGTAGCATAGTGGAAACACTGTAATGCACTATAGCTTTTAGGAGGTTGTTAAAGGACCTTGTAGAGTCTTACAGGTTGTGCTTTGCAGAAAAAAACAAACAGACCCTTCAGTATCCCATATGTTTGGTGGTCTTTCATGTTCGGCAACGGCATGAAAAACTATGTCACTCTACTGAAGAAAGTCTTGCAATGTGAAAGATTGTAAATAATTACTTTTTGAAGGCTGCTTTGGTAATTTACCTGCAGCTGTATTGGTAGACTCTAATAAAACTAGAACTGCAAGCTGTGGGTTCAGAGGTCAAGTGCTTTGTGTGAACAGAGAGACTGTAACAGATGATGGTGAGGAAGTTGTTATCCTTCTATATTTCACTTCAGAAATCATGTGAACGTCTGCTTACCATTAAACTCAATTCACATACTGTTGTGGTTACAAGGCCACAGCTGTACTCACTGAGCTACTTTCTGAAAAAAAAATATATACATTATATATATATATATATATATATATATATATATATATATATATCTGTGTTTACATGCTAATACTTCTATTTAAAATATTATAGCAAGAGTTGGTGCTTACAAATTAACTTCTTCCTTAAACACGGGCTTCCATCTTTAGCATAGTTTTTCCCATCGTTTGTGTGTCAATTGTCAGTGTTTAATCTTTAAGCATACAAAGGAGGATCTTAATGAATGGATGGATGGATAGAACACAGACAGACGGATGAATGGATGTATAAATGGATGGATAGAAAATAGACAGATGATGGATAAATGGATGGATAAAAAATAGATTGTATATAATTGGTTGGGAGATGGATAGACGATTTATTAATATATTTAGGGATGGATGAATGTAAAATAGATGGATAAATGAATGGAATGGTGGATGGATAGATTGATAAATGGATGAAAAGAAAACTAATGGATGAATGGATGGATGAATAGAGACTATGGATGTTGATGATGATGATAATGATGATGGAGATGATGATAGATGAATGGATGGAAAATAGATAGATAGATAGATTAATTATACATTTAACATATACAATTATTAATTACGGATAATAAATGACTTTATTAATACTACTTGACAGACATTCAAAAGTTTGATATTTACCATGTAAACTCCTTTATGCAAAATAATGTTCAAAGCTTCCATATTTATTATTTATGGTTGTTTATTTGTTTATTTAATTAAATTTAGATTTAACATAAATAGTTATGCTGATAGTATAATTAATAAATAGTTTTTTTATCAAATTAGAAAAATGCTATCATTTCCCCATTGGTCTCTGCCCTTTTGGACTCCATTGTATTTTAAGCGTATCATTTAATCTTTCTCACAGTCTGACTTCATATGGTTAATATTATTTGTGGTTGATAGTGTTAAAATATAGTTTCTTTGTTATTGGCATTTTGTTTGTTTCATCAAGTAGGCCTATGCATATACTTATGTACTGTGAAATAGAAATGCTTACGATTGTTTATAACACTCTTTTAGGACTGTGAATACATACTCTCGCCTTCACCTGCATCTCACACAGGAATGGGACACAGGTCTGGTTAAGTTTTCATCTCTATTCAGAATTTTACAGAGTAAGTGTGTATTTACTATTTTACAGATGTTACTTTCATTTTATTTATTTAGTGTATGGTAAAATATGTTTGCCATGTGGTATTTGTGTTCTTTTTTCCCCTATAAATTAGTACTAGTATCAGTGACCATCACAATAATGTTAGTAATGTAGTTTATTTTTGTATACAGCATGTTTATTTTTTATTTCAGATGAAAGAATAACAGTGCAAAGGACCTGTTGCAAAGAAACCCATATAAATAAGAAGCCCACTCAGTCATGGAACAATATAAACATAAACATATACACAACATAAACACGTAAACTATATACACTTTGGAAATGACAGGTATGCGATGTTCAATTATATATTTAAACATGATAAACTACCAGTCAAAAGTTTTTTATTTTTTTTTTAATGTTTTTGTAAAGAATCGTCTTCTGCTCACCAAGCATTTATTTCATCCAAATTAGATACAAGTTGTATTTGCTAAAGCAGAAATATTGCAAAGTATTTTACTATTTAAAATAACTGCTTTCTAGTATAATATATTTTAAAATGTAATGTATTCCTGAGATCAAAGCTACATGTTCAGCATCATTACTCCAGTCTACTCTAAGTGTAATAATATACACTATACAATTCAAAAGCTTGGAGTCAGTATATATATATACATAAAAAATAAAACTTTTATTCAACACACTAGTGATGATAAAGACATGTGTCATGTTACAAATGATGCAGTTCTTCTGAACTTTCTATTAATAAAAAATAAATACAAAATAAACTTATCAGCTATTTTCAACAACATAACATTAATAATAAAATAAATATTATAATAATAATGATACTAATAAATGTTTTTTGAGCAGCAAATCACAATATTATAATTATTTCTGAAGGATAATTTGACTGGAGTAATGATGTTAAAAAGTCAGCTTTGATTGTTCCTAATAAACTGTTTAACTACACTCGCAAGATCAAGATTCAAGAGTTGTATTCATCACATACACAATTATACATGATATGATCAGCAGTGGAATGTAAGCCAGGTTTGCTCCATGGACAGTCCAATTATATGGAATACAAACACAAGAGAATATACATAAATATAGGTATACAAAAAGGAAATAGAAAATATCAAATAAAATGTGCAGGACAGTATACTGTAGACTTAATAAATAATAATATAAGCAGGAATGTGCACGAAGAATGTGCAAATAGGCTGTACATGGTATATACATAGCAGCAATATGAATGGTAGATAATAATGAATATCTTACTGATTATTAAATGGAGTCATGTTGATGTTATGAGACTGAGTTTGAGTTTAGGAGCCTGATGACCTGAGGGAAGAAGCTCCTCCTAAGTCTCTCAGTTTTTGCCATCATGCTATGGAAAGTTAATGTCAAGTTGATTTGTGTGATAGCTAAATAAATTCTAAATAATCTACATACAAAAATATATATTATTTTATTGTATTCTTCCTTGTAACTCTTCCCTTTCAGTCACATACCTGACAGAATGGCTCATTATGCAGCTCATTATGCGAGCCTTTGCCTTCTCAGGTGTGAATCACAGCATTCAGCCACAATGATAGTTCACGTAGGGCTGTAGTCAAGTCCACCTTTGTCGAGTCCAAGACAAGTCCAAGTCCAAAGAGGTTCGAGACCGAGTCCAAAGAGGTTCGATTCCAAGTCCAAATGAGACGGTCAAAACAGAGAAAGAAAAAAATAATCTTCTTCAAAACCACATACTTAATTATTGATAATTTATGTGATACGAGAGACGGCATATCTTCTATTCTAATATAATAATTTTGCATTATTGTTTGTAATGATCTAAAAGCATGTGCAGCAACACTGTAGGATCCATTTAGGCTATTTTATTTATCCTCCTGAGACCCAGCTGTGGAGTTTTTGCCTCTGTAGTGGACATTCTATTTTAGTGACTTTCTCTGAGACCTCGCATGTCACAGTTATAAGCCTGGATGTCCTGTACATAGCACATTCAGGGCTTTATAGAGATACTAAATGTTTTTTTAAACCCTCTCTAAGTCTTTAAAGATGGCTATATTTAATTTAGTGAAAAATTTTACATCCTTATGGAAATATGATTATATTCTGTGATGTCTTTTACATCGGAATCATTTTCAGATTGTTTGTCATAAAGCAACATCTCAGGAACATGTTATGGGTTTTCAAATTCAAATATGACTTCCTGTTATGAAACAGGACATAATTTAATACTTTGAATGTAGAGGACACCAGGACTAAAAGCATGTTTATTATGCATTTTGGGAGACAACAATTGAATAGGGAAATAAATTATATATCAGTTTGCTTATGAAATATTAT
The DNA here is from genome assembly GCA_003573665.1 of Oxygymnocypris stewartii. Lineage (NCBI taxonomy): Eukaryota > Metazoa > Chordata > Actinopteri > Cypriniformes > Cyprinidae > Oxygymnocypris > Oxygymnocypris stewartii. Next base: position 13,983 of record QVTF01021668.1, read on the forward strand.
ATATTATTATGAAAATCTGGCCATTTATTACTCTCATTATGAAAATTATTTTTCAACATTCTGTCCCAACAGCAACACATTAATATGCAAATTAGATACAGTGTATAGATACACTGTGTTTAATGGGAAACCAGTTTATGGAATTTTTTACACACACATTGCATAAAACTAAATGGTATATCAAATAATTGTGTTATACATTTTAAAACATAGTTGAGAATCATCCTTAAACAAAGTTTAGTATAAAAAAATCCTGAAACCTAAAAATGTATTTGGTGATTTAAAAAAACTCCCATTGATTTTGCCGTTTTGATGTCTATTCATGCCATTTAATTTTAGTCCTTGTGTCCTCTACAGAGGACATATAATCAAATATGAATAAAATAGAGTTTTTCAAAAAAAAAAAAAAGAACAATATATTTTCTTCTTATGGTCTAAACAATGTAATGACATGAAAACTTTTTTTTTTAGGGGGGGGGGCCGTCTCAGGAGGATATTTTAGGTTTAGCAATTTCACTAATATTTGACCAATTCTCGATTTTGTAAGATTGTATCTAGTCAACTTGAAAATGTAACTACAACATGATTCAAGAAACTTTCTCTTTATTAACCCTCTAGTTAAAGAAAAGTATATTCTAAGTGCACCACACATGACGTTGTCTTCATGATGTAAATGTTAAACAAATCACTAAATATCATTGCAGAAAAGATGAACTACAACTACATATTGTACAAACTTATATTATGCATATTAGGCTATATGTTCTGAAATAATACAAGACAAATGCTCCAAAAAACTCATGTAATTCCAATTCAAAATGACTGAAGGTATAACACCTAGAGTGCTATGATTAACTATAAAGGCTCTGTAAAACAATGAACAGCAGTTTTCAGCCTGTCACCGGGATGCAAACCTGAAATATCAGATATACAGTAGTAGTTCTTCACAGGTTTTTTATTAGATTACGCTGCTGTTCCGTTGTTTTTTCTATGTAAGCATGGACGCGTTTGACTGTTGCGCTCGTGTCTCTTGCAGCGTCTCGTGCATGAAACGGCTTTCTAAAAACGCGGCACTCTAGTTATTAAAAGATGTTTAACTCACATCTTCTTGTATTTTTCCTATTCCACTGCCCGCGTCAACACAAAAACACACTCTGTGTGAATGGCACCTAGAGAGCATCACACGTGAGCGGTTAATCATGTGCACCAACAAGCGGTTGGATTGTTATTTTCTCTTTACTGTTATTATCAAAGTGTCTAATTCTAGCGTTTGGTAATATTTCTATTCAAAATCGCGATTCTTCGATTTATAAAAAATCTAATTGTGGCAAAACATTAAATTCGAATTAATCGATAAAATCTGATAAATCGCCCAGCCATTGCCACAGTGTTTGCTTATTTTTTACTTTATTTACATTTTTGTGTAATTTATTTGATTTTACATCCAGTTGTATTCCGTGCCTCCAGGCTTTATTCGTTTTGCTCTTATTCGTTCTTTTTCTTATCCATTTGGTGCCACGGCGTTTGATGATTGTCTGGGTTTTTTTTTTTAAATTTAAACATTTTGCAAGTTTGTAATTTGATATTAGCCTTATAGCACGGTAATGGTGTATTTTTATTCGTTTTGTTAATTAAAGTCCCATGTTTATTGCAGAAAATGTGTCGTTGTAAGTTATAGATAAGCAATTGACCTGAAATGAAAGTGAAAGCAAAATGTGCACGGGCATTAATAAGGTATTTAAAAGCGAAGGAAAATGAGAGGGAAAACTCCAACGAACTTTATAAAACCAAACTGTATTATGCAACTTGCCGACAGCTTGTCTGTGTCTAAAATAAAGATTATTTATGCCTCCACGCAGCATGCACACTCAGAGCCAGGCGCACATATGACGGTTAACTCCCATCACCTTTTTGACTTTCTTCAGCTGCTCTATTTAAAGTCTCCTTTCTGTTCAGTTTGCTGTTGGTTATTGTTTTGTGTCACATGTATTTCTGCTACCCAGAGATATTGTCTTACCTATATTCATGTGGATTATAATTAAATATATTCTTAGTGGAGTACCGTCTTCACCTTCCTTGAAGTACTGTGACAAAAATAAAATAAATGTAGTGTATTTTATCCTAAACCAATATATTTTAGGTGACATTTTGAATTATTACTATCATCCATATTTTCTGAAAATACCCTATGGGTTTTGATAAATGTTTAATACATAATGAAAAATAACTTATACAAATGTAATGCATCGCATTTAAATCAAATCAAATCAATTCACTTTTATTGTCACATTACCACAGCACAAGTGCCTTGGTGAGTGAAATTCTTACGAGCGTGCTCCAGACAGTGCAAAAAAAAAAAAAAAAACTATTTACATATGGACAGTACATATTTACAGACTGTACAGAAGACAATGTGCAAAATACACATACATATACTCAGTACACACAGTGTACTATAAAGACATACTTAGTTACCAATACACATTATACACTGTATGTACACGTCTATGCATAGTAATATGATATTGTAATATTTATACAACAATTCTGCATTAAGTTTGCGGTATGTCCATGAAGTAAATTGTCAAGATTGCAGAATTAATTTATTGCTTTCCTGTATAAAATGTTCGTTCAGTGCTACTTTCAACCCTGGTATTTGTGTGAAACTTTCAAATCAGTTGATTTACAGCTTTGCTCTTTCTCAAAGGATTAATCCTACACAGCATGCAACCTTCATTTAACTTATTTGTGAGTGTATAAAATCTGTCAGAAATTACAGAGCTTAATGTATCTCACATTTTTACAATCTGAATGGTACATTTGCTTTTTTTGAACAACTGTGCCTGTATTCTATAATTAAGCCTCTAATACTGCTGCTCTACTCCTTTTTTAACTGTCATATCTCATCACTTTGCAGAGAAAAGGTCAAAGATTCTACAGCAAAGAGCACTGGAGTCTCACTCTGGTTTAGTAGACTTGTTCATATCAGAGTTAGGGCTCCCTGTGGTGCAGTTTAGCCTGGTAAAAATGTGTTTACAAGTCCCAGTAAAGTCACCTTCTGCAGGCTGGAAGCACACCTGCTCCTTTAGAGATTGCCTTTACACATGTAGAGCTGTCAAGCATCAAGAGCAGTCAGAAAAAAAGTGGAGTGGAACAAGATGGGCGGGTGTCATTTCTGCTGACTGCTCCGGAGGGGAAACGCACACAAGGTCACACATGAGCGCACACGGACACATACACACACACATCTGCAGCGGAGCTAAAATACCTGAATAAAGCTATCTGCTATTCACATTTGTCTCAATAGCAGCTGGCTCTGACTCGCGCAAGTACACCATTGAAAGCTGCTATCTTTGTTTATCGGCGCTACGTTTTGGACATAATTGCATGCTAGCTTATCGTGAATGACATGACCAGTCGCATTGAAGCTGGAAGAAAATGAGATTGTGACAAAGCTAGCTGACTGGCAGAACAATGATTCTTATGAATGGTTCTTTAGTAAAGCGTGACCTGTGTAATCTGTTTCACAACAAATCACTTTAATGAACTGCTTCTTTTGAATCATTCAAAAGATTCACAATCTCACTATACTCTGTTGGGAGTTTACACAAAGGGCCATATTTACTATCAGCTTGCACCAGTGCAGACCCGCATTTGGCGTTAAAAAAAAACTAGTGTAAGGATTTACTAAAGACACACAGTGGGAAACTAGCACTGAAAAGGCATAGACAGTTATTTTTGAGACTGACCTTATTTGAATATGCATTTGTAGGAGTTCCAATTTTGATTGGTAAATTAATGGAAGGAGAGTGTTTAAATGAATCACGCAACGTGATTTACTAAGATTTGCACTCGTCAATTCACTGCTATTTGTGCCATTATTTAACGCCCCCAAAAAAGCATGTCTTAAAGCAGGCAGTAATTTGAGCTGCTCTTGGTAGATTGTGCTGGTCATTATGGAAATTATCTGGCTGCGTCTGTGTTCTTTAATGTGCGCAGAGTTAGTAAATCACATGCTGAATTTTACCCTCCCATCAGCGCTTTTGTAGATTTGTGCTCTAAGGGTAATTGGCAAGTTTTTGTTTAAAAGAGTTTATAATTTTATAACAATTGTACAAATAAAATACGTTTTCGGTGTACTTAATTTGGCATCTAGGGAGCAGTAAATTATTAAGATTATTATATGTGAAATTAGAAGCAAAGAAAAAAAAACAAGTGTTTGTAATATTAGAACAATTATTTTATATTTCTGAGAATTTATTGCAGAAGAGCACTACTGTACTGTCGGACAAACGTTTGGGGTCAGGAAATTAATAATAAAACTATTTAAACAAACCAAAAAATAAATGCATTTGTTCATTCATTCATTCATTCATTCATACATTCTGTAACATGGGGAGGCGTGACAACAGAGTTGGAGGATCCAAATGCAAGGCTTTATTCACAAATTTGGTCAAAACAGGCAAGGTTGAGCAACAGCAAACAGTATAATCCAAGGCAGAGGCAAAAGAGTAATCCAATACACAGGCAATGGTCAGGGCAGGCTGTATTCAATCAAAAAACAAGGAAACATTCCAAGGGAACACAGAAGCTAGGAACAAGGAAATGGCTATTCAATAACCAGCAATCTAGAGTGAGTTTGATCATATTTTATACTAGACCAGGAAAACACATGACAAAATCAACCAATGGCTACGTTTACATGCAACCAAATAATCAGTTTGTAATCGGATTGACGGCTCAATCGGACTGAAAAGGCTTCATGTAAACACCTTAATCGATCCGATTGAGCTCGATCAGAATGGAATTTATTCCTTTTCTAATACGATTGAGCGTGCCTGTAAACACTCGATTGGATTGAAAACCGAAACAGAAAGGACTGCGCATCTGCAATGATGCAAAAATAGCATAATGACGTGCACAACGAGCAGTTCTTCATTCTGAATAAAGTTTTGTATTCATTTTTGTCCTGTTATTTTACAACTCTCTTTTCACTCGGCAACTGTTAAGTGGAGCAGGACAAACTACCACCAGTCCTTTTTTCGGAATCTCATCATCAAGCAACCGGTTTGGGCACGGGGAAGGGCATTTTTCTTAGTGATAAATATGAGTAGCACGGCACTATTTCGCTATTTCGAGTGGTATATGTATATTTATCCAGAAATTGAAAAATATGATTTATACTGTTAAAAACAAATAAAGAAACAGTGCAGAAGAATGGTTATTATGTGCAAACAGCAATAAACTATATTTGTGCAGTGTGCGCATGTCAGAAAAAAATAAAATTTTTGATTATAAGCTTGTGACGTATAAATGCACACATCAACCCGATCACTTTATTTAGCGCTCATGTAAACACAATATTCAGATTCATCAATCGGAATGAATTCAGTCCAATCAGAAGACAACACAAATACAAGAGTAGCACAAGACAAGAGACTTGTTTGAGATGCGCCTCGCCTAGCCTGAAATATAGAGGAGAGTAGGCGGATGCAGTGAGGGGAGTAGTGAAATAAGGCACGTCCTGATTCTGCCGAGTTCGACGCGTTCCTGGGTCAACAAGGGAGGTGCTTAGAGTAAAATTGATCAACCAATCAGATGAATCACGTGACATCATCCAGATTGAGCGCCACTTTTTGAGTTTCTCCCTTCAACGTCTCCTTCATCTCACAGAGGTAAGTGTATTTTATTTAAAATGTGCATTTCAGATGTGTCCGTCCCTGCTCAGCATAATATATTAATTTCAATTTAACTGGATTCATAACTAAACATTAGCTAAACTGGTCATAAATGGCGCAAATCGCCGAACCCCTTTTCTATCGGGCAGGAAGGCGCCCACGGTTGTTTTGCCGCCCGACCCAGTGTAGAGCTTCCCCCGTGATCCCGTCGTCGGATCTTTTCGTCTCATGATTTATAACACTTTTTCCATGCATTTGTTTAGCAGACGCTTATAGCCTATGAATACTTTTGCAAATGAGAAGCAAAACAATTTCGCGAATGGATTGGGACCAATAATGCAGTAAATAATAAACAAATAATCTTTGTTTTCCAACCGCAGAGACATAGGCTACTTATAAATCATCTAATATAAGTCAAATATTAATCAATAACTGTATTTAAATAATAATAATTACGAAATATCTTGAGTTGACCCAGGGACTTCAAATTCTTATGTTGACCCAGGGACGTCATTCCTTACAGTTCATCTAATATCAGACAAACGATAATCAAATCACTGTGTTTTATTAATAATAATAATAATGATATATATTGAGTTGACACAGGGACATCATTCCTTACAGTTCATCTAATATCAGACAAACGATAATCAAATCACTGTGTTTTATTAATAATAATAATAATGATATATCTTGAGTTGACCCAGGGACATCATTCCTTACAGTTCATCTAATATCAGACAAACGATAATCAAATCACTGTGTTTTATTAATAATAATAATAATGATATATCTTGAGTTGACCCAGGGACATCATTCCTTACAGTTCATCTAATATCAGACAAACGATAATCAAATCACTGTGTTTTATTAATAATAATAATAATAATAATGATATATCTTGAGTTGACCCAGGGACGTCATTCCTTACAGTTCATCTAATATCAGACAAACGATAATCAAATCACTGTGTTTTATTAATAATAATAATAATGATATATCTTGAGTTGACCCAGGGACATCATTCCTTACAGTTCATCTAATATCAGACAAACGATAATCAAATCACTGTATTTTATTAATAATAATAATAATGATATATCTTGAGTTGACCCAGGGACGTCATTCCTTACAGTTCATCTAATATCAGACAAACGATAATCAAATCACTGTATTTTATTAATAATAATGATATATCTTGAGTTGACCCAGGGACTTCATTCCTTACAGTTCATCTAATATCAGACAAACGATAATCAAATCACTGTATTTTATTAATAATAATAATAATAATAATAATAATGATATATCTTGAGTTGACCCAGGGACGTCATTCCTTACAGTTCATCTAATATCAGACAAACGATAATCAAATCACTGTATTTTATTAATAATAATAATAATAATGATATATCTTGAGTTGACCCAGGGACGTCATTCCTTACAGTTCATCTAATATCAGACAAACGATAATCAAATCACTGTGTTTTATTAATAATAATAATAATGATATATCTTGAGTTGACCCAGGGACGTCATTCCTTACAGTTCATCTAATATCAGACAAACGATAATCAAATCACTGTATTTTATTAATAATAATAATAATGATATATCTTGAGTTGACCCAGGGACGTCATTCCTTACAGTTCATCTAATATCAGACAAACGATAATCAAATCACTGTGTTTTATTAATAATAATAATAATGATATATCTTGAGTTGACCCAGGGACGTCATTCCTTACAGTTCATCTAATATCAGACAAACGATAATCAAATCACTGTATTTTATTAATAATAATAATAATGATATATCTTGAGTTGACCCAGGGACTTCATTCCTTACAGTTCATCTAATATCAGACAAACGATAATCAAATCACTATATTTTATTAATAATAATAATAATAATGATATATCTTGAGTTGACCCAGGGACGTCATTCCTTACAGTTCATCTAATATCAGACAAACGATAATCAAATCACTGAGTTTTATTAATAATAATAATAATAATAATGATATATCTTGAGTTGACCCAGGGACATCATTCCTTACAGTTCATCTAATATCAGACAAACGATAATCAAATCACTTTATTTTATTAATAATAATAATAATAATGATATATCTTGAGTTGACCCAGGGACATCATTCCTTACAGTTCATCTAATATCAGACAAACGATAATCAAATCACTGTGTTTTATTAATAATAATAATAATAATGATATATCTTGAGTTGACCCAGGGACATCATTCCTTACAGTTCATCTAATATCAGACAAACGATAATCAAATCACTGTATTTTATTAATAATAATAATAATGATATATCTTGAGTTGACCCAGGGACGTCATTCCTTACAGTTCATCTAATATCAGACAAACGATAATCAAATCACTGTATTTTATTAATAATAATAATAATGATATATCTTGAGTTGACCCAGGGACGTCATTCCTTACAGTTCATCTAATATCAGACAAACGATAATCAAATCACTGTATTTTATTAATAATAATAATAATGATATATCTTGAGTTGACCCAGGGACGTCATTCCTTACAGTTCATCTAATATCAGACAAACGATAATCAAATCACTGTATTTTATTAATAATAATAATAATGATATATCTTGTGTTGACCCAGGGACTTCATTCCTTACAGTTCATCTAATATCAGACAAACGATAATCAAATCACTGTATTTTATTAATAATAATAATAATGATATATCTTGAGTTGACCCAGGGACATCATTCCTTACAGTTCATCTAATATCAGACAAACGATAATCAAATCACTGTATTTTATTAATAATAATAATAATGATATATCTTGAGTTGACCCAGGGACATAATTCCTTACAGTTCATCTAATATCAGACAAACGATAATCAAATCACTTTATTTTATTAATAATAATAATAATGATATATCTTGAGTTGACCCAGGGACATCATTCCTTACAGTTCATCTAATATCAGACAAACGATAATCAAATCACTGTATTTTATTAATAATAATAATAATGATATATCTTGAGTTGACCCAGGGACGTCATTCCTTACAGTTCATCTAATATCAGACAAACGATAATCAAATCACTGTATTTTATTAATAATAATAATAATGATATATCTTGAGTTGACCCAGGGACATCATTCCTTACAGTTCATCTAATATCAGACAAACGATAATCAAATCACTGTATTTTATTAATAATAATGATATAGATTTTTTTTCTCTCATTTGAAGATGATCACTGGTTGAAACCAATTCAAATTCCTAACAAAAATGTCTTCTTTGTACAGATAGTGCTCATCTATGGAGAAAGATAAAGGGTAAATATTCATAAAAATATTCTCTGTTCTACAAGAAATTTGACTTATTGTAACATTTGTACAAAAATGTGTTTTTGTATGTTTTCCTTTGAGGTCCTCTGGTGTGCCTTTATTGACAGAAGAGTCACTTGCAACATTAGATGATGGAATGTGGCTGGATGACATTGTCATGGACATTGTATTGAGGTAATTCTTTTGAAGCATCATAAAACTGCAAATCATAATATTCTCAGCAATAATTTTCTCCGAAATCTTTCTAGGTCTATTCTTGATGAATTAGGGCGTCATAAAAGGAGGAAAACTTTGATCTATCCAGTGCATTTTTACACTAAATTAAAAAACAGGTAGGAGTTACTGATATGTTAATAAGGATCAATAAATTCATAAAGGGGCTCAATAAATTAATTTTAATTAATCTCTTTATATATTTTAAGAAACTCATTCTGTAGTTTCTAGTCTTGCATGGCCTTTGAAGAAGCCATGAACTGTCATAGTTATATATTGTATTATTGAAAATGTATTGTAACCACATGATTTATCTTGTCATCTATGCAATTACAGTGGATTTTCAGGTGTCATAAACTGGACAAAACATGAGGACATTTTTCGCAAGGACTATCTTTTGATAGTTGAAAATTATCTTGGGTGAGAACATTACATTATTTAATTACTGGTTGTTACTTATTACACATCTCTCTGGAAACCTCAAATATGACTGGTCAGTCTCAACTTCTAGGTGACTGTTGATTCTCAGTAACAACACCTATACGGGTGTATTATGCAATTACAAATTTAATGTACTTTTCATATTACTTATTAGATGTCCATGTAAATGTTTATAATAAAGTAAGTGATAGTGCCCCTTAAGAAATAGCTCTGTGTATGGCACACATTCAATTATCAAAACTCATCTTACTTATATTGTCTGTTAATTATTTCTTCAGAAACCATTGGAGACTCACGATTGTGTGCTTCCCTGGAAACGAAAAAGAAGAACACATCAAAAGGGGGCGAAAACTGGTGCAAATAAGGAGGTAGATATGTATATTGCATTGGGGTAATTCAATTTGGGTAATCATATTTGGCGATGTTGCCCCTACAATTAAATAATGCTTCTACTTTTAGTCCCTTATCAAACATTTATATTATTAGATTTCTCTGTTTTTAATCAGTTGTGTTTTACATTTAGGCCCTGCATTTTAATGCTAGACTCCCAGTCTGAGCAAGTGAGTGACAGCATGGATGTGTTCCAAAACATTCGAAGGTTGGTTCTGTTGTATATTGGCACACATTTTTATGTAAATACAGCACATATTTTTAATTATTTAGTTTTAAGCATGCATGACTTTCTTCTATGGAACACAATGGAGGACATTGAAATGGTTACCCGGGATTAGTCATTACCATACAGTGACAATTATAAGTATAGTGGCTTTTGAACTCCATGTAGCATGTAAAAGGACCTTGGGATAAGTTGTGATGAAAAGTTTCAAACTAAGTAGCAGCCATTACCCATGTATTATATTCTAAGCCTTCTAAATGCATACATCAATTTTGTAACAGTAAGAGAGTAAAATTAACATTTAATTTGACATCAGCAAACTTGAAAATTCGTTAATGATCAGTGAATAATCTTAGATTCCTAACTGTCCTGTTATTGTTATGAAGTAACAGCTGTCCTGTTAAAGTGATACAAAATTTCCTTCTGTTTGGCTAAACCGAGAATTAGACAGTAATCCACATATACTTGTATTAGTCTAGGGTAGTCACAGAGATAGATGTAATTTCAGGACTGTTCATTCTCCATTGAAAATATTTAAGCTTTATAGTGACAATTGTTAATCTGAGAAGGACAATCTTCAAAGATGGCAATGTTCTCATGTTGTGTTTATAGATCAATTATAGGTTTTTCATTTTAGGGCAAACTATCCCTTTTAGATATGAGTAAGCGTAATGCTGCAAAGCTAGGACAAGGTATGCTTTAACAAAAAGTTCAATAAAATGTGGCTGTCATTAGAAATTAACCTTTAATAAGTTTTTTTCTTCATTTCAGTTACTTGACAGAAATGTGGAAACACACAAGAAAAACGCCACGGATATTTTCTGCAGAGTCCATGCCAGCCCTGAACGTGAAGGTACCTGGACAGCAAGGAAACCTCTCTGAGTGCGGCATATTTGTGTTACTATATGCCGAGCACTTTCTGAAGGTAAGTTCTGAAAGTAAAATGTATTGGTAGATGTTGACTACCACTTAGGGGTCTTTGTTTCCTATAATGGGACAGTGCATGTCACTAAAAGAAAACAAATTATTAATGTTTCAATTCCTTCCTCTAGGATCCTCCCAAAGAACTAAGCGATGAGTTTGACTGTACATCCTGGTTTACACTGGCCGATGCATTTTCAAGGCGTGCACAGATCAGGGACAAAATGCGTAGTAGTTTAGAAGGTGTATTTTGTTTATTTTTTTATGAACAATAAATAATACTGATTAAATTAAATCAGTTAAAATATATAAAATGATGTGTCACTATTTTCTTAAATTTTTCTTAAGTTATTTTAAATACAGCATAGGGTGCACAAGCATAACTTTCTGTTGTTTTGATATGGCAGATAATGTGTATTTAACTTGTACTACATTACTCTTGTAATACTGCTGATTGACAATGAGTTTTGCTTATGCAGCACAGGGAAGTGAAGCAGAGGAAAACAAAGCAGAAGAAAGAGAAAGTGAAGAAGAGCAAAAGGTTGTTGAGAGAGGGCTGGAGGAAAACATAGCCAAGAAAAGAAAAATAGAAGGCAGAGAGGAAGACAACATATCTGAGGAAAGAGAAGATGACAAAACAGATCAGGGAAGAAACTATACAGTTCTGGGAAGGCTGTCAGTGCCAGGCACCAAAAGAAAGTACACAGTCACCCAAGATGAACTAAAGAGAAGGATCATGGCAGAAAACATGTCAAACAATATGTTAAGAAGCCTGATTAGGGTTTGTATATGCTCTGTGTAAAACATTTAGCTATTTGCTTTACTTTTAATTTAGAAAAAAAACATTTATAAAACCGTAACATATTTGTTTTACCCAAAGGTTCGTAAAGAGGATCTCCCCGAGGAGCTGAGAAAACAGCGACCGATAAAAGCCAAGACAAAAATAAGCATGTTCTCTGCTCTCAGTGAAGGGGAGGCCACAGATTTAGCCCAGGAGCTCGGAGCCATGCTTGGGCGACATGTCAACCTCGGCACAATTGCAAGTGTTCCCAGTGCTGAGGCAGACGTTGCAAAGTAAGTTGCTTTCTGCATATGCTTTTTAAAACTTGCACTGAAAAAAGTTACACTTTGGACCCAAAAATAAATAATTATACCAAATATCAAAAAAGTTTTTTTTCTTTTTTTTCACAAATTATATTTCCAATTTAAGATTTTACATTTAATTAGAGACAAACTAAACAATTTGGCTGTAACAAATTAGAGTAATTGTTTTACATTAGTCCAACTATCATGTTTTCAGTGATTCTTGCTTACAGATCTGTTCATTTATATTTACAGGAATACACTCTGCTCTCTCCAGTGCTTGCTCAGGGAGAAAATGGGAAAGGAATCCCCTTTTAGTCTGCTGACTCATACATTTGGTCCACAAATTTTAGATGTTGTCATCTCATTTTTAATCAGTCAGTGCAAGTAGTGGTACCCTCAGCCAGAGCACAAAGACAAATGAATGTTAAATTGTAACAAAAACTGTTATCTCAGTTAAGTAATGTTACATTGAATTGATTTAAATATACCACATACCACTGTTAGCGAACACAGACAGCGGAGTAATGTTAAACGTTCATGGTTTACTTAGCTTAATGTACAATTGAAAATGGCATACATTTTTTTCTGATTTGTTTTAAAACAGTACATGTAAAATATATATAGAAAAATAAAAATAACTAAAAACATCAGCCTCTTTCACTTCATTTATTATATGCACACATACATGTAGCAAGTTAATTTTAAATGTATATTACATTACATTACAGTGCCTTAGCTGTTTGTTTTTTCATATCTACATTCATTTTTAGAATTTGGTTAGTCGTCTTTTGAAATTCTTTCTATACTTTCGTTTCATGTTTTTTGCTCTGTGTGGAAACAATGGTCTTATCTTTCTTGTCAAATCTGTAGTTACTGCTGTAAATGCCGTTCCAGCCATGCTAGCATTTGTTACACTGTCATGCAGGTTTTCAATTTGCTGGCTAATGTGCTGAGGAATTTTCTGCAATTTCTGCACAGTCTCCATTATTTCATTTAACATCTGCACTTCAGTTTTTGAGTGGTTTGCTGCAATGTTCACATTTAACTGCATTGACGTATCTTCTTGTGACAGAGTTGGTACATCTCTTGCTAATATGACATCGAATAATTCACATGCCAGTAGAAGGCAAGCGCATTTCTCATTGTAAGAGTGTGTACAACAGGTACACTGAAATGTTGTAGCAGAAGTGTGGTAAATCCTCTCAGTACATAAACTTTGTACATCTACCTCTTTTGTGTCAAAGCAGAGAATGGAGTAAAGCTTCTTTTGCTTAATTACACTAGCATGTGCGTTCATTTGATAATCCAAAGCAGGAAACTTCTGAAAATCATGTTCACTCAGCAAATCAGTAAGTACAAGATGTTTACAGCGATGTCCTCTGATTCCTATTGGGCAGCTACAAAAACTTTCAGAAGGACAAACTTTGTAGGATAGACCAGGGGTTTGTTCTGATGGAACTTCATAAAGGAACATGTCGTGGGATATAAGATTAATGCTATCTAGCCAACCTTTTTCCACCAATCTTGAGGCTGACTTAAGTATTTCTCCTGACTTCAAAGAGGCATTTTTCATTCTTCCAACTGCCTGCAAATCGTGAATGACCTGGAAGTATCCATCTGTCTTCTTGATGAGAATGCTGATAAGATCATCCAGTCTACGGTTCCTAATGCCACCCAAAAACTGATATTTTAGGCGATGGAAAAATCTAATTGGACAAGCAAAGAAAAACAATAAAGCTTTTAATGTGATTGTGTGAGTTATATATTTTTTTTAATGATAACTACATTTCAAATGCTTGTAATTCTATAACATTAATTTGTGTTATCTCATAATCAGTTGCATAAGTTTAATTTCAAATATTACCTTTCAACAAGATTGTTTGTATCGGAATCGGCATGGTTGTAGCACCGTCCAAAGTCAGACCATGTATGTCCTATTTCCAGCCAGTGATCCTTGAAGTATGAGCAAAGAGCTGGGAAATCTTCAAATCTCTTGAGGAACTGCTCAGCAGTTGACTTAAAAACATGTTGCTATTTTAACAAAATGAAAAAAAGATTTAGTGATTTAATATTACATTAAAATGATCGGATGTTTGCTTTAAAATAGTTACATAATAGTAAAAGTACAACTAAGAAAGCAAAACTGAATTGTGAAATTGTACGCACTGTTGCACAAAGCTTCATTTTTTTGATGAAGGAAATGATTTGTGTTCTAACATCAGTATTTGATGGTCCACTGACTCCAGAGTCTGTCTTTGACAGCCAACGAACAACAGCCTGATAACAGAGACATCAAATTATTTTGGTACATTTGTAAAATATAATATGAAAATTGTATATATACATACTTGCATGACATGGTACCAGCACAGCAAGATATCTGACTCTGGGAAGACTTTTCGCAAGGCATTTATCTCACACATATCCTTGTCCACCATGAAGCACCTAGAAGAAACAACATGGGATACCAGAAGAGTGAAAACACACACACACACTGCATTTCAAAAGTTTGGGATCAGTAAGATTTTCAATATTTTTAAAAGAAGTCTCCTATGCTCACCAAGACCGCAATTATTTAATTAAACATAGGAAGAAGAAAAAAACGGTATTCTTGTAAGTTATAATGAAATATTTAAATTACAATTTAAAATAACTGTTTTCTATTTGAATATATTTTAAAATGTAATTTATTCCTGTGTTGGCAAAGCTAAATGTCCAGCATTATAACTTCAGTGTCGCATTATAATCTTCAGTGTCGCATGATCTTTGAGAAATAATTTTAATATGCTGATTATAAAACGATTAGATCCGGTCAAACACAGCTATGACCGCTTATCCGCTGCAATACCTTGTCCTTTCGGTTGCTGTTCACGGTCAGGGACATTATTATTTATTTTATATTTTTTTTACAGTGGAAGGAAGGGTTTTAGCGATTTTATTTATATATATATATATATATATATATATATTTGCAGTATATATATATATATATATATATATATATATAGTTGTTTGAATATTTTTATATATGGAATAAAGGTGTTCACGTCACGTTCAGTGGTAGTAGTAGTAGTAGTAGAAAAATTTATATAAGCATTTATTTCGTAATATTTATGTTTTAAAAAATCTTGTAATTGACTTTTGCCAATGTAGACTAATGTCTTAACACAGAAGTAATGTGAACATAATTGAAAGGCATGTAGCACAGAGTTGAAACACATAATTCCCAGTTTAAGGAGTGAACAGTTCCGTAAATATTGTCACGTGTTGTCGTCTCAAGATTTCAGGAATTAAGAGGTGACTTGAATGTAGCATAAACATCATGCTTAACAACACCCCTTAGCTGTTATAAATTCATTGTCAACCACAGCTTCTTAGGGCTTATTGCTTTAAAATAGATGTTTTTGAGCATCAAATCAGCTTATTAGAATGATTTCTGAAGGATCATGTGACACTGCAGACTGGAGTAATGATGCTGAAAATTCAGCTAATAAATTAGAGTTTAAATATATATTCAAATAGAAAATAGTCTCTGGTATCTGGGGCCAGACCAATGATTCTACTACAAATATGTTGATTTAAATAAAAAAAAAATATATACATATATAGTATATACATACCTTGGGGCAGAAGGACACACTCTCCTTAATTGCTGTAAAGCTATTTCTAGAGTTGCCTCTTTCTCATTGCTTGTTACTATAAAAGCAACTGGAACTCCATGGCCATAGTCATCTCTTATAGCCAGGGTATAAAGTGGAAAATTATATTGGTTGACACAATGAGTGGCATCCAAAAATATAACGTTCTTTCCATGTCTGTGTAGATTCTCTCTCATGTTGGGAGTCTGAAGGATAATTATGAGATCCTTCTCATGGGAAAAAGGCTGGAAAAAAACAACATTGTCCTTCAGGTGACCGGTCAATAATTTGGCTGAACTAACAGCATCATCTTTATCCAGATGGCTTCGACGAACAAAGCATGTGTGTATATTCTCAATGTCCTTTGGAGTGACAAAGTTCTGACGGTTGTTCAAGTCAGTGTGTCCACGAGATCTGGACCATTTGTGCGCTTCCAGTAGAATGATATCTGGCTTGACACCCAATGAGATCCATTCTTCAATTTGTTTGCCTAAATCAGGACACACTGTTTGAAAGTGTCCTTCTTGTTCAACAGTTGCATTGTGCCCATTGTGCTCTTTGCTGGTGCGTTGTACAATGACTTTGTGACTCAGCCAATCATTTTTAACCTTAAAGGATGTGTAAGCCATACATCCTGAGGTCTTGTAACTTCCATCAACGGGGTTCCCTGACCGGATACAGGGCGGAGCCGCTGGAGCGGACTCTGCGAGCTCCCGGAACGGAGCGGGCTCAGGAGCGGACTCTGCGAGCTCCCGGAACAGAGCGGGCTCAGGAGCGGACTCTGCAAGCTCCCGGAACGGAGCGGGCTCAGGAGCGGACTCTTCGAGCGCCCGGAACGGAGCGGGCTCAGGAGCGGACTTTTCGAGCTCCCGGAACGGAGCGGGCTCAGGAGCGGACTCTTCGAGCTCCCGGAACGGAGCGGGCACTGGAGCGGACTGCGTGGGCTCCCGGAACGGAGCGGGCTCTGGAGCGGACTGTGTGGGCTCCCGGAACGGAACGGGCTCTGGAGCGGACTGCGTGGGCTCCCGGAACGGAGCGGGCTCTGGAGCGGACTGCGTGGGCTCCCGGAACGGAGCGGGCTCTGGAGCGGACTGCATGGGCTCCCGGAACGGAGCGGACTGCGTGGGCTTCCGGAGCGGAGTGGGCTCTGGAGCGGACTGCGTGGGCTTCCAGAGCGGAGCGGGCTCTGGAGCGGACTGCGTGGGCTTCCGGAGCGGAGCGGGCTCTGGAGCGGACTGCATGGGCTCCCGGAACGGAGCGGGCTCTGGAGCGGACTGGGTCGGCTCCCGGAACGGAGCGGGCTCTGGAGCGGACTGGGTCGGCTCCCGGAACGGAGCGGGCTCTGGAGCGGACTGCGTCGGCTCCCGGAACGGAGCGGGCTCTGGAGCGGACTGCGTCGGCTCCCGGAACGGAGCGGGCTCTGGAACGGACTGCGTCGGCTCCCGGAACGGAGCGGGCTCTGGAGCGGACTGCGTCGGCTCCCGGAACGGAGCGGGCTCTGGAGCGGACTGCGTCGGCTCCCGGAACGGAGCGGGCTCTGGAGCGGACTGCGTCGGCTCCCGGAACGGAGCGGGCTCTGGAGCGGACTGCGTGGGCTTCCGGAGCGGAGCGGGCTCTGGAGTGGACTGCGTGGGCTTCCGGAGCGGAGCGGGCTCTGGAGCGGACTGCGTCAGCTCCCGGAGCAGAATGGGCTCTGGAGCGGACTGCATGGGCTTCCGGAACGGAACGGGCTCTGGAGTGGACTGGGTCGGCTCCCGGAACGGAGCGGGCTCTGGAGCGGACTGCGTGGGCTCCCGGAACGGAGCGGGCTCTGGAGCGGACTGCATCGGCTCCCGGAACGGAGCGGGCTCTGGAGCGGACTGCGTCGGCTCCCGGAACGGAGCGGGCTCTGGAGCGGACTGCGTCGGCCCCCGGAACGGAGCGGGCTCTGGAGCGGACTCTCTGGGCTCATGGAACGGAGCGGGCTGTGGAACAGACTCAACCCTGAAGGCGGAGCCGGTTAAAGTCAGAGCCAGGTTGATGTAATCCTCCAACAATGCCTCTGGAGCCCAGTATGGCATCATGGACTTAAAGGGGTCGGCCAGGCCTCCCCAGAAGATGACCATGAGGCAGGTCTTATCTGTAGCCGACTGGTGAGCCATTTCCAAGAAGTCCTGCGCGTAATCCTCGATGCTCCGGTCTCCTTGCCGGATAGAAAGGAACTTCCCTGCTGGACCCATGTTTGCTGGCTAAATTCTGTCACGGCCGGTGAGAGGGATCACCGTTAATCAGAGTCTGGGTCCAAATGCAGGGAGTAAAGGCTTTAATAAATAACAAAAACGGCCAACACGGCCAAAAAACAAAACAATTAGGAAGCTGGAATACATAAAACAGCAGCACAGTGCATGTATCCCCAGCGTGCTGATCACAGAGACAAACAAATTCACATCTGCAATTTAGCCAGGCAGAGGGACGGGAGTGAGGTGTATAAATAGTCCAAGATGATGGAGAACAGCTGAGGAGTGTGATGAGAGGCAGGTGTGTGTGGTTAAGGGAAATTAGTCCAGGAGAAAGGGAAATGGCGACCTCTGGTGGTGAGAGGGAGGAGCGCCAGGCCTGGACTCATGACACGTTTAAAAACAACCAGTGTTGGGGAAAGTTACTTTTAAAAGTAATGCATTACAATATTGCGTTACTCCCTAAAAACTAATTACGTTACTTAGTTACTTTTTATGGAAAGTAATGCGTTACATTAATTTGCGTTACTTTAGCGTTACTTTTTAAATATGAGCAGGGCTTGCTTGTTTGTTTTTAATACAAGAAGTTTTATTCGATTCGATATATTTCTATTGTTTAACATGTTTAATTATTGTAGGTTTGCGTCATATTCTGAGTTTGCATTTCACTGTTTTAATTAATTTTGATGAATACTGAATCAGTTTATTGCGAGTGGGATGAATTAATACACATTCACATTTAGACTAGATTAGAACTACAGTAAGATCATGTTCACATGGCGCACTGTCAGTCAATAAATGGAAAAAAGTAATTCAGATATTTTCTAGTAAATTCAAAAGTAATGCATTACTTTACTAGTTACTTGAAAAAAGTTATATTATTACGTAACTTGCATTACTTGTAATGGGTTACCCCAACACTGGAAACAACAAAGTGCAGATGTGTGTATGAATCTGTAAGATACTCATTTCACAGTGTAAACAGCTTTAGTGATTCTAATGGGAGTTTTTGAAAGTGCTTGAACTCTAGACGGTCTGTGAAAATGTTCTTTCAGTCCTTCTTGAGACATGGGACAAATTTGTCCAGCAAACTGCTATCAGGTTGAAATATTTCTTGTAAAACATCAATTGTAAATGTTATGGGGCTTGATAATATAATGTATTTAACACAATTATCCCCTTGGCTTCAATTTAATTGTCTCATTATTATGTGAAATCTATGACACTTATCGTTTTCTCACTACATCTAAAGCAGTGTGTCCACAGAGAAGGATTCAATCATTCATATGCTATAAAATGGATAAACAAAATAATGATAGAAAAGAGCTTGTTTTAGCAAAAGCAACACTTAATAATATATAATATCAAAGCAAGGTTGTTTTTCAGTGACACATGCATGTTTCATAAGGTTTCAAAGTTGTGTCCCCACTTTTTGTCAACACCATCATACAGTTATTAAAATGTAATAAAATAAGGGAATATCAGGGGATGCTGACACTCTAAAGGACCCCCTTGCCACAATCCTCCTCTGCAGAGCACATCACTGTCAGACAGACTCTGGTCAGTTTTATTGTTTTATAATATTTGAAATCCTAATGATAACAGTTCCTGGTCACACTCACAACCATGCAGTGGTAATTTTGGCAGGCATTTTTTAGTCATTATCTTGGGACGAAAATGCCTAATAGTCACATTTTAGTCATTTGAGTCTTTCATAGTTTTAGTCGACGAAAAGTCATTGCATTTTTGTCAACTTTTAGTCAAATTGCAGTTAACAACATTTATTTTGGTGGCTATGTTATATGTAGTAATTAAGTATATGAGAAATTTGAATCAAGGATTAAATTTAAAAAAACTGCAATACATTTTCATTTTTTTGGTAGAGATACAAATTAAACAAATTTTTCAAATACAGTAGGTATAATTATCAAGTATACATTTATATAACTCTTTTGTTGGTTAACATCGATGACACAGATAGGTATTTATTTTTGGAATGCTGTCCCTTTAAGACGGAAGGCATGCATGTAAAGGCCAAAGTATACTTCACTTTGTAAGCATACACGAGGGAATTAAACATACAAATTACTGTGTGTTAAGAGGAATGATGTAGGGGCAGAGTGCCTTTTTCTTTTTATACTGCTTTTTGCCTCTGTTTTTGTACAGCAAGGGAGGTAAGGGAAGTTGGCTGTATATTTATTTTCTTTTCTTTTATTTAAGGTTAGTTAGAGCTCCTTTTTAAATTAGTTAGTGAAGTATTTTGTTTGTTATTTTAGGCCTTGCTCTCCCCTGAGTCACCTTTGCTCCCATTTACATTGTATTCTTTCCTGTCTTATAAATAAAACTATTTTTGTATATGTATATATATATATATATATATATATTTGTGTATATATATATATACATACAGGTGCATCTCAACAAATTAGAACGTTGTGTAAAAGTTAATTTATTTCAGTAATTCAACTCAAATTGTGTAACTCTTATATTAAATAAATTAAATGCACACAGACTGAAGTTGTTTAAGTCTTAGGTTATTTTAATTGTGATGATTTTGGCTCACATCTAAAAACCCACAAATTCACTCTGATCACAAGATCACATCTCAACAAACTAGAATACGTCACAAGACCAATTGTTGGCCTTCTGGAAAGTATGTTCATTTACTGTATATGTACTCAATACTTGGTAGGGGCCCCTTTTGCTTTAATTACTGCCTCAATTTGGTGTGGCGTGGAGGTGATCAGTTTGTGGCACTGCTGAGGTGGTATGGAAGCCCAAGTTTCTTTGACAGTGGCCTTCGGCTCATCTGCATTTTACCCTAGATTCTCTATGAGGTTCAAGTCTGGTGAGTTTGCTGGCCAGTCAAGCACACCAATGATGATTTGGTCATTTAATCAACTTTTGGTGCTTTTGGCAGTGTTGGCAGGTGCCAAACCCTGCTGGAAAATGAAATCAGCATTTTTAAAAAGCTGGTCAGCAGAAGAAAGCATGAAGTGCTCCAAAATTTCTTGGTAAACGGGTGCAGTGACGTTGGTTTTCAAAAAACACAATGGACCAACACCAGCAGATGACATTGCACACCAAATCATCACAGACTGTGGAAACTTAACACTGGACTTCAAGTAACTTGGGCTATGAGCTTCTCCACCCTTCCTCCAGACGCTAGGACCTTGGTCTCCAAATGAAATACAAAACTTGCTCTCATCTGAAAAAAGGACTTTGGACCACTGGGCAACAGTCCAGTTCTTCTTCTCCTTAGCCCAGGCAAGACACCTCTGATGACAACAGTAGCCAAATTCCTTGACACGTCTGTATGTGGTGGCTCTTGATGCCTTGACCCCAGCCTCAGTCCATTCCTTGTGAAGTTCACCCATATTCTTGAATCGATTTGCTTGACAATCCTCATAAGCCTGCGGTTCTCTCTGTTGGTTGTGCATCTTTTTCTTCCTCACTTTTTCCTTTCACTCAACTTTCTGTTAACATGCTTGGATACAGCACTCTGAGAACAGCCAGCTTCTTTGGCAATGAATGTTTGTGAAGGGTGAAGGGTGAAAAGTGATTACAATATCCAGCAAAACGTCCGAATAAACAAAATCCGGTAAAAGATTGTTCTGCCGAATGTTCAACAGTTCATCCCTGGTAAAACTGATTGTGTTTAAGAAACAAAAACAGGAATCACTAACAAGAACAGTACACACACTCAAGAGCAAAGCACTGTAGCTGCCATCTCTGGCTCCATAGATCATATCAGATGAACATCATTCCTTTTCTTGAAATGTTATGAACAGCAGCTACATTAATTATTCTCTCTCTCTTGCTTTTTTGTTTCTGCCACTGGATTGGCATCCCAAGGAAACTAGAGATTACACAAGGTTCATTCTGGATCCAGTCTGTTATGAAGGTTTGAGATGTCCCAACTTCTGAGAAGAGATGATGCCAACCCCTCAGAGAACATCAGATGATACCAACCCTGAACCAAAATACAAAACTACCAAATTTGCTTTACATTACTACATGACTTTCTCAATATATAATCACTGCTGTTAATCGTGTTCACCATTTATGATCGAATACGTCATTAACGAACTGCATGATTTTTACTATCCATGAACTGTGCATTTCTGCCATATTGACATCACCTTGACTATAAGCAAACCATTTGTGCTGTATAGTTGTGTTCTGGACTCAGCATGGAACTAGGTAGGGGTCCAAGCTTCGAAGGTGCTGGAACTCGAGAGGGTCCTAATGGGTCCTCTTGGATCAGAAAGCCAGAGGGCCAAGTGGGAGGATGCACACTAAATTGTTTCAAAATTGACACAAAGGAGCATCACAACTGCCATAACTCTGCACTCGTTTGATATTAAATGAAGCATTAATCCATGCTCTGGGTCACTGTTCTATGTATATTCCAATTACAATGGAATTTGCACCTTGCACTGGACTAAATATTTGTTGTCATGAGAGTTTGTCTTCTCTTTTAGAAGAAAACAAACATAAGCCCAGGTATTTATTCAATACAGTGGCAAAATTAACAAAAAATAAAGCATCAACAGCTGTTAACATTTCCCAAAAGCACAGCAGTAATGACTTTATGAACTATTTTACTTCCAAAATTGATACTATTAGAGATCAAATTGTAACCATGCAGCCGTCAGCTACAGTATCTCATAAAATAGTGCAGTATTGATCCCTGAGGAACAATTCCACTCATTCTCTACTATAGGAGAGGAATAATTGTAAAAACATGTTAAATCAGCTAAACCAGCAACATGTATGTTAGACCTTATTCCATCTAAACTACTAAAAGAGGTGCTTCCAGAAGACACAGATCCTATTTTGGCTATTATTATTTCGTTGTTGTCATTCGGATATGTCCCCAAAACCTTTAAATTGGCTGGTATTAAGCCTCTCATTAAAAAAAACACAACTTTACCCCAAATATTTAGTTAACTACAGACCCATCTCGAATCTCCCTTTTCTGTCTAAGATACTAGAAAAGGTAGTATCCTCACAGTTATATTCATTCTTAGAGAAAAATTATATCTGTGAGGATTTCCAGTCAGGATTTAGACCAACTCATACTACTGAGACTGCTCTCATTAGAGTAATAAATGAGCTTCTCTTATCTTCTGATCGTTGTTGTATCTCTCTATTAGTGCTACTGGATCTTAGCGCTGCGTTCGACTCTATCAATCACAACATTCTTTTGAATAGACTCGAAAACTTTGTTGACATTTGTGGAAGTGCACTAGCATGGTTCAAATCGTACTTATCTGACCGCCATCAATTCGTAGCAGTGAATGAAGAGGTATCATATTGATCACAAGTGCGGTATGGAGTACCTCAAGGCTCAGTACTAGGGCCATTACTTTTCACGCTTTACATGTTACCTTGGGAAATATCATCAGGAAACTCAGGGTTAGATTTCACTGCTATGCTGATGATACTCAGCTCTATATTTCTTCGCAGCCTGGTGAAACGCACTAAAGTGAGAAACTTATGGAATGCATAGTTGATATAAAAAGTGGATGACAAGTGATTTGTTGCTGCTAAATTTGGAAAAAAAAGATGTGTTAATTATCGGACATAAAACCCCCACAAGTAATAACCTAGAACACTGTCTAACACTCTATGGCTGCTCTGTCGATTCTTCGTCATCAGTCAGGAACCTAGGTGTTCTATTTGATAGCAATCTCTCCTTTGACAGACACGTTTCTAGAATTTGTAAAACTGAATTTTTTCATCTTAAAAATATATCTAAACTGAGACCTATCAATGTCAAATGGAGAAATATTAATTCATGCGTTTATGACCTCAAGGTTAGATTAGTGTAATGGTTTAATGGGTGGTTGTTCTTCACACTTAATAAACAAACAACAGATGGTTCAAAATGTAGCAGCTAGAGTTCTTACTAGAACCAGGAAGTATGACCACATTAGCTCGGTTCTGTCAACACTGCACTGGCTCCCTATTAAATATCGTACAGATTTTAAAATCTTGTTAATTACTTATAAAGCCCTGAATGGTTTAGCTCCTCAGTACTTGGGTGAGCTCTTATCACATTATAGTCATCCACGTCCACTGCATTCTCAAAACTCTGGCCATTTGATAATACATAGAATATCAAAATCAACTGCGGGCGGCAGATCCTTTTTCTATTAAGCGCCCAAACTCTGGAACAATCTACTTAACAATGTCCGGGAGGCAGACACACTCTATCAGTTTAAATCTAGATTAAAGACCCATCTCTTCAACCTGGCATACACATAGCACACTAATACACTACTAATATTCAAATCCGTTAAAAGATTGTTAGGTTGCATTAATTAGGTCAAACGGAACCGGGAACACTTCCCATAAAACATGATGTACTTGTTACATCGTAAGAAGATTGACATCTACGCTAATATTAGTCTGTTTCTTTCTTATTCCGAGGTCACCGTGGCCACACGATCCGGTCCTTATCCAGCCCAGATGGTCACTGCAGTCACCAGATCCAGTCCGTATCCAGATCAGATGGTGGTTCAGCACCTAGAGACAGCCTCAACAGCCCCTACAGCCCTGAATGTCAGCGGAGAACAGGATACCTAGATGAGACCCAGACAGATCCCCAGTGAGGACCTTGTCACCTAGACAGCCATCAGGAAAAGACCACTGGAACCAGCTGAGCCCTTACAATCTGACGTTTTCTGCAGTTGGAACAAACTACTGGTTCATCTGGCCATAGGAGAACAGGTCCCCAGACTGAGCCTGGTTTCTTCCAAGGTTTTTTCTCCATTCTGTCACCGATGGAGTTTTGGATCCTTGCCGTTGTCACCTCTGGCTTGCTTAGTTGGGTACACTTCATTTCCAGCGATATCATCGACTTGATTACACAGATACTATTTAAACTGAACTGAGCTGGACGATGCCATCACAAAATTCAGTAATGAAATGCCTGAAAACTGAACATTTTACATTATTGACACACTATTTTCCTATTTGATATTTTGCAGATGCTTTGTTACAATTTGTATTCTTAAAAGCGCTATATAAATAAAGGTTACTTGACTTGACTTGTTGTCAATAAACTTATTTAACGAAAGTAATACTTTATTCATGAGGGATGTGTTAAATGGATAAAAGGCGATAGTAAAGAATTATATTGTGAGAAAGGCTTTTTATTTTTAATAAATGCTGTTATTTTTACCTTTGTATTCATCAAAGAATAAAAAAGTATCACATGTTACAAAAACAATTAAGCAGCACAACAGTTTCAACACTAATAAAAAATCTGCATATTATAATGATTTCTGAAGGATCATGTGACATTGAAGACTGGAGTAATGATGCTGAAAATACAGCTTTGCTTCACTTTAATAAATTGTATTTTAAAATATATAAAACAGGAAACCAATATTAGAAATTGCAAAAATATTTCACAATATTATTATTATTTTTTTTCAATCAAATAAATATAGCCTTGAAGAGCAGAAGAGCGTCCATTAAAAAAAACAGGTCAAATATTTAGCCTATTAGGTTTATGATAGCCTAACATAACATAGGCTACTATAATATCAAAACAAACTCAAGCATTTATCTGTAAGCAAAACTTGAACACGTGAATTATTATATAGCTATCTAAACATTCCCATGAAGTGTAGTTTGCACAATACACTGTATATACACTGTAGTGACTGTACCTAAATGTCTCTGAGTTTTGTTACCGTTCTGTGCCCATCATCCGCCATTTTCAGCACTTAATCAAGCCACTATTCTTTAATACGTGAGTAGGTTTTATTTCACATGTCATTGCAACCACTGAAATATTCGGTTTCTACGGCAACTCATTTGGCGCACATCATTCTCTTCCATGAAACCTGCATTCACCAGTTTTAACTCTATAGCGACATCAACTATATAGCGGGTCGCCCGAGCATTGCGAATGTTTAGTTTTCACAATTTTACAATTCAATCAAATGGCTTCCCAACTATTTATTTTTGCGTGCGCGCGGCACATTATTTCTCTGTCCGTGCGCGGCACATCATTTCTCTGTGCGGCCGCGGCGGGGCAGCTTAGAGGGAACAGTGGTGGACAGTACGCACATTGGGACGCAGGCATTGGCGGCTGGTAAAAAATTTTTGAGGTGGGGCTGTGGCACACTGGCACAGCAAACAAATTCACAAACAATCCTTCACGATAAATTAAACCGTCAGGCTGATATGGACCCAGCTCATTTACCTTCAGTTTTTCTGCCAAAGTTCTTCTCTCAAACGGACATTGGAGTAGAGATTGTAAAGAGTTAGGTTCGTGTCCGGAATTAATAACAATTGAGTCGCCATTTTCACATAATTAAAAATTGCGCCACTACAGAATACGACCAGCCTTGATTTTAGCAGCTTGGGGCGACAGAAAAATCGACAATTTCAGTTAAGATCTGAGGATGTTGATTGGCAAAATTTTATGTCACATCTTGAATATATTTATATTAGTGATGCACCGATCATGATTTTTCGTGGCCGATTCCGATACCGATTTTTTTCGAGCAAACTGGCCGATACCGATTCCGATTTTTTTTTCCTTTAAGCAACCAACAAGAAATAATGAAATATTCCAACACAAATAAAGTGGTTATATAGTGAATATAGATTTTATTTAACATGTATAATATTTAATTGTTTAAAAAATATATATATTTAAGAAAAAAGTTGCCCCCCAAATTCATGTCTGTGGTGTTTCAACAATGGATGTCACCCCTTTAAGAAAAGAGAGAATTCTATTTGGACTTCTTCCTATGTGTAACGGTCACTGCAGGTGCTGGTTGATCTGAGGGGTGCATGGGGAGTACATTCTTTCTTATACATTTTAAAGTTAGCAATTTCATGTGTTGTCATTAGTGTGGTGTTATGTTGATAACTTGCAGATCTGGCATATTTTAATACAAAAAAATATAAATACATACTTGTTGATATTTCCAAAATGTCCCCTGATCTTGAAATCATCATGATGGTAGCATCCATTTTAGAAAAGTCTAAGCTGATTTGTATGTGGTGTTACTGTCTCTGGTGTTAATGTATTTTCTGGTAACACAGAGCCTTTAGTAACTTGCATTATAAGGTCTGTGGTGCAATTACGTCTGTGGTGTTACTTCAATATGACAGACATAAGTAGCTGTGTCACAAGTTTTTGATTAAAATTATTTAAAATTCAAAATGTTCTTAATCTTTTATTTTAATGGATATAGCATATTAAACTAATTTTAAATGCCTATCAATACATTTTATTAGAAAAAACAAACAAGCATCTTTACAAATTCTGCCTCTCATTTGCCACCCCAGTTGAAGATGGACCAAGATGGTTTTTAAATTGGGTTGAAACTACATAAAACTGGCCTTAAATGAAAACATTAACAGTAACCATGTGAAATTAAAGGCAACAATTGCATAGTTACAATCTAAACAACACAACCAACACACATTCAACAGTCCAAACAAAGATGTTACTTAATCAACATTTGTTGTCATTTTTAAAATTGGTGTAAAGAAAAAAGGTATTTACCAGTGAAATTAAATACAACCAAAATAGGCTATATAAATAAATTATTCCAAAATGTGAAATCAGATCATGTTTAGTGCAACGAGCAAAAACAAAGATGCTACAGCTCGTGCTGGTTAAATCGAATTAAGTCAATGTAATTTTAAGGTAAAATAAAAATAATAATCTTGTACAGAACTGACGTACGTTTGAACGTTTTATTCTTTACAAAAAGTAGCATTTCAGCTTTGTCACAAGTTGGTCTGTTTCTTTTCTCATCCAACACGTGAGAAGCTGCGCTGAACGGTCTCACGGTCTATTCTTGTGCAGGGCGTGGACAGATACGCTCGCGCAAATTCTAGTGATAGGAAGTTCGGATCATTTTACCGACTCGGACCTTTGAGTCTCGTTCAAGATGAACGAACGACTCGAAAAACCCAAAGACTCAAAAAGTGAACTAATCAATTATCTTTCCGGCTCATACTGCATTAGTCACGCGATGAACGAACGACTCGAAAAACCCGAAGACCTCGAAACAGGTGAACTAATTCCAGTACAGAACCTTTAGGATGGTGCGCATGCGCGACTGAACGAATCACTCCCCGAAACGACTCGTTCTTCTCGAGTCTCATTAAAGATTCGTTCAAGACCGATCCATCACTAGCAACTTCAGCTAGAGCAGCAAAGGAAAGCGGCTCTTATTTGTGTGCCAGTAATGTTACACCAATGGCTGTTCGCTTCATTGTATCTGTTTTTCTGTGTTTGTTGTGCTCCTGCCGAATGTCTTCCACACAAATGACATGTTCGCAAAACTTTGCGCACTTTAGGAAAAATCGGCCGAAAAAAAGACAAAAACCGGCCGGTTCCGATCTTTGGCCGGTCAACCGGTGCATCCCTAATTTATATCTTGAATCAGGATTTGACTAAACTCTACAAAGACCCACTTCCTGTGGGCGATTTCTCGATCGCCCCTCAGCTGAAATTGAGACGTGCTGACAGGGAGAGAGGTCATATTGTGATGGTGAAAACATATTTTTACAGAAGATGTTCTAATATATCACATCATACAAATATACATTTAAATAATTTATATAACTATTATTTTGTGTGTGTGGTTCAGGGAGGGCGGCGCCCTAGCGCCCTCTATTGGCCAGCCACCACTGTACACAGGGACGTATTTTTTTCTTGAATGAATCATTCGTTTGAACAAATCAATTGAATGAATGATTCAGTGATAAAACGAGTAAATTGCCGCCACCTAACGGCAGTCTTAATACACACTTAGTTCACACCAGACACGAATGAAGCGATTAAATCGCCCTATTCGCCCGTAGTTGGACTCTTGAAAATTTTGAGTTTACTCGCTTCATTCGCGCATGAAATTCACTTCATTCGCACGTGAAATTTGCTTCATTCGCGTTTGAAATTCACTACACAACAGACACGAATTTGCGTCATGGGAGGGGCTTCTGCCAGGCAGCTCCAGTCTTGTTGCGAAATGTATTCCTGTTTTTGTAAAAGTACGAAGTAGTATCGTACAGCTCCGGGTATCCACATACAATCACAATTAATTTGTCCTCCATTGTTGTTTCGGATTTTCTGCCTCCGCTTGTAATCACGTCACTGCTAGAGCAAGCTCCTGATTGGTTATAGCGGTGCCAAAGTTCAGATTTTTCAACTGCGTCAAACGCCCCAAACGCTCAATTTGCGCCATTCGCGCAAATAGCAAAGCAGGATTGTCTATCGCTGTAGTGCAAATTAATTTTGTTAATAATGATTTTATTTGATCGGTAACCCATTCTTCTTATTGCATTGTTTTAATTAAAAATTTTGAAGAAAAAATCTTAGAAAAATTCACTTTTGAATGTAACATGAAAGGTAACACTTCAAATAAAGTTAGAAAAAAAAGCCCTTGCAAATCCCTTTAAGAAGTCCAATATTACTTCGTAATGGGAAGGCACTTTTTTGTTATTGAGGAGAAGGTGCTCCTGAATTTTTTTACTGTGCCCCTAATTGTTTTTTTATTTGTATTTTTTAATTAGCAGCACAAGTTCTCCTAAAAATAAAAGTAAGCATAGAGCCCTATTTAGTGAGTGTGGTGGTGCTTATGAGAGGCTGCTCTGGTACGAGTTTGAGGTTGAGAAGGAAAAAAATCACAGTATACTCACTACAAAAAAACTAGACTACACCACTGATTCAGGCTATACATTTATTTATCAGTATGTGTTCCCTGGGAATTGAACCCACAACCTTTTGCGCTGTTAAAGGTTTAATGGTGTTTAATTTGTAGAGTTCTGTTGATAATCCCTCATTAGAAGATTAAAGCCCTACTACAGTAAATTCCTAGATCATGATTTTCAGCAAATCACAACTTTCAAAGCTGTTTTATGGAGTTTTTGTCTACTGAGTGTTTTTTGGAAAGACTTTTCATAAGCTGAACAATCAGTATGTTGTTAAACAACAGTAACATTAATTGAACACCTTGTACCTCTATTCCAGCCTCATTCCAGTCAAAAATGTAATAATGTGCTACCCTGACTAAGGTTTAGCAGAATGTCTAAAGTGGACTATGGGAATAAAGTGCAACCAACACATGGAAAAATAATGGGCCAGAACAGCTTGTCCCTGGAGCAGTAGGACTACTCTTAAAAGGGCACCTTTGTTCCTTTTTTTGTTAGTTTTTTACCCCTAATAGTACATATTAGTACATTGGACTCCAAGGCTTGGAGTAGTAATACATACCCTTAAGGTACTAATATGTACCTATTAGGGGTAAAAAGGTACACATATGTACTTTTAAGGGTAGCCTACTGCTCGAGGGACAAGCTCCTGTTCCTCAAAATGTACTATTGAAACCCCTATTTTTTTCTGTGTGAAGAAACTTTCTAACAGAGTACACCACAAGCTATTTTATTGGACATTTATCTGACCTTGTGGGTTAGGCAATACTTTCTTGGTATCAAGCGTGCATATGAGTCAGTGATAAAATGTTGACTGAATATATGTTGAGATATGAGAGTTTGAGCTTTATTTCATCACTACATTCCTCATCATGAATAGTTATTCCACTTCTTATATCTCTATGAACACCATTTATGAATAAAATCATTAAAATCAGCCCCAGTGTCCTTTTCTTTCATCAGTGTGGCTTGGATTTCTTGCGCAACATCGAACTGATAGTCGTGACGTCACGCCCCAGTCGGAAGTTCCAGCGCAGCAGCAGTGAACAACACTGAGTTTAACCAGCTTTAGTGTAAACAGCCAGAACATGGACGACGACGTTTTAACGACTTTGAAGCTTTTAATTATCGGCGAGAGTGGTGTCGGTAAATCAAGGTGAGGTTCGATTCCGCTATTTTTTCCTCCGTTTAGTCTTTCTCGTACAGTAGGATGAGTTGTTACCATAGACATAACGTTAGCGTTAGCCTCGTCTGAACGAGCAACAAGCTCCGCTAAACTAATCTTAACTGTCGTCTGTGTCAAGACTTTGCCAGTTAAATTTAACTTTTAAATGTTGTTTTGATCTCAAGAACAAAAGGAAATACACTAAATTGTGCACCTCGTGGCATTTTTAGCCTTCAGATGTGTTGACTTCTAAGCACTGTCGATTGTTAGCTTCATAATTGTGAAGCCATTGACATATATTTAGTTTTAAAATATTCTGGTAATGAATACTTTGTATATCGTTACTGTTGTCGCATACCTTTAAATATTTAATAAGAGCAGCAGCAGTGTTAGCTGGCAGCTGTTTCTGTAGCAGTCATGCTATCTGCTCATTGTGTGGTGTGGAAGTTAACGTTACCTCTAAATATACAGGCCTTAGAGTTTATAGTGTGGTCAAATACTTAATATAAACCACATTTAAACATGTACTTTACACATGTCTAATTATGATGACAAAGTGATTTAGCTAAATTAGTGTTAAGGTAATTTTTCAAACCCCTTCCTCATCCACTGGTAAGGGAAAGTGTTCTTCATAATTAAATTTTTTGTCATGCTTAAAGAAAAGAAAGTAATTATATAAGAAAACAATAATATAAGTTAATTATAACAATTATTTATTCTTTTAATGCTGGGTTTCTTATATTTCTCCATTATGTCCCCAGTTTGCTCCTGCGCTTCACAGATGACACATTCGACTCAGAATTAGCTGCGACCATTGGTGAGTCATGTACTTGTGAATATTACAGTACTAACGTTAGTGACCATACATTGATAACAGGCCTGTAATCAGTTAATGCTAATAATTACTTGAGCAATGAAGTCTTGTGGTTTTACCTCCCTAACAAATATACTTTAATCCTTCTGTATTTTAAAGTATGCTCCATTTCTATATTTTTCATTGGTTATATAGGTGTGGACTTTAAAGTGAAAACTATTGCAATAGATGGCAACAGAGCAAAGCTGGCCATATGGGTAAGTGCTGTAGAATAGCCAAATCTTTTATAAATGCTCAACAACACCCAACACAGGGATGTAGTGGTTTAAATGCTTGAATTATTTTTGGATTATTATCATGGCCACTACTTTTACAATTGTCTTGTTCCACTAGATGTCAGTATCGCGCTTTAGAATTAAGTGATGCAGTCTGTTTAGAAAGCTGCTGAAATCCTCATTAACTTCTGTTTTAGGACACGGCCGGTCAGGAGAGGTTCAGAACTCTGACACCAAGCTACTACAGAGGAGCCCAGGGTGTCATTTTAGGTTAGTGTTTTTGCTTATTTTGCTTTGGTATATTTGATTCTGATTGGTGAGTCAGGAGTTCTGCAGGCAGATATTTTGTATAATGACCAATCATTTTTATGATTGAGCTATATAGCTGTGCGAGTTTCATGTCTCTCAGATCATTCTGAGGTGTATCTATTTATTTATTTATTTTATTTAGTCAAGTAATATGTAGAATTATGTACAATTGGCCAAATGTTCATCACAAGACTGTGCATTACATTAATTCTCAAATTCAATCAAATTATTGTTCTAGTTATTGAATGTAACATTTAATTTGTTATCGTTTTCTCTTTTAGTGTATGATGTTACAAAGCGGGACACATTCACAAAGCTCGAGAACTGGCTTAATGAGCTGGAGACATACTGTACACGCAATGACCTGGTTAAAATGCTAGTTGGGAACAAAATTGACAAGGTTTGTTTGTTTGATTAATGTTATTCTGAATGTAAAGTTGCTTGATACAGTTTTTTGGTCTATAGCTGTGAAGGTTGTTTATATTAACAGTGTCTTGAAGGGATAGTTCAACCAAAAATGAACCCCCAAAATGAACATACTCCCCCTTATTAATGGCATAATTTTAGGACCGAAATGGTATTTTGAAAATTGTCAAATTTGTACATTAATATGAAACATCCCCAAAATGATGGATTGTTCTTACCCAGAGGAAAGTTGCTGTGGTCCCAAATCTTACTCTGTATATCTCAAATTTAAACATTAGCTGTGATGTCACTTTGGTTGATGCAGACAAAAAATATGGAAGGTAAGGTGCTATTCAATTTGAAATAAAAGATGTTGGATTTTTTTGTTGTCGATGAATTCTAGGCAAATAAATAATATGGAAGAATATTCAGGGCAATTTTCAGAAATTTGTCACAGTGCATTCATGAAAACGCAAACAGCCATGCATGATTTCCAAATGTGTTTGGATTGTCACAATTTATACGTCCACATATGGAAAATACAATTTGCAATTCCTTTTGAAAATTGTCCTGAATATTCTTCTATAAATGACCAATATTCGGCCTAGAATTTCAAGTGTAGCATCAATTTCAGAAAACTGGAATCTTAAAGTAATGTTGAAAGGGGTTCTGTGGTCAGGGGTGTAGAATTAGATGGGGACGCTCGGAACATGTCCCTACAAATATCCAGCGACCAAATTGTCCATACCAATAATTTTTATCAAATTATTAAATACTTATGTTTTTGTAATTTGGGACACATCTGAAATAGGCTATGTTATATCATTAATATTACAAAATAAGTTAAAGTAGCCTAAATATTTTACAAAACTGTGCGCTTTCAAGGACGCACATTTAATACATGGGCGGAACTTAAAGGTAGCTGCCTGTGCTGTTATGTCCCATTATGTCCCTACCAATGTCAAAAGCAAAACTACGCCTTTGGCTGCAGTTAAATGTTCAGTTTGTCTTTGAAGTCTTACTAACAGATTATTCGTAATTATTGTATGGACGATTCCAGCTCTGGATGCTGATTTGTCAGTCATTCCAGACATGCTAAAATACGTAATACTGTGCCAGGGTCTATTTAGCAGAGGGCTGGCACCTTATCAGTTTCTTTCTTTCTTCGCTTTTTTTTTTTAAGTAAAAAAAGAATACAACTAAACTCAATTTACAGTTCTTAAACATATTAAGAATTGTAAAAAAAAAAAATCTTTCCTGAAGGAAATAAAACATTTAAACAATTACCTGGTTTCTTGAAAAGATGAAAACAAGTTATAAACAGTTGTTTACAAACAATTTAAATAGAAACATGAGCTCCTGTATTTTGTTAAGGAAAGTTGCCAAAATGTAATGGAATGTGACCTTAAAGACAAGTGTTGAAGATTTGTGTGCTCACATTGGGAGTTTGCTAGAACTAACTTTTTGTCTTTGGGTGACTCGGCATTATAATTAGAAAGACCTATCTGTTTCAGGACAACCGTGAAGTAGACCGGAACGAAGGCTTGAAGTTTGCACGAAAACACTCTATGCTTTTTATTGGTATGTTTCCTCTTTATTATCATTCATTTTGTTTTCCGTTAGATTGGATGTTTTTGGATAGTCCTACCTGGATCTTAAGCAATTCTTTTTGGCAGTAAAGTCTCCTGTTAGCCATCAGAGGATGTGAATGAGCATGATGGTCTTTCACAGGCCTTGCCAGGATTTTCTTTATATTTTCCTGGCTCTTTGAAATAAAGTTACAGATGTCAGAATGGTTTTCGGTTATAAAAAGTGAATTTGTATTGAACGTGTGCTTTTATAATGGCAATACATTTGCCTTTGTTCCTGTAGAGATCATGGAACATAAGAACAATAAGTCTCTTTCTGCCATAGCACTACTCTGTTATTGCTTATTTCGGATATAATTATATATATATTTTTTTACTTTAGTAACCCCCCACCCCCAACACCTGTTTGATCTTGAGTGTCAAAAGATCACACATTCTTTACAAACACAGAGTTGACAACACAGACACACAATGCATATTATTTCATAAATTACTTTTTTATATATCAGTAGGCAGTATATGCAGCATAGTATATTAGTAAAATAGCACATGCCAGATTTGTATAATCAAATTGTTGGGTATAATGGATTTTTTTTCTGTTAGACAGCCTACCAAACTTCAGTTTGTGTTTAGTTTTGTTCAGTGGTGTCCAATCCTGCTCCTGAATGGCCAACTTCCTGCAGATTTTAGCTAGGACCAGCTCTAAAACTCTTGTCTTGAAGTTTCTAGTTAGTACTGATTAGCTGGTTCAAGTTTGTTTAATTAGGGTTGGAGCTAAACTCAGTAGGACAGTGGTCATACAGGAATTGAGTTGGACAACCCTGGTTTTGGTTGTGGTGTCAGTGGTCTTTTTTTATCTTTTAAAGGTAATCTTTAAGGTCATCAATTATTGTAAACATTTGTTTTTACTTTACAAGTCTCCTTACTGTGTTTTTCCCTCTCCTGTCCTTTCTTAACCCATATGTTGCTGTTATCAGAGGCTAGCGCAAAGACGCGGGATGGAGTTCAGTGTGCCTTTGAAGAACTGGTTGAAAAGATCCTGCAGACGCCGGGGCTTTGGGAAAGCAGCCTCCAGAACCACGGTGTCCAGCTGTCTGATCATGAACAGCAGCGTCAGGGTGCCTGTGGGGGTTACTGCTCCCTGGTTTAACATCCTCCCCTTAACCCAAGAACCACAAACTGAGATGGAACGCACCGTTTTCTTCCTTCTGAATGAGAGCTTCCTCTGAGGGGGAATGGTGTGCTCCCTTAGAGCTGGTCAAAGGGACCTTTGCAGTTTGCACACTCTCTGTCACTCAATGTTGTTCGATTCTGTCCCGGGATTATGTCATGTTATTCACGATATATGTGTCGCAGTGCTACTTTACCTGTAGCCAATGTAAACCGTTATAATGCAAAATAAGTCCTTTTGAAGATTACAGCCTGAGCATGTTGAAATATGCCAGATATAATGCTCTCCTTCACCCCCAGCATGACGGCAGAGTTGACACGCTTCCCCCTCATTGGGAGCGCTGCCTTTGACCTGATGTGTGTAGGCCAATAGGATTCTATGAGGGGAGGGGCCGAGAAACTGCAGGATCTGATCAGTGTGATGAACTCATTCAATATGGATGCTATCAAATGTCCTTTGTACCTGTATTACATTTCACCCGCTTAACACATTCTCTGCTGCTCTCATTTTAATCTCCAGCTTTTTATTTAAATTCCTATTCCCATGTTATTTTTTATAATTTTTGACCTTAGAAATATTACTTCGCATGATTCTACCTTCTTGAAGGGTTTGAAATATTATTTTGTAAATAATACATCTTCTGTAGCTGTTCTGAATCATAATTCACACAGTAATCTATGAAATGCTGTTTAGCTCTCATAAGTTGAGATACATTAAGCATGTTTAAATAATGTAATCTATGATGACTTTTGTCTGAATACCACGTCATGATCTGTTTTACTTCACTGTTTTAATCTTCAATATTTGTTTTCTAGTTAAAGGTGAATGGATACCAAAATAACTTCTGTATTCAAGTTCATTCTTCACAAAGCTGTCATCTGACTTGATTTTCTTCTTTTCACATAGTGAGGTAAAGCTGAAGTCATGCCTTAATATTTATTAGATCTGCGTATGTAACATGATCTGCACTACATGCTTTCACTGTGAATTTGCAGAGAGTGTCTTTTTGTGGCCAGTCAAAATGGCCAACGATGGATGGGTAAAGTAATTTAATTTAATTATAAACGTATCTTGGTCATATGGTTTGAGTATTAATATAATTGACTTATTCCTGTGTGATTGTTCTGCTGCTGAGAGATTCATTCAGTCATAAGAAGAATGGCTTATGACTTTCTTTAGCTGCAAAACCATACACTAACAAGCACCCTATTTAGGATTTTTCATTCATGCTGTCTTTCAACAGCGATGTTCTAGTCTGTATGCCATTTTCTGCTATGGAGTGGAACATTTTTGAGAAACTATATATCTAACATTCATTTTGAATTAAAATATTTAACTTTCAAAAGTGTTTATACCCTGAACTGCCACAACAGTGTCTTTTGTTAAAGTCTTTGTGAATGTTTGATTAAAATATATGAATTATTAGTATGTAAATTAACTCCAGATGGGCATGTAGATGTCCCGAAAATCACATAGAGGCAAGACATTCATACCTACAGCTCCATATTGTTTGAACAGGCCATATACTGTGCAGTGTGCACTACATACACATACTCTGGAATGTACAATGAACATGCTAATCACAACAAAAGTCATGCGTTTTTGAAATGGAGTGGCACCTCAGGTCATTTAAGGAAACTAGGCCCAACAGACACCATTATCTCCTTTCATTGAAAGATTAGCTCTGATTACAGGTATGAAAAACGAGAAGTCCTCAACACAAAAGCAATATGCCGTGCTGTCCAATTGTGTGTGATATTACTTTTATGCAACAATTTAATGAAGTTAAGATTTACACATTTTAGATACACAAATGCAAGTAACAAAGCTGACAAAATGTCAGAGGAGCTTTTTAGACAAATAGTCAGCCTTTTCCACTGAATTCTTTTTAAGATGCAAGATATAAATAAACGTACTTCATGTATGTAAGAATTTTGATTCAAGCGTTAACATGTTTTTTTCTTTCCTATTGATTGGAGGATTAAGGGATCCCCATTACAGTATAATTATACATTTAAGTACTCAGTAATACACTCACCGGCCACTTAATTAGGTACACCTCTTTAATTGCTTGGTAACACAAATTGCTAATCAGCCAATCACATGGCAGTAACTCAATGCATTTAGGCATCTAGAATTCTAGATGTGGCGAAGTCTACTTGCTGAAGTTCAAACCGAGCATCAGAATGGGGAGGAAAGGGGATTTAAGTGACCTTGAATGTGGAATGGTTGTTGGTGCCAGACAGGCTGGTCTGAGTATTTCAAAAACTGCTGATCTACTGGGATTTTCATGCACAACCATCACTAGGGTTTACAGAGAATGGTCCTAAAAAGAGAAAATATCTAGTGAGTGGCAGTGCAATTCAAATCCCTTGTTGATGTCAGAGGTCAGAGGAGAATGGGCAGACTGGTTAGGGATGATAGAAAGGCAACAGTAACTCAAATAACAACTCGTTACAACCAATGTATACAACAGAATGCCATCTCTGAATGCACAACACGTCGAACCCTGAAGCAGATGGGTTACAGCAGCAGAAGACCACACCGGGTGCCGCTCCTGTCAGCTAAGAAAAGGAAACGGAGGCTACAGAACTGCTGAAGAATTAAGGCAGTTCTGACGGCAAAAGGGGTTCCAATACTAGCAAGGTGTACCTAATAAAGTGGCGAGTGAGTGTATAACTACACGTACTTACCATATAGGGTAAGGATCAGGGTTTAGCTTAGGGTTACTTGCATGTGAATGTTATTTTAACAGTAAGTACATGTAACGTTTAACATGGACACCTTAAAATAAAGTGTTGCCGATTGGATTTTTTTTCCAGGTCGACACTACACCTTCCAATCGGAATTTCATTCAGGTCTGTAATTTGAGCCAAGACCTTGACACTATTGGATGAGAACAAAACCTGAACAGACTTGAGCTGGATGATAAAGCTATTTATAGTTAAACTGAGGTAATTTCCTAATTAATGAACTTCACAGAGTTATTAAGTTGAGCTAAACAAATACTTAACTGACTCGAGACACTACTTAATTATATTAATCATAGTTTGCAGTCATGTGACTTGCTTGAAAACCTATAGGGCAAAACATCCATGGAACTGCTGCACAAGCCTGTCAATTTTCTCTCTGTTTCATATCCACAAATATTTAGATCACCTCTTAAAATAAAACAAAGATATTTGAACAAAATTTGCAACCAAATGAAGTGTCCGCCCACAATATTAAAATAACTAAAAACAGCGTATTGATGATGCGTAGGCCTACTTTATATATATGAGCCCAGAATATGAATGCAATGAGCTAAATGTTTTTCTTTTAATAATGGCTTTATATGGGACAACTTTTAATGTGAAGCTTGTGTATTGTGTTTATGTTCTGGGTTCTTCTGCTTGCCTGTACAAAGTAAGCATCGTCAATAAGATGTTTACTGAATTTTACCTTTTAATATCAGTCTCTTACTAGGCTACTACATTAATGCAAGCCTCGTAAAAATAACTGGAATAACATAAAAACTATGAATTGTCTTGTTAGAGCTGCTTTACAGCAGAATATTAATTTGTCTCATTTTTGATAAAGTTTGTGTCTGTGATTTGGTTATTTTCCTATTTATTACTGTAAAGCTGCTTTGAAACTGAAAACCTGTTCTATACAGCACTATATAAATGAAGGTGACTTGACTTGACTGAAGTGTTTACACAAAGACGTTTCAGTCTGATCATTTGGATTTTTTTGATTGCATTTAAACTGTAGAAAGTGTCACCACAAACACAGACAAGAACAGTGATACAAACAGTGAGGTCTTATAATGCTGTTATGTTTTAAATCAGCATGAAAAGGAAGTTGTGCTTGTCTTTTATTCCCTATTGTGACGCATGTTCGAATAAAACAGCTTCTCGAATGAGAAAACATTGGGTGGGATTTGATTTTATCCATCAGGAAGTGACTGGACCACTGAATCCGAGTTTTCTTTTGTTGCAGTCTCATGTGAATGACAGGTTGCTTGAGAGGAGAAATTCCACTCAAAAGTCAAATTTTGTAGAACTCTGTAGAACAGGGATCATCAAACTTGATCCTGGAGGGCCGGTGTCCTGCAGAGTTTAGCTCCAACTTGCCTCAACACACCTGCCTGGATGTTTCAAGTAAACCTAGTATACCAAGAACTTGATTAGCTGCTTCAGGTGTGTTTGATTAGAGTTGGGGTTAAACTCTGCAGGACACCGGCCCTCCAGGACCGAACTTGGTGACCCCTGCTATAGAAGATAACTTCAAAAGACAGTAGATTTTTCTTTGGAATCTGTTTTCTTATTTGCTCGACATATTTTACACAGAACAACTCACTGGAGGGTGTGAAATAAAATCTCAAGTAAATTGGACATAAATTGTTAAATAAGCTCTCATGCCACATTAAAGTGTGGAATCTGATTGCTTGCAGAGCTCCTTTGTCAGTTCATCGTAAGGTTCCCTTGAAAGTAAACTTTTGACAGATCTTCTAAATTACTGTCAAAATTACATTTCTGATAATGCCTTCAATACAGCCAAATTACACCACAATCTGTAAGTTTTTCAAATATTGACAAACCTCAGTTTAACTAAGAAATAGCCTTAGATCCTTTTGTATACATACAGAAAGTCATTTCTAATTGTGATTTTAATTTTATGTGTGGGATAAGATCTGTCCGAACTAAGTTAACTTTCCAGGCAACTGTACAATACAACACTGGCAAAGCAGCTCTGCAAGCAATCAGATTCCACTCTTTAATGTGGCATAAACCTTTTTTTAATATAAATATGACTGTGGCCCTCATGATGTCTGGAACTGAAACTAAATCAAAATCAACAGATTTTCACCAATGTTACACTTTTCCTGCTAGTTGTCCATTTCATTTCGAGGTGTTTTACTATTTGTATTGGGCTTTTTGTGTTGATACAGCGGGTGCAGTTGACCACTGAATCATTCTAGATGAGGGCATGGCCAGAAGAATGGTGAATATTATGTTTAGTCTTCCTTGAAGCATGGGTGGGGAGAAAGAAGACCTGAGAGCAAAACATAGAGCATGTGGTCAGGACTGTAAGGAGATATACTGTAGGGTAGACCGTATGTTCAATTCCAAATTCTTACTGCTGGCTGAAATTTTTTAAAGCGTCCAGCAAGACTGAAACATATTGGACTGTTCAAACAGCTTTATCTAGAAGGCCTATCAGGTACATAACTGAAATGCAAATGCTTGTCTAATATAGCCTAGTACAAGCACCTGAGCTCTGTGCAGATGTCAAGGGTAATTGTTTTGACATGGGTAGTGCTCTTTCTTTATCAGATCTACGTTTTAGTTGCCTTTACCAAACTGTGGCTTCAACTCTATATATTCAACACTTAGAAAAAAAATTATGGAGGTCCGTTGGGGGTGGGGGGTAAATAAATAGATGGTCATTTTTATGGCTTTCTATTAATGACGACGTCATCTCAGTGTTGTTATTTTTAACTAAAACTAAATATATATATAGAAAATGTTAATTGAAATAAAGATTAAATTAAAGAAAATATAAATATTGCCTTGAAATGTTGGTTTGGCAACTAACTGAATAAAATTACTTTAGGTTCTAAAGTACTAAAATTACTAAAACTCGATCTGAATTAAAAAAAACTAATTTAAGCATAAATATTTAAAACATTGTAAAATTTAAAAGACAAAAACTAAACATTTAAAATTAAAATTGAAGGACTAAGAATAAGTTAACTCAAAATATTAATAGAAACTATAACTGTATAAAAATAATTCTAATATAGCACTTTAAATCTCTCAAGAGTGACTTTATATCTTACAGTTGTGATTTTGTTTCTCGCATTATATCTTACAACTATATCCTTTTTCTTGTATCTGTGCCTTTATGTGCACAATTGTGACTTTACAGTATATCTTACAAATGAATTGCTTGTAGTCGCATATTAATATCATGCTAGTTTACTTCTGATAATTGTAAATTTATATAACACAGTGTGCTTACATATAACATAATGTGACTGTATTTCTTATCACGTAAATTTTATCACAGTTACATCTTTGTATTTTTTATGGTTTTTTTACTTTGAGGGAACGAAAGGAGCAAATTTCATCAAAGCACAACTGTATTCTATTTAAAAAACTTTATTAGATAATCTAATGGCAATGACAATCTTCACAGGCAATGGCCCAAATTAACTTAAAAGCTATATCCAATAACAAACCAAAAGGTTTGTTCTAAAAAAGGTTGCTTCACTCAGAGATAGATTATAAAAAAGAAAGAAAAAGAAACTTCCTCTATATGCAATGCTTAAAAAAGAATGTATATGCCATTGCCATAGGATGACAATAATCCTGTGTCAATTAAAAATAAAATTAACATAACCTAGAAAAACTGAATATATATATATGAATAATATATTACATTTTAGCCACTGACAAAAATGTTTGTGCTACTGTGTTTAGTTGTAGTGATCGTCCACACATCAAACTTTCTGTACTATGTCATTTTTCATCAGACAGTGGCAAAAAAATACTACTAATAATATTAAAATAGGCACGTTGGTCAGTCAACATGTATTTTCCTCCGAGAAAAGTCTGTTGTGGATCATTTTCAACAAAATTATTGCATGTAGTACATACTCAAGTGTTCAGGCAGTCTTTAAGCAATTATGACCTAGTACAGAACGCGGTCCAGTCTGTTTGCCACTAATGTCGGGGTTGTATGGGCACGTTGACAGTCTTTATCTCTGCTATATGGGAAGACTTCTGGATGATACAGCTGGTGGTGCCCGGCGTTGAGCTCTCCTTCCCTTGGGCCAGGTTGGTCAGGGCCATGGCGGCATGGAGCTCTTTCCAGTAGGTCTCGTTATTTCCTCCTCCTCCACATTTGCGAGCACCGCTGTTGCCAATATGGAGAGGAATTGGTTAATGAGTAGTTTTTAGCAGTACTTAAAAACCTTATGATTCATTAGGCAACAGCATTCTTACCGCTCGCTTTGGCGTGTTCCACAGTCCAACGTCACTGAAAATACAGTTTGGTGAAATGAGTTATAACGGATATTCAAACTGGATTTTAGAATAGCCACAAAAGCTACTTGGCCAAAAGCTGGCACATCCTTTATGCTGCTAATGAAATATCCCTGAGCTACTCTCTCGATGGAACCGATGAGTAAACATGTTTTCACATGTGTACATGTGTTTGTCGAGTTTAGGGAGATTTAAGTGGAGCTTAAAGGCTGTGCCTACAGCCACATTCATGTGCTCCAGCCAAAACAAATGCAATTATGCTTCCCCTGCCCTCTCGAGATGGAAAAAGCATATCTGCTCTGTGTCAGAAACAGACACGTTCCACCACTCAGCAACTCATTTGCATTTTTTTATTATTGCACCTTTTTCTTTGACTAATGACTACTTAAATGGTTGTGACATTGCGTTAAAGGAACAGTCTACCCAACATGACAACTTTATCATAATTTACTAACACTCATGTCGTTCCAATCCCATGTGACTTTCTTTCTTCTGTGGAATACACAATTAGACATTTTGTCCAATCAGTCACAAATTTGAAAAGAATGTAAATGCAGCATAAAAGTAGTTCAATCAACTTGTGCAGTTACACTTTAGTTTGGGAACAAATTCTCACCAATTACAAACATTTTAACTACTTATTTTCTGCTTATTAATAGTTAATAATGTAGTTGTTAAGTTTAGGCATTGGGTAGGATTATGGGATCTAAAATATGGTCATGCAGAATAAGGCATTAATATGTACTAATAAACAGCCAATATGCTAGTAATATGCATGCTAATAAACAAGTTACTAGTGAGAATTAGTCCTT
This sequence comes from Oxygymnocypris stewartii, assembly GCA_003573665.1. Classification (NCBI taxonomy): domain Eukaryota; kingdom Metazoa; phylum Chordata; class Actinopteri; order Cypriniformes; family Cyprinidae; genus Oxygymnocypris; species Oxygymnocypris stewartii. The sequence continues at coordinate 57,421 of QVTF01021668.1, forward strand.
ATTCTATGTCTTCTGAAGGCACATGTCTGATTTGTGAATTAATCAGTTTTGTGAACCAGATTAACTGGTTAATTAGAAAGATCAGATTTAAAATAACAATCTTTTTATGCCTCATTATTCAGAAAGGTTTTTTTTCTCATGGGCTCTCAAAGCACTAATACTTTTACAACACAAACATTCTGAAGTGTGAACGCTCCATTCCATTTCTTTGCAATTGAAACAGGTACATTCTTAAAAATGTATCCTTTTGTGAAACATAAAAAGAAAATACTGATTTCGAACAAGGGTAAATTAAAGAAAATTAAAGTAAATTAAAGGGTAAAGAGTAAATTAACAGAATATGAAGTAACTAACTAGCATTAAACGTTTGTGAGGTTTTCTTTGCAGTTAAACTATATCATATAAGTTAATATGATGTCTTCACACAACCATTTGGAAGAAGAAGACTTTCACACTATTTGATATTGCCAGCAGAGGCGGACTTAACCGATAGGCGAGGTAAGCTGGCGCTTAGGGCCCTGGGGAATTAGGGGGGCCCGTCTGATATTCGAGAAAAATATTTGGCAAATGCACCAAAATTTGTATTTGTATTATGGAGAGAGTCAAATGTTCAATCACCACTCAAAATGGCAAGTTTTTGTCAGGCGCGGAGTTCTGCTAGCTAGTAAATCCTCTCATTATACCAACATGTAGATAATACGTTATCAAACTACAGCAGCCATATCACCCTGCAGCCCAAGACCGGTTGCCCACTGAAGCTAAGCAGGGTTGAGCCTGGTCAGTACCTGGATGGGAGACCTCCTGGGAAAACTAGGCTGCTGCTGGAAGAGGTGTTAGTGAGGCCAGCAGGGGGTGCTCACCCTGCATTTAGTGTGGGTCCTAATGCCCCAGTATACTGACAGGGACACTATACTGTAAAAAGCACCGTCCTTCGGATGAGATGTTAAACTGAGGTCCTGACTCTCGGTGGTCATTAAAAATCCCAGGATGTCCTTTGAAAAAGAGTAGGGGTGTAACCCCGGCATCCTGGCCAAATTTCCCCATTGTCCTCTGACTTTCATGGCCTCCTAATAATCTCCATACACTGATTGGCTTCATCACTCTGTCTCATCTCCACTAATAAGCTGGTGTGTGGTGGGCATTCTGGCGCAATATGGCTGCCGTCGCATCATCCAGGGGAATGCAGCACACTGGTGGTGATTGAGGAGATTCCCCCCTACTATGTACCCAGAAAAGCATTTATATAAATGTAAAAAAATATTATTATTATTAAGATGTAAATAAGAGATTAATTGCGCAGAGAGCTTATTAACGGAACATTGTGAGATTGAGATGAACTGAAGTGAGTGACAGCTTTTAGTGATTATAGACAGAGCGCTATTCACCTCAGTAAATAAATTATTGTGTTTCAAGTCATAATTTTATTTGTCTTGATATTTCAAAATGACTCTCTTGTGTGCTTTTCCTAGGTGTGCCAGCGTGATGAATTATAATAAATGATATACATTATATATAAATAAATTATAAACTAAAAACACAGTGAAATATTTCAAGTCTTTATTTTCTTGAAATTTTGATGATTATGGCTTACAGATAATGAAAACCCAAAATTCAGTGTCTCGGAAAATTACATAAGATCAATAACATTTTTATATTTTAAACAGAAATGTCAGATTTCTGAAAAGTATGTTCATTTCTATGCACTCAATAGTTGGTTGGGCATCAATGTGGCGTGGCATGGAGGTAATCAGCCTGTGGCAATGCTCAGGTGTAATGGAAGCCCAGGTTGCTTTGATAGTGGCCTTTAGGTCATCTGCATTGTTGGGTCTGGTGTCTCTCATCTTCCTCTTGACAATACCCCATAGATTCTGTATGGGGTTCAGGTCAGGCGAGTTTGCAGGCCAATCAAGCAAAGTAACACCTGGTATATGGCTGCGTTGACTGTGTACTTCAGAAAATACAGTGGACCAACACCAGCAGATGACATAGCAGCCCAAATCATCACTGACTGTGGAAATTTCACACTGGACTTCAAGCAACATGGATTCTGTGCCTCTCCACTCTTCATCCAGACTCTGGGACCTTGATTTCCAAATGAAATGCAAAATGTACTTTCATCTGAAAAGAGGACTTTGGACCACTGAGCAACAGTCCAGTTATTTTTTCTCCTTAGCCCAGGTAAGATGCTTCTGACGATGTTTCTGTTTCAGAAGTGGCTTGGTAGCCCTTTTCATGAAAGATGTCTGAGCGTGGTGACTCTTGATGCACTGACTCCAGCTTTGGTTAACTCCTTGTGAAGCTCTCCCAAGTTTTTGAATCGGCTTTGGTTGACAGTATTCTCAAGTTTGCGGGCATCCCTATTGCTTGTGCACATTTTTCTACCAAATTTCTTCCTTCCAGTCAACTTTTCATTAATATGCTTTGATACAGCACTCCTTGAACAGCCACCCCTTTCACACTTGGAAAACGGAACGAGTTGTATGGGATATTTTAAATGAAATTTTACTCCTTTTTGGAAAAAAAAATGTTTACTATTCATTAAATGGACAAGTGCAAGCATTTTTTTATATAATATCTTCTTTTGTTATCCAAAAAAAAATAAGGTAGCTTAATATGACTTTAGAACAGCATCAGGTTGACTAATTATTTAGGCTACTTAAGTTGTGAAGGGGTAATAGTTACAATAATCAATAGTTATAATGAGAGAGAGCTAGTATGCAAAATAAGGGTTCCGCATAAAAGAGCATTATAGTTATTGTGTTGGGGCCCCGTGCCTGAAATTTGCTTGGGGCCCCAAATCACTAAGTCCGCCCCTGATTGCCAGCAGTGTGACATTAATTACAGGAAAAATCATGTTTGGTTAGATGAGGGAAGACAGCTCAAGCAAATTGAGATCCATCCATTTGCTTCTATCCATTAAACATTCACTGACATTATACATTTATTTTCAAAGGTGGGCTTAAATAACGTCCTTTGTTCGGTATCTACATAAATCGGTTTATAATAGTAAAGCTGCCTCTCTTTTCTACTGATAGCATTGAGATCAGTAAAGAAAAATCTCCCTTATGGAAGCTATGGGGGGGGGGGGGGGAAATTGGACGACAGGCATGAGCACACAACATGCTATTTTCAATATTCTTTGCTAAAACATTCTCCAACTCGGATTTCTTAAACAGTATTTGTGCCAAGAACTACTATAACCATTAATAAATCATTTGGCTCTGGTTCTTTTGTGCTACTGAATATTTCCTCATCTTTTTAACTTCTATTGTCCACAGATGCTTTGGATTGAGTTTACCTGTAAAATACACCAGAACATACCAAAAGAAAATACATCAGTTTCTCTGGCTAAAGACAGGAGGGCTCTATTAAGCAAAATCAAATTAGCTATAAACTGAGATCATATAAAAAAGAGAGAAAACTGAGCTGTATTTTTTTTAACAAATGTGTTTTAATTTAGTTTTTATTTAATTTTAACTGGAAAAAAACAATCTTCTCAAATTGCAAAATATTTAGGTTATGCGGCAAGGTAATCTCCAACCATGTTCCACATAGTGGCTTTATTGTGGAAAATTCAACAAACTAACATTAATAATAAATAAAAGTCACCATAAATAGCTGTTCGCAACTCATTTTACTTCTATAATGTGATATATTTTCAAGTAAAACAGGATCATCATTGAGAGAGAAAAAGTTGATTGGATTAAATGATAGAGACAAGACAACAATGTGCTGAAAATGGAAAAACTTTGTCCTTTGCATATTTCGTGTTTCATTACATTTTAACTAAAGATTACAGAGCAAATAAACCATTCATAATAAGACCAGGAACCTGCATTAAGAAAGTAATGACACTCAAACCTTAACTTTGACATTTGAAACAAAATGCAACTCCAACTCAAAATCTCTCACTGCAACTTCAGCTAAAAAGACAAAAGCAAGTCCGATATTGCAAATTTTTTCACACAGCATTTCAAAAAAATGCTTCAAATATTATACAGTCTTTTGTCAAAACTGAATTCAATACCTTGTGAGGATGCCCCTGTGTGACTCATAGCGGCCAAAATACTTGTAAATGCTCCCTCGTCTCCTTTAAAACTCTATCACAAGCTTTTGAGCACCATTCTCACAGCTATCAGTAGCTGAGCATATGACCCAATCTGAACTACGGAATGGAATTATTATGTGAAAATATTGACCTTTTTGTTTTATGATATTTTTGTGGAAAACAAGTGGTTTTTCATC
>QVTF01021669.1:0-62040 GCA_003573665.1 Oxygymnocypris stewartii
ACAATGACACTGTTATTGAACTGAATTGAATCAACACTCAACTGACTTGATCTGACACTTTTGTAGAGCTGCTTTATAGCTGAAATTGTATTTATTTAATAATTTAATGAACTTTGCACTATTATTGAACTAAACTGAATCAACACTGAACTGATAGGCGTAATCATACTAACTTCTGTAGAGCTGTGTTTGCTTCATAACCATAGACTGTAAAAAACATGGACGTAGTGTCCGTGACGTCACCCGGGTTTCTCAAGAGCAATTTTGAAGCTCAAAGTGGGCGGAGACAGCCGTCGCCATCTTGGCTGCGCGTCACTCCTGGAGAATCAAAACCCCTTACAGTTGTCAAGAAGCGCAAAATTAGCTATATATATTAAAATCATTTTTTGCACCAGGCTGTAAACATGTTTTTTCTGCTGTAAAGTTGGGTATTTTAACATGGGGAGTCTATGGGATTGACTCCCTTCTGCAGCCAGCCTCCAGCGGCCAGTCGATGAATTGTTTTATTCACTTCCGTGTTGGCTTCACGAGAGAGAGCGGTAGGTGGCCGCTTGTTCATAACTAATGAACTTTGCTGCATTCACAGTTATTGGACTGGACTGAACTAACAATGAATGAAATTGAGCTGAATAATAACACTATTGTAAATCTGCTTTACAGCTGAAGCTGTATTCATTTTATAATAACTGACAAACTTTGCAACATAAACACCATTATTTTCATGTTTATTATAGTGAAGCAGCTGATTTGATCAAATCTGTAAAGCGATATATAAACAAATGTGCCTTGACTTGTCAGCTGGTCAGGTTGGGAGACCAGCTAAAGCCAGTGAACCACATTAGGCTGGCTTATGCTATTCTTTTAGCAGGGCTGTGAAAAAAAGAGTGATTGAAATGTGCTAATGCTGTTTTCTATCGATTTCACCCTCGGACTATTGTGGCAGGTCTTGCACACTCATAGAGTGCATTTCATAGCAGTGATTTAATGTCAATGTAAATGATAATCTAACAGCACTGTACTAATAACGTCCCACTGCGACAGCAGTCAACAGAGAGTGTGTGTGTGTGCGTGCGTGCGCGCGCGCGTGTGTGTGTGTGTGTGTGTGTGTGTGTGTGTGTGTGTGTGTGTGAGCGCGTTTGTGAGTGTGACAGGCCTCCTACACTGATTCATCCTCCCTCTCGCACCCTCCTATGGGCATAAACCATTATTCATTTGTGCGGTGTGTGTGTGTGAGCATGTGTGTGCCTCTGAGCGTGACAGAAAGAGGGAATATTTTGAGCAGAAGAAGGGAGGGGGGGCGCAGATACTCACAGAGGAGTGTGTAGCTTTAAATGGGTTTTCAAGTTCAATTAACATGACGTTTTTAATGAATTAGAGGACTAAGTTTTCTTTCACTAATAAATGAAATAATCACAGAAAACCTGGGCAAGAATCTGTCTGTTTAAAATGCATATGACATGTATCACATCCCTCTAACGCTGCTCTCAAATTAGAGCTTCAGTCAAGTGAGATGACCTGCCTAAGACTAGAGAAATCCAGGAATATGAGCTATTTTAATATTACAACTATTATTCTAAGCTTATTTAAAATACAGGAACATACCGTATATTGTGCATACTGTATAATACAATTCAGATTCAGTTTTGATCCCGCTAAGAAAGAACAACTAAAACTGAGATTGTTTTAGTATCTCATTTGTTTCTCCAAGACAATGAGGTAAATGCAAAATGAGATTGTTGGTTAATTTGTATCCTGAGAAAATAAAGCCAACATGCATTTTCTAGAATTTCAAAAGATATCTCAATATGAACTCAAAAATGTATCATAAAATTCTTCCACAACCAAATTATTTGAGATGTTTTCCACGTGCATTTTATGCTCTACTGTTAAAAATAAAGGTTATTTTGTAGCGATGAAATAGAAGAACCATGTTTGGTTCACCAAAGAACCTTTCAGTGAACAGTTCTAATAGACCATTATTTTCTATTGTAAACAGAATTAAAAAAAATCTAAAGAGCCTTTTGTGCATTGGAAAGTTTCCATGGATGTTAAAGATTATTCATGGAACCATCAATGCCAATAAAGGACCTGCATTTCTATGAAAACAGCTGATTTATTTTTGTCAAGAACTATTTTGTCAATTTGATTTTTTTTTAAACGTATTACAAGAATCCATGCTAAACCACATTTAATTATGAAAGCATCATGTCCTAATTTCTCTTTTGTATGAGATTTTGTTTGTGAATTTGGAAAAACATTATGCATTCATCCTCAAATATTGCCAAACAAAGAATACTGAACCTTTAGTGGGTTCACGATTTCTTTAAACAGATAAATTTAGCATGTAATGTAAGATTCATCTCATTCTGTGAATGAGAAACCTCACACCAAATGTTTCATTTCACATAGTGAAGAAGAGTGCACGTCGCGCACTGGGAGCTCTTAGTGTGCATCATCTGCGCGCAAAGCGTGTCTGCCCTACTTCTGAGAGCACACACAAAAATACGAGATGATACACAAGTGGGAGTGACACGGTACATCTAGAATCCTTTTTATCGTCATGAAGCTGAAAGCACAACGCAGGAGAAATAGAACAAGAGAGATCTGTCAACATCAGATCGGTCTGAATGATATCTGACAGCATGCATTGATGGAAATCAGTTGCAATCATACTGAGTGTGGCTCAATATAATGTGGGACACAAATAGCCTTGTGTTCATGCAACAGAACACATTTGATGCTTATATTAAGTAAGCAAAAATGTCTATCTATTATAAATCTATATAAATGGCTAAATAAACCAGGTGCAGAGGGTGAGCCAGCACAAAAACACAATGCATCAATGTTGTACACGAGAAATAGACCATGTTATTCGAAAAAGAATGACAGAGGTAGGTTTGAATGGCATCGGATAGCATGTACTCATGGAAATCAGTTGTAATAGTACTGACTGTGCTAACAGTGTGAGGGGGAGGGGGGGGGGATGAGAAGATGAGAATACATGGTTGCACATGATGAATGAATCGTGTGCAACAGAAATTTGATTTTTATATTTTCAGTAAACATTGATCTGCATGTTGTTACCCTAAAATTGAGAGGTAGATTAGATTGTCATCTAACAGCATGCAGTGATGAAAGTCTGTTAAAATGATTTCCAGTGTGGTTTAATATTTCATAAGGGAGCGCACTGAGTTAAAATTGAAGAACAGTGGTAGCATGCACATAGTGTAAAGGACAAATGACCGTGCAATCGTATGTTTATAAAGTACAAAGTCATAATTTCAATGAGCAAACTTGTTTTTTTATCACATATCTTATCTTTCAAGAATGTTAATCAGGTGCGCAACACAAAATTCAACGTATTGCATGAAAACAGCAACGTATGTTACTTTTAAAAAGACTTCGGTTTGAATTCCGTCAATGCATGATGTCAGATCTCAATCGCTTGTAATCGTGCTGGCCGTGGTATATGAGAGACCAGAATAAGACCACGCTCCGTGCGTAAAGATCAAATAAATGCGCAACAGAAGAAAATTGATGTTTAGAAGTAAGCGGCGGTAAACAACAACGAGGCAACATATTTTTTAGTTCGTAATGCATAATATAACAGGTAACGCATGTGGCCAAAGCCCTCACCAGCCATTCAAAAGCACCATTACCTTTGTGCATGCCTGTGTAACGGTCCTTGAGGACAGTCAGTTCGTGGATCTTTCCAAACTGTTCGAAAAGAGGGTTGAGGTCCTTCTCCTCCAGGTTGCGCGGGATCTGTCCTATGAAGAGCTTGATGGCATCCTGGTCTTTCATGGTGCCGTTGTCGGGGTGGATGGAGATGGGCTCTGAGCCGTTCATGGGCTTGGGGAAGGTGATGTGCGCGTACTGGGGCTGGTGCTGGTGCTGGTGCGGGATCAGGAGCAGTGGTGCCGCTGCCTGGCTCGGTACCGCCCCCGGTCCAGAGAGGAGCAGGCTGGCGTGGGCAGGTTGAGGATGCTGCTGAGGATGCTGCTGCCTCCTCGCTTCAGTCTGGGTGAATCTAGCCATTGTGCGCGCGGCGGAGAGCGGGATTAATAATAACAACATACACACGCACGCACACGCGCCGGGAGAGAGTACGCGCTCAGCTGGAAACGCGACGCTCACTTTCTATTCGACACAAGTCACGCTCGCACCCCCCGCACCTGACGGGAGTAGTAGGAGGAGATGAGAGCCGTGCGCGGTCATGACTCAAATGCGCGGGCCCGTAGCGCCACCTGTCGACCAATAGTCAACAGAACAATATTCCACGATAGATAGATAGATAGATAGATAGATAGATAGATAGATAGATAGATAGATAGATTAGTAGATAGATAGATAGAGAGATAGATAGATAGATAGATAGATAGATAGATAGATAGATAGATAGATAGAGAGATAGATAGATAGATAGATAGATAGATAGATAGATAGATAGATAGATAGATAGATAGATAGATAGATAGATAGATAGATAGATAGATAGATAGATAGATAGATAGATAGATAGATAGATAGATAGATAGATAGATAGATAGATAGATAGATAGATAGATAGATAGATAGATAGATATAGATAGATAGATAGATAGATAGATAGATAGATAGATAGATAGATAGAGAGATAGATAGAGAGATAGATAGATAGATAGATAGATAGATAGACTTTTTTAAATAATATTTTTGGACTTGAATTCACAGATATGAAATCTAGCAAACAAAATCATAAGTTTATCACTGCAAAAGAAAAATTGTCAAATATTTACTTTGGAACTATTTTCAATCCGAAATTGCTAATAAATTTCAATATTTCACATTAATTACAAAGAAATGTACTGCGACAATTTTTTTATGTATTTACACATTTAAAAATCATTTGTCAGTCCAAAATACAAACAAAATCACTTCTCATCACTTTTCACTTTTCACTTCTTCTTCTTAGACCCCTCTTCTTCTCCATATACACTATGGCTACATCCGCATTGCAATAGAAGGAAAACAACCATGTCCCTGTATATTGGGCCCCATTCATCAAGTTCAGTCAGGAACCTTAGTGTAGTCTTTGATGACCATGATTCAGAATGCAGAAGCACGACTGGTTTTCAATGAGCCCCAAAAAGGCCCATGGCTACCGTTTGCAGCTCACATCAAGTTCAAGACACTGATGCTTGTATATAAAACTGCCCTGGCCTCAGCACCCACCTGCTTACACTCACTCTTCTCCAGAAGCCTGGGAACTACAAGTGAGCGATGCCTTGTGATACCATCACAGAAAGGCACAATATCACTTTCCAGAACATTTTCACTCACCGTTCCTGGCTGGTGGAATGATCTTCCCTCTCCCATCCATAATATATATATATATATATATATATATATATATATATATATATATACCATTTGCTTCTCTTTACTTGAATCCCTGTCTCGCTTGTAATAATCTGAACAATGTCTTAAACGTTGTATTACAAACACTTCCTGTGTTTATTTGCCTCTTTATGATGAATTGTGTGTTGTAGGCTATTCCTCAATTGTAAGTTGCTAAATTAATGAATGTAAATGTAAAAAAAAAAAAAAAACTTACAAATTACAAAAAACAACTTGAACGGCATCAGTGTCATATCTCTTATGAGGTCATTACATGTTTCCATATATGTTTAGCAGAGAAAATTATAAAGTTTAAGTTTTGTTCAAGTTTAGATATCGACTAAAATAGTCCTCTTTAAAATGATCCTAATATGAAATCACATTTGACAAAGTGACGTCATCCCTATGGAACAAGGCTCTTGTGGATCCTTATAGGAAAATAAGCCTGCGTCCCAATGTGCATACTATCCACCCTATCTGCCCTAAATAGTATTGAAATGTACAAATATCACATAGAATTTATGATGGATAGTATGCACATTGGGACGCAGGGTAAGTTTCACCTCACCTTACAGTAGCTGATCCTCCTCCACCTGCACGCAAACGAACTGACGTAATCGAGGAAGTACACAGCACAACTTCACGTAGTACACACATTCTTGACGTCACACGGAAGTCCAGCAACACCCGATAGAAGGGAAGATCAGAAACTCGCTTTGACTGACTAACTTAAACTGACCTTTTAGCCAGAAAGCGAGTCATGTCGGTGAATTACGCTGAAGGACTTTCTCCGTATGCGGATAAGGGCATCTGCGGCCTCCCGGAGGTGATGTTTACATTTGCTGCAGTTAGCCGGCTAGCTAGAATTAGCTTCATTTAGTGCACATTTGCTCTACGAAATGTAACTTAATGTTATTCTGTATGCAAAGCCCTTTCAGTCTCTAGACATGTATGTGTAAAGAATATGACGGCTGTGCACTTTATATCGCTAACAAATAAATCGGACCAAAACATTGACGTTAGGTAACGTTAGTTAACGTTACTGAGTTTAAATGCTAATAATAAAAACATGAGGTCTTTGTTACTTTGATTTTACCACAGTTAAGGAAAAAAACGTTACGTTATAAATATCTGCTGTGGTTAATACATAATTGTGTTTGTTTTTTTAGTTATATTTTTCCCCGCCAGGTAAACAGTTCACTAGCACAACTGTAAGACAGTTTATGGTTGCCAAGCAACGCACCGCGTTAATATAAGCCAAATGAGCTGTTATCAGGGCCGCATTAAGACTGCACTGGGCCCCTCAATCACAATAATGATATAAGTATATCTTTTAACAGGATTTTAATACCATATCAAAATGCTTGATGCACTGAAATTTTATAATTTTTGTTACCAATTACAATATCACAAAAGATAATACTAGCCCAAGTGAAAATAAGCTTACTGAAGACAAGTAAACAGTCACAAATTAGGTTACAACAGAACAAAGTTCATAAGAAATCGACCTACTTTAAATACTTAAAGCACTGATTAATGTTATGATGTATACATAGACTGAAGGTGTCCAATGTATTCAACATACATTTATTCTTATTTATTTTACAAAAGTGATTCAGTCAAGGACAGTAAGTGGTTTTCTTTCTGATATTTGATTTACATTGATTGACACAAATGGCAACAGCAGCTATATTAGGCTGCTTTAGAGGAATAGTTCACCCAAAAATGAAAATAATGTTGTTGTTCTAAACCTGTTTGAGATACCTTCTGCTGTTGAATGCAAAATAATACATGTGGAACAATACTGGCTATCAGACGCTTGCTGGGCCCCCATAACTTCCATATTATGAAGAAAACCCACTATAATTGGAGTCCATGGGGGCCAGAAACCATTTTTCAAAGTAATCTTCTTTTATGTTGAGGAGAACAAAGAAATTCATAGAGGTTTAGAATAATTTGAGTTTAAGTATGATAACAGTATCTTCATTTTTGTGTGAACTGTCCTTTTAAGATCTCATCATAATCCAGGATCTCATATCTGACACTACACATGCTTTATCTTTAAATATTAATGTTAATTTAACAAATAACTGTGTACACGAGGATACTTGCAAGACGATATTTTTTGACGCATAACTGTGTATTTGAACGTTTAAGCACAGCAACGAGAGAAAAGTCCCAATACGAGCAGGTGCGCATGCACAAAATCAGGCTGAAACCGTCTTAATGCACACATTTACCAGAATGAATTCTGCCCCACTGCTTAATGTTCATGAACAGTTTAAACCATTTTTTTTAAAACGCGTTTAAATTATAAGCTAAGCCTACATCTTGACAGTTGACGTGCAAAAGGATTGATATATTTCTACCGGATTATCTCCCAAGTAAATAATAGCCTAACGTTATATATATATATATATATATATATATATATATATATATATATATATATATAGTTTGTTCAAACACAAAACCAATGGTCTGTACATCCAGGTAATAATCAAACTAACTTAAAGTCTGTGGGGATGATGACGCTGTTTTTTTGTGCTCCACTCGCTGTTCCAACAACTTCCACTCCTTCATCAGCTTTAGTAAAATAACCCGATAGCTGGGGATTTTACTGACTAGCTTGTGTTCCCCTCCTTGCTCGGGCCCCGGGGCTTCAGCCCCACCCAGCCCAATGGTTAAAATGGCCCTGGCTGTTATATCGAATAATATACAACAACAGCACGATAATAATATATGGTTAAATCAGCTGCTCATCAAGTCAGATAGTGTATTAATTGCGATTAATCAAATTTACACTAAACTAATGTATTTAAGTCTTAACATCTCAAAACAAAACCCTTAAAGAGAGAAGGATTATTCATAGGTAGGTCTGATAGGCTGAAAGATTATTGGTGGTTGATATTATATATAGATAGGTCAAAATGTATTGAAAGCAAAAACAATGGTGGATTCACAAAAAACTATTAAGTTAGTATAAGTTCAACAAGCAGTTCAGCTAAATACATGTTTACTAGTATGTGTAAAAAGTCACATTTACAATATAAATACTGCACTGTCATATGAAAAAAAAGTACTTTGAAACCGTTTGTGACTTTGTGTAGATTTGTTTGTGTGACTGACTTACTAATGTGACTTGCAGTGCAGGTCATGAGTCTAAAATGTGTGTGTTTGCAGGAGTTTGACAGCCCAGAGGAGCTGAAGACTAAAGTGGAGACACTGGCCCAGTGGATAAAGGAGTCACAGTACATGGTTGTGCATTCAGGAGCTGGAATCAGCACGTCCACAGGCATCCCGGACTTCAGGTACTGCACACAGTCTTTTCATGGGACAGTGTATATAAGCATTATTGTTATACTATTATCATTTTTGGTAATATTTCGATTTTTAACAATATTTATTAAAATTTTAAAGTAAACATTTACATGTATGCATTTACCAGACGCTTTTATCCAAAGCGACTTACAGTGCATTCAGGTTATTGAACCTTTATTGAACCTTTGCGCTACAAACACAATGCTCTGCCACTGATTCACAGAAACACACATAAAATTGTATTATAAAATAAAATACACATAAAATAATTGTATTGTCTTTTTTTTTCTTTTTATTCGTTTTTTGTTTGTTTGTTAAAGGGGTCATCTGAAGCGACATGCACTTTTACAAGTAGCTTGAACTCAAATGTGTGTTGGCAGTGTGTGTACACAACCACCCTAATGATAAAGATACACCCAGTATTTCTTTTTTAATCTCGGTAAAGCATTTCCCCTTTCTCATATCAAGCCATTCTCAGATGCCTGTCTGTGTGACGTCACACAGACCCAGGCCCCTCCCACGATTGTTGATTGACACTAGCGTTTAACCTTAGATCCGCCCTGAGTGAGCTGTCATAAGTCCGCCATTGTTTGGGTGCCGGAGCAGGGGCAGACAAGAATGTCTCTCGAGTGATTGAGGTGTTCTGTTGTTAGATGTAACAATGAACATAGCAGTCGTCATTTTCTCACAACATCTGAGCCGCTGAAGACGCAGAGGATTAACGTTACTTTCGCTTTGAAGGGAATACGCCGATCCCCGATCTACATAAATGCATTATGTTCTCGCAAATCATTCATGATCTAGCTTCATCTACAGAAGAAGAGAGTATAAGGGTTTTTTTTATGAATCTTTGCATATCGCCTTTACTAATAACGTGCTAATTCGCAAGTTCCGTGGCTAAAGTAAACCGTCTCATGAGAACGGCTGGGCGAGCAGAGCTCATTAGCATTTAAAGGAACATGCACTCTAACGGGTTGCTGAAAGCAAAGCTTTTTTTACCGTTGAGAAATATTAACCAAAGTATGTTATAGACTTTTCATTAAGACCCTAAAGAATCATATCAACTTGTGGAAAATGGGCATCCGATGACCTCTTTAATATGTCTGTTGTTTTTTTTAATCAAGTATTAGTTTTGGTTTAGTTTAATCAGTTTATTTGGTTTATAATTTTAGTACTTTTACGTTTCCCTGTAGTCAAAAATTGGATCCCTTAACTCATCTTTGATCATCAAAATTACATATTTGTATGTTTTTTCTTGTTAAAGTAATTTTCTCATGCCTTGAAATTACCTTAATTTATCTCTACACCCTTGCCTCATTAATAATACACAGAACTACGAATATGCAAATTAGCCCCGCCTCCACCCAGCCACACCAGCCAGGGCCTCCTGATCCACGGATAATGACTGATAAAACTGTTTTTACTAGCGGACAACTTCAGTGGATACTGTAGCAGTCTTGTTACAAGTTACTTACTTGACGATGTTGTGTCCTAAAATGCTTTGAAGACTCGAATGCAGCCGTTTGTGATTCCAATTCGTGCCCACGAGCATACGCGTATGAAGTGCAGACACCGATGCGGGAGAGGTGTGTCTGACTCCGGGATACTTTTCAACTGTTGCCGCGGGTTATTATTCAATATTATTCAACGGTTATAAATTCACGTTGAACTACGACTTCATGCTTTTTTTTGCTCTATTTAATTTATTTTTGGTTTCGTGCTGGTCCTGTTGGTATATGTTGCATGCGATCTTCCTTTGTGTTCAGCAGAACAAAAAATTCATACAGGTTTGGAACTACTGAGGGATCAGTAAATTATGACAGAATTTTCATTTTTGGGTGAACTATCCCTTTAAGCAACGAGATGGACAAAAAGCACCATGAATGTTGTCAGTGTCAGTTTTTTTGTTGCTTTAAATAAAATCATCTGAAGGCATACTGTAGCTTTCTGTGAAATCAAATGTCCAACTAATTACTGACAATCTTGTTGTCTTCGTCAGCTTTTAAAGTCTCATTTATGTTCATAACACACATAATAACTTCTTAAGGACAATGCACTTTTCCACTTATGCTAGTGAAATGTTCACTGTCCCTTTAAAGTCAGGACTGAGAGTAAAATATTTATAGATATTTTCTATGAAATGCCATCAACAGAGCTATAATTTTTCTTAAATCTAATGGCCAGAGATGCATTTATATTTTCCACCCACACTCCGTATCTTCTGGCAGCCCAGTAGAAGGAAAATCCTGTAGATTTAATCAATAACTAAATCCATGCTTTTCAAACCAGAAATAGAGCTTTTGTTTGCTTCCGTATTTATTTGCGTTTGTGTTTGCTCTTTTTTTATTTGTTTGTTTACTATATACAAGCCACTTGTGCATTAGTTATTAAAAATACCCCACTGATTTGACTTTGAAGTCCCTTGAACTCCCATATCAATATGTCTTCATAGTGGATCAAATTAGCATGGGTTAAGAAATACTGACATACTGGTCCGCCAGAATCACAGAAACTACAGAGAGCTGTCACTAGAGGGAGATAGGGAGCTTTAGGAGCAATAACAGCTGAAAATGCCATTCATATTTTAGACTGCTTGGAATAATACATGCTGCATACTGCCCACAGTTTACAGGAATATGATACAGTCATGTGCAACAATGAATGTTTCGATCTTTTGTATACTTCACATTTTGTTAAAGTAACTGATCCCGGTGTTCAGTGCATACTAAACTTTTTAATCCAGTTGCCATTTCTCATTTTCATTAATTTACTGAAAATAAAATACAAATTATACATTTTAAAAAAATAAAAATATAATTAATGGATTATTTATTTGTTTGTAAACATTATAAAAAGAGAAATTATTAATTAGAAAGAAAGCTCTGATAACCTTTTCCACATCTGATAAAAGAAGAAATGAATGGTAATTCTGGTCTCAGTAGTTTCTCTAAGTAGAACGCTCTTGGGCCGTTTCTGAATACAGCTCATAGCTATTTGCTCTAGTACTTCCTTTCTGTCTTATATTGAATCTCCCCGTTTACACCACGTAATTGATCAGTTGTGGCTGATGTAAAGATGAGCACTGCTTGCTTTATCATATTATTGATCTACATGCCTTCAGGTTGTTGCGAGGCTTTGGAAGCATTGTCTCCAAATATCTGATTGAACTCATTTCTTAAGTACTTATCATTAGAAGACCTGATCCTCGTTGAGTTAGATGCTGAAGCTGACATTATTTATGTACTAATATTTGGGTGAATCTAATCTGTGTATGAACATTGAAGGTGGTTTACCATCAGAAAGTTATTTCATTTTGTTTTTCATATTTTATATATTATTTTATTACTTTTATTATATATTCCATATGTCATATAATATTTGCATACGTGTATGTTAGTTGCTTGTTATTTTAGTTTTCCAGTTAAACTATATATGAAATTAGAAATTTTGCCTTGGCAGCTATATTTATAATTTCAGTAAAAACAATTCAGGAAGCATTATTTTTCAAGATGTTATTAATTAGAACAATGAGTACTACAGTCTTATTCTCAACTTTAAGATAAGTGTGTGTGTGTGTGTGTGTGTGTGTGTGTGTGTGCGTGTGTGTGTGTGTGTGCGTGCGTGCGCGTGCGTGCGTGCAGTGCTTTTCCTCACTGCTGAGCCGAGTTGACCTTATTTCACTTATTTTCAGATTTGTGTTTGATGTACAAATGTTTAATGTTCCATGGATTTCACTGCTGATTTAATTGGTTTCACCCTCTGCTAGTTTGTCATTGTAATTGCTTGAAACCGTGCGCAGGGGGTTTCATTTTAAAGGGTGCTGATGTCACGTTGAGTGACGCCTGTTACATTCATTCTTCTTTCACCCGGCTGGTTTTCTTTTCTTCCCCTCTTTGTTATTCCATCGGCACATCTGACTCGTTATCAGAAGAAATGTGTGTGATGTGGTGGGCTGCTGCGTATTTTTGCTCCTGTGTTCTCTGAAATTTTCATAAGAACACCTGTCTGTCAAATCTTGATTTACAGAATATTTTTAAAGGTTAAGCTTCTATAGGTGCTCAGTCTCACTGTTAAGAGCATAACGCTAAAGCAATAGTTCACCCCATAATGAGTTCTCTCACCTTTTACTCACCTTCATGTCATCTGAACCAAATTAGATTTTTCTGTGGAATGCAGAAATCATTTGAAACTAACGAAATATAATATTTGATTTTGAATACACTGTCATTTATGCAATTTTTTGCTATTTAACATGTTTTTTCCATCAAACAAAATGACCATCTTAACAAGTGTGTACCATTATGCACACAACTGTTAAAGAATTTATAAAAGGCTCATAAGCTTTTTTAAATATCTTTTAAAAGTATCATACACCTATTTGTTCATAAATACAGTAAGCCTGTAATATTATTACATATAGAAAAAAACAGTTTTCTATTTTATTATATTTAAAAATATAATTTATTCCTGTTATGCAAAGTTGAATTTTTAGCATTCATTAATCAATATTTTATTTTGTTTTTTTCTGATTTATTTAGAATTTGCTACTTTTAGTAATGTTGTCGTTTTGTTATTTTTACTTTTTTTAAATAAAGCATGTAATACATTTATAGAATTAAATTAATTTAAATGGCTATATAGGTTTTATTAATTTTATTTCAGTTTCACTGATCCTTCAGAAATCATTCTAATTTTCTGATTTAATGCTCAGTAACTTATTATTATCAATGTTAAAAACTGCTTAATAATTTTCATTTTTAAGGAATTAATTCTCTAAAGAATAAAATGATGCAATGAATAGAAAGTTCAAAAGAAAGCATTTATATGAAATATAATTTTTGTTGGTAAAAATGCAAAAGACTTTACTGTCACTTTTGATCATTTTAATGCACACTTGCTTAATAAAAGTATTAATTTCGTTCATTTGACCAGTAGTGTCATGTTTGCAAGAATTAAACTGCATAAGAATAAATGCATGTTTCATACTATGCTTTTCACTAAGCACAAATCAAATACAATTATTAAACGTTCTTTTGAAAAATATAAAGAACAGTTTGGCATGATGTGAGGGTGAGTATAAAACTTGTGTTTATAGTTAAACTGTGTTTTTTTTTTTTTTAAATCATTTTCAAAATTCAAATTTTAAAATTCATATAGACACACTCACTCTGGTCCTGCTTCAAGGACTCATGGTTGAGTGTTTTAATATTCTACAGGCATATTCGTCTAAACAGCAGTGCACTAGAATCTCCTTTCAATTTCCCACATGGCATGGCTTGTTGGTGTGCTCTGCAGTATTTCATAAGTGGAGAGCTTACCTGGGACATGCGTAGTCTCGGGCTCAGCCTGCGTGCCCATGGCCTGTTTACTGACCGCCTGCGTATTGCACACACACATGTCAAGCGTTGAGCTCCAGTCTGATTGCTTGGCTTGACGCAATTTCCGAAAGTCAGAATGCACAGGTTTATATCGGTGCACCAGGAAACAAACTTATCAGTTTACGTGAGGAAGAACTAAACACGACAATTATTAAAGTTTTCATCATTGAATCTTTGAAAGACAGTCAAAAGTTTAATTTGAGACACTTAGTGAGCAAGCAGACCTTTGTTTTCATTCGATTTCAGATTTACTCGCCTCCAAATGTCACATTAAGGAAAAACTAACTGTGTTTGACGGTTAACGTGTCAGTCAGACGCCCTCTTTCTGTCTGAGCAGGTGATTCTTGGCCAGAATAAGCTGCTGTGTGTTCAAGACTTTGATCAATAGCCTGAAGTCTGGATGGGACTTATTTAGGGGTTTATGTAGTACTTATAAGAGCTTATCCAAGTTTAGTAAGAACAGAAAACTTTTGAAAAGTTTTTGTGCATGTGTGTAACTAGGAAACCATGAAAAAGCAAAGTGGCAGATTTAAGGAGAATTGGCTTGTGTGTGTGTGTGTGTGTGTGTGTGTGTGTGTGTGTGTGTGTGTGTGTGTGTGTGTGTGTGTGTGTGTGTGTGTGTGTGTGTGTGTGTGTGTGTGTGTGTGTGTGTGTGTGTGTGTGTGTGTGTGTGTGTGTGTGTGTGTGTGTGTGTGTGTGTGTGTGTGTGTGTGTGTGTGTGTGTGTGTGTGTGTGTGTGTGTGTGTGTGTGTGTGTGTGTGTGTGTGTGTGTGTGTGTGTGTGTGTGTGTGTGTGTGTGTGTGTGTGTGTGTGTGTGTGTGTGTGTGTGTGTGTGTGTGTGTGTGTGTGTGTGTGTGTGTGTGTGTGTGTGTGTGTGTGTGTGTGTGTGTGTGTGTGTGTGTGTGTGTGTGTGTGTGTGTGTGTGTGTGTGTGTGTGTGTGTGTGTGTGTGTGTGTGTGTGTGTGTGTGTGTGTGTGTGTGTGTGTGTGTGTGTGTGTGTGTGTGTGTGTGTGTGTGTGTGTGTGTGTGTGTGTGTGTGTGTGTGTGTGTGTGTGTGTGTGTGTGTGTGTGTGTGTGTGTGTGTGTGTGTGTGTGTGTGTGTGTGAGAAACAAATTCCCAAGAGCAAGATTTCTGCCCGTTTATGTGAACTTTTGAGTTGTTCCTCTTTGTGACTCCATCCACAGTTATACGAAAGCGTAGTGACCTCCTGCTGTTCTCCGTAATAACTAAATCCCTGTCTTTGTCATCTGAGGTTCTCAGCAGGGTTTACTGAATCACAGAGGGAGAGGAGGAT
This sequence comes from Oxygymnocypris stewartii, assembly GCA_003573665.1. Taxonomy (NCBI): domain Eukaryota; kingdom Metazoa; phylum Chordata; class Actinopteri; order Cypriniformes; family Cyprinidae; genus Oxygymnocypris; species Oxygymnocypris stewartii. The sequence continues at coordinate 15,374 of QVTF01021669.1, forward strand.
CAGACAGGAGATGAAGGCTTTTGTTCTTTCCTCCTGAAGTTCACTGGTTTCTTGTGCCAGAAATAGGAATATATAAACTTTTTTTACACCTAAAGCAGGCAACACAAGTATGCACTGTAATTCTGGAATAATTTACTTTTATGCATTTAATGGACATTTTTATCCAAATTGTATTGCATTGCATTAAAGTATTTTAGTATAGTTTAAGTATAGTATGTTGGCTGTTTAGTATAGTATGTATGCACACTGGTGTTCAAAAGCTTGGGGTTTGTAAGATTTTTTTAATATAAAAAGTATCTTCTGTTCACCAAGGTTGTATTTATTAATACATAAACAATCTTGTCAAAAGGGCTGCACGATATATTGCATGCGATAGTCATGCACATCTCGTCAGTAAAGAGGGTTCTGTGATCAGCCGTAAATCTTTCAAATGGAGCGGCATTTAATACACAGAGCCGTAGATTGCTGATAAGCTACGTTCAGAATCGCAGATGCATCGCATGCGTGAGATTGCGTAGCTTGTCACAGAACCGTCTTTACTGATGAGATACACATGACTATCGCATGCAATATATCGTGCAACCCTACTTGTCAAGTGTTATTACAATTTAAAATAGCTGTTTTCTATTTAAATATATACCAAAATGTGATTTATTCAGGTGCTGCGCAGCTGAATTTTCAGCATCATTACTCCAGTCTTAAGTGTCACGTCATCTTTCAGAAATAATTCTAATATGCTGATTTGGTCCACAAGAAACATTTTTGATTTGTAAAACAGTTGGGCTGTTTTAAATGTTTGTGGAAACATTTATACCTTTTTAAGGATTCTTTGATGAATAGAAAGTCTCCCATTTACTTAAAAATAAATCTTAAATGGTGATAGTGTAATGACATATGGCCAAGTATGGTGACCCATAATCGTAACTCTACATTTAACTTCTACATGGGAACATCCCTTTATTAGGAAGGAAATTAGATCGCTCCCTTTGCCAAGTGCATTCCAAATGACAAAATAATCACACGCATGTGCCTTGTTCACTCCCAAGTCCCCACTCCAAGGGCATAGGGATGATCACTTCCATTTAGAACTTGCCCCGTGAACCGTTCGGTACACGATACGCGTATCTTTACACCCCTATAAAATATCAACTTTGTAAGGAAAAAAATATGATGCAAACTTTTAAATGGTAACATACATGTACTGCACATTGTAAGGCGTTTGTTCTCGTACTGTATCGCGTCTCTTGTCAGTGTCGGGCGCTTGCTTGGCCATTTTCTGTGATTAACAGGAAAGTGTGTTCAGCTGAATTGGAGTAGTATTTTGTTAGATGGGTATAAAAAGCGTAGTTTACCGCAGCAGCCTTCACATGAAGACTGAAGAGTGTAAAGACCATCGACTCTACCGGGCACGGACACTACCAAAGGATATAAGTTATTGTTTTTTATGTATCTTCTTTCTCACTGCTCGTTTCACTTCTGTTTTAGTTTTTATAACCAATTCTTACTTTGGTTATAACTTATATTTGGTTCTGACTAAGTTGTTGTTTGTTAGCATGTGTTTTTGACAGTGTTCTTTTTTTAGGATTACTGATAAACTACCGTTTGATTTATCTATTTTAATTTTAGATAAATTATGTATGAATTTATGATGTCTTTATAGGTATTTTCTTTAGTTTTAATAAATTGTATTTATTTTAGTAACGTTACTTCAACATACTACATGGAAATGAAATAACATATATATGGGTGTTTGGCTTAGTGTCATGTTAGAATCATTTTTATACTCATACCTTCTGTTGTTTTAATATTTTTTATTTTTTTGTTTTCATTTAAATGTTACTTTTGAAATGTTGTTGTATGCATTTGTCATTTTATTTAATTTCTCAATTTTCTTAAGTGTATATATAGTATTTATAGAGTTTTAACTTATACTTTTATTTACTTTTTCTGATTTGTAAGTCGCTTTGGATGAAAGCATCTGCTAAATGACTAAAAAGTAAGTAAAAATATGCTTATTTGCGTGTTAATATCATTGTGCAATGTGCACAGATTTCAGAACTAGATCTTTTTGCAGTGTTGCTTCCTTTATAAATTATACATTGTATCAATTTTATTATAGATTTTTTTACCCTTAGGATTTGAGTTTTGAAACTGACAATATGTTTTCACAGTACATCAAGCCCTATATTTCAGAAGATCAAGGAAGATTTGATTTTTTCAGGATATGACACAGAAAGACTGAAACTGAGGACAAGAGACTGTATTTCAGCCAAATCGTGTTTGTGATCTCTGTGCTGTTTGTGTTCATCAGAGGTCCTAATGGAGTGTGGACGATGGAGGAGAGAGGCGAGACGCCTCACTTTAACACCACGTTTGAGGACGCGCGTCCCAGCCTGACTCACATGTCCCTGCTTCAGCTGCAGAGGACAGGAGACCTCAAATACCTCATCAGCCAGAACGTAGACGGCCTTCACCTGCGCTCCGGCTTCCCCAGGTAATGACGGATATTACACACAAAAACATCCAGACTGATTGGCTGGCTTCATGCCGTTCACACGTCTCTCATACAGCTTTGATTTAAGTTCTGACCTCTGTCCTGCGTGTGATGTCATATGTGTCCTGTTGATTAGCTCTTTTAATTTTCCCTCCCCGCAAGCAAATGCAATCAGCATGTCTTGTTCTAGACAAATGACTGTTAATGTCAAAAAGATGTTGATGTTGAATTTATTGACATGATGAATTGTACATTTTATTCAGGCAGAGGTAATTAAAAGCCCTCAGTCATCATCTATTGTATTGTATTTTTATTCATGTTTTGTATTTGAATCAAGGTTATTGTCATGAAATAAAACTCTTAAGAAAAAAACGTTTGTTACTTAAATAAAAATGAAATCATAAAAATACACAGTAACTAAAATAAAAAAGTCTGTTGCCATGGAAATGTCATTCTTTTGTCATTTTTGTTTAGTTTGAATTGAAGTATAAAAATAACAAACTTTATTACCTCAAACATTTTTTATTAAATTAGTTAAAAAACAAAACAAACAAAAAACTAGCAGAGCTGACAGAAACGCACAAAAATGAGCAAAACTTTAATTAAACAAACTCAAAAATAAAAGGTACAATTCAAAAATGTATTTAATATAACTATAATAATATATGAATACTAAAATAACACTGATTTGAAGGTAAATTAATGGAAATGACAAAACTAATAGACTTGACAAAAAACAAGAAAATACTAAAATTGTAATTATAAAGAACACTTGAAATATACATATAAAACGAATTAAAAAATATTAATAAAAACTATAATGTATATGAATAATACTAAAAAGCACTAATTTGAATATCAACTATGACATAACTAAAATAAATAACAAACCACAAAAAATAATAAACATTTTATTAAAATTAATACTGAAAATAAAAAAATGAAGGACTAACATTACTAAAACGTAATCAAATGTATAAAAAATAACTAACAGAAATTACAAACATACTTAAATTACTAAAACTTTATAACAATAAAAACTTATTTACAAATATTAATAAAACTAATTGTATGTGAAATATACAAAAATACCATTGATTTAAACTCCTATAACAACCCACAGTCGTTTGCACGCATTGACGGGATTGTGTAATTTACTCATCCTTTCTTTAATCGCTTCTCTCTCTCTTGTTATTGATTTTGATTCATTACTCATTCTTCTCGTTTATTTCTCTCGGTATCTGCTAGGGATCGATTGTCAGAGCTGCACGGGAACATGTTTGTTGAAGAATGTGAGAAGTGTGGCAAGTATGTAATCGATCTCTCTGAACATGTTATCTAGAGCAGGAACAAGTACAAGACATTCAGGACTGTTTTAAACGTGTTGCTGTCTTACTGGTTGCTAAGGGTAGGTAATGATGGAAAAAGACAGACTTTAAATGATTTATTTGACCAGCAACATACAATGGTGGAAACCTTGAGTCGAACTTGCAGTTAGTTTCTGCAAAGTTTCAAATGACCGAAACAAAGAACTTAAATCTAATTTATATGTGAAGTATTTAATTGTGTGTTTAATATGTTCTCCTAGTTTAAAGCTAAATTCTGGATTCATTACAGGTTAAGCTCAGTCAAAAGCATTTATGGTTCATTACCACAAACATAAAAAATAAGTACAAAAAACTGACTTGCAATGGTGCCAGTTTGTAAATATTAAAATACAGTGTTTCCTTATCAAAGCAGATTTGGGGACATTTTGCATCACATCACTTGCTCACCAATGGATGCTCTGCAGTGAATGGGTGCCGTCAGAATGAGAGTCCAAACAGCTGATAAAAACATCACAATAATCCACAAGTAATCTAAACCATTCCACTCTATTAATGAACATAATGTGAAGCCCAAAGATGCATGTTTGTAAGAAACAAATCCATAATTAAGGCCTTTTTAACTTCAGTCCATTGCTTCTGGCTTAAATACGTGTCCTCTTTCCAAACATGCATTTCTACAGTGAAAAAGTCATCTAGTCTGAATTAGGAGAGAAATATGCACAGTGAAAACAGTCTATAACAGCTCTAAACAAATATGTGGGTGGATGTGGTTGAGAAACAACAAGAGATGGACTTTTTCACTGGATGAAGTGTTATTATTGATGGACTGGAGTGGTGTGGATTATTGTGATGTTTGGACTCTCATTCTGACGGCACCCATTCACTGCAGAGTTCACTGCAGTGGTGAGCAAGTGATGGAATGATCAATTTAGGATAGGTAAACAAAGAAAACTAATTCTATTTACAGAAATGTCTTTGATTAATTTACGATCTCCAAAAACATATTGATTCAGGTGAATTTTTCTAGTGCATACAGCATGTTTGAAATTGGACGTGTGCAGTATATTGATTGTGTCTGTGCATCAGCTGTGTCTGTGAGAATGCTGAGCTATCGATCACACAGAGATCTCTATAGAAGGAGGTAATGGGTCACAGCGATAAGCTCTTGTGCCTTGGGCTGTTTCAGGCAATATGTTCGGGACACTGTAATTGGAGTGATGGGTCTGAAGCCAACCGGACGCTACTGCGATGTCACGCGCTCGAGAGGACTGCGATCTTGCAGGTGATTGCACCGTTTTAGAGGAATGGAGCGTAACAGGTCCATCATGATTTTCCATGATGGTGGGAGCCATAATGTCATGACTAGCACACGTGGGCCGCCCCCCCTAAAATAATGGTAGGGGAAACACTGCATCTTACCTTTGAGGATTTATGACAACTAAAGACCTAACATTCTAACTTTACAATGATTTTTAAGAAGATTCTTTTAAATAATTGTATTTATTTTTTCGTCTTAATTTTAAGAGAAGAGATACAGTAAGAACATTCTTAAGAAGCATTTTTGGGATACAAAATGTTTTAAAAAAATTTGTTTAAGTAAGAAAATAAGAATAAAATGTCAGATAAGAAAACATTTTATTATTAAGATTAATATTTTCGTGAGTCTGGCCCCTTTCTTAAAATATATTTTAGTATAGTGACATCACCAGTGTTATTTCATATCATTAATATACTATTGTAGATTTTATAAATATTTATTTTTATATTTTCCATTTCAATTTTACTAAAGGTTTTAATAATTTTGCTGTGTTTTTGTTGTATTTATTAGTTTTTGTTTTTTAAAGTCCATAGTTCTTATTCATTTATTTTAGTTATTTGAGGACATCAAGGCAAACTAATCTTAAAATAGGACTAAACTTAAAATAGATTATAGAATAAGTAAAAAAATGATCAAATTACAAATGTTGCCTTGGCAATGAATTGAAATAAAATAAGCTTTAAGTTTTTCAAATATTTTATTTTATTTGAGTTCAGTTTTTATTTCAAGTAACGAAAATGTTATTTTTTATGGTTTTAGGTTTAGTTAATGATAACTCTGGTAATCACAAGCCACTGTAAGTCACTAGACAAAACGGGTAAAAGAATAACATTTTAGATGACATTGATGCGCATGTTTCTTAATGAATGAGTTGACATGCTGCCTTAAAATGCAATGTTTATGGCGCATGACACTCACTAAATCAGTGACGTCTGTCAGATGCATCTGTAAATAAAACATAAAAGAGCAAGCACACACTCTGTGCATACGCCTCTCAGATTTCTGTGCCTGTCATGACTCTCTGTCTTTGTGTTTTCTCTGCAGAGGGAAGCTGATCAGCACTATATTGGACTGGGAGGACTCACTGCCTGACAGAGACCTGAGTAGAGCTGAAGAAGCATGTCGGTAAGAAAGAGAAATATTTCGGGAATGAAAAGGTGTGTTGAACAATACAGGGAGAAGACCATTATATAGTGAATCAAGAATGGTGCTCGTTGAGAACAAGACAAGTAGCAATTACAGATCTAAAATAAGTTTAGTGATTGACAGGTGAATTAAGGAAACACAATTCAAAGGCAGTTACTAGCTTCAATATTATGTATAACTTTTGACCAGATAATTGATGGGGTAATACAGTTACATAGAACTAAAACCGTTCTTTCTTTTTTTTAACTACACTAAAATACAATTTTATATATATATATATATATATATATATAGAGAGAGAGAGAGATAAAAATAATAATAATAATGACAAAAACAAAACTAAATTACTAAAACGTATTTAATCAAAATGGAAAATAAAAAAATAAAACCTAATTTAAAATATTCATAAAATCTATGAAAGTAATAATAGTTGTTAATAAACAACTAATTCATACTCTGAAAGCGCTCCACAAGACGTGTGATTATATTACTGGATGCTGGAAATTGAACGGCAGGATGCAGGTTTTAAACACTTATTGTACAGGTAAGTTAATCACGATCTAATCTAATGCACTGCTGCACTGTAACGCACACACATAGCTACAGACAGTAGCGCGTACAATACGTCACGCGCACAGAATCATTCAGCGCGGAAATGCATTGTCAACACTGTTCTGTGATTTCTCAGTAAAATAGCTTAGAAACTGAAAAGTTCAAGCATATATTTCTTAACTAAATCCCACAGTTTCACTACTAGTAGAGAGACGCTGCCAGGTTGTGTATGAATTAATTCATACACAACCGCTCTCTCTAATGCATGCATTCATATGAATGTAATCTTTACTGTACTACTTATCTGTATCTGATTTAGAACAAGCAGGAATCTGTGTGAAATATAACGACCCAAAGACTAAAGAACTGATCAAAATAAGCTGTTATAGGTGCAATAGTCATGTGGGCAGCGCTGTGTCATATTTCATAGCTGTGCACAAGGTGTTTGTCACAGCTCCAGATTATTTGTTCATTAATGACGTCATCAGAGACTAGTCGACTTCGACTTGACTTTCATCAATATTAATTAATTAAATATTAATTAAACAAGTATTGTACTTTTTCTTTTAAAGAGTGTACTTTAAAGTGAATGACATTCAGCTAATAATAGACTTCAGACAAGCTTAGAAACGGTGATAATAAAAGACACAGAGCTTTTGTAACAGCTGAACTCATGTTACAGCCTTTTCTCCACCACTGTTGCATGTTACTATTCTGTCCTTTCTGCAATTTCAGGATAGCAAACACACTTCAGCACTTGTGAAGGGAAAAAACTAGCCATCCAACAACTGACTGGTCAACCGGACCCATTCTGCTTATTTCAGAATGTTCTATATACATTTTATTTTAAATGACCTGGCCATTAATTAAATTAATTTATTATTATTATTAACAAAAATACTGCCTTATATTTTGGTTTAATTTAATTGTATATATTTTTTTTTTCGCAGTAGCACATTACCTCATCTAAATTATCATTATTACAATGTATGTATTTAATTTGTGTAATTATGTTGTTTATTACATTTTCAGTTAATGTTTTGTTGTGTGTGTGTGTGTGTGTGTGTGTGTATACACTGCATTTATTTTATTTGAAACATCATAAAAGTAGCAGTGTTGTTATTTTACTATTAAGAACCTTTTATTAAAATAAATCAGAATTGAATACATGTTAGTTTAATTAGTACATTTGCTAAAACTGAAACAAAAATATATCAGAATTTAAAAAAGAATATAAATGACAAATCCTAGTATTTAAAAAAACTAGTATTTTTTTAGTATTAATAAATGCTCAAATTTACAAAAAAAATATCAAATAGAATGTAAAAAAACCGAATTCAGTATATTAATAAATTAAATGATTGTAGATAAATAATAATAAAATAACACTGATAGGCTGTGCAAAAATAAATATTGCATGAGATTCAATTAACATATTTCATTTCATTGCCTTTGGAGTGAAGTGTGGCATGTTCTCGACAGGTTTTGCATAATAATGATTAACAAAGGAACCATGCGCTGATGAATGGAATCACGATGAAACCGGATCAGCACAAAAGGATGTTTGTGATGAATGGTTTATTTACGGTATAATGAGCACCTGAAGTCATGAATGAAGTCTTTTATTGTTCCTGAAGCAGGATCAGACCGTTAAAAAGACTGTAGCTTGACATTTATGCGTGCATTATGACTCCGATGGACTAGAGGCCGAGACTCATGTGAGCGGCACCCATTCACTGATTCTGAGACTAGAACAATAGACCCCAGTAGCTGATCCTCCACGTCTCTCTTCACAGGCGAGCTGACGTGGCCTTGACGCTGGGAACATCTCTTCAAATTAAACCTAGCGGAGATCTTCCTCTTCTAACCAAACGCACGGGAGGGAAGCTGGTTATAGTCAACCTTCAGCCTACCAAACATGTACGTCTCACCAACCTCACAACACGCACGAAAAAACATTTCAATTCAAATGTATCATTTTATAATGCTTTAAATTGCTCAAAAGTGACATTATGAAGCAGCACAACTGTTTTCAACATAACTAATAATAATAATAAAAAAATCTTGAGCAGCAAATCAGCATATTAGATTGATTTCTGATGATAATAACTCATAACGAGGCTGAAAATTCAGCATTGCATCACCAAAATAAATTACATTTCACAATATATTACAATAGAAAACAATTATTAGATTGTAATAATATTTCAAAAATTTTACTGTATTTTTGATCAAATAAATGTAGCTTCGGTGAGCATAAGAGACTTACAGAGCATCGCACATGACATGCATATATGACAAATATATTTATATTAGATATACAAATGAGGAATTTCTTCCATAACATTTCCATCCAAACCTGCATGCATTTCTTTCTTCTGTTGAACACAAAAGAAGATATTTTTAATAATGTAAGCAACTAAAATGTTTCTGGCCACATTGTTCTAATTGGTTCCCTCTTTTGATTTTATTGAAACAAGGTTACAAAAAAGTACAACGTAGCCATAATTGAATAAAATAAGGGAAAGAATTAGTACAGCATTGCCATCATTTCCAAAAATAAAGAAACAAATAAGTACAACATGGCCACGATTTACTGAAACAAAGGAACACATTATTAATAAAGGAATTAACCAATCAGTTGCTGGTCCCCATTGACTTCCATAGTATTGTTTTCATACTACAGAAGTCAATAGGGACCAGCAAATGATTGGTTAATTCCTTTATTAATAATGTGTTCCTTAGTTTTTTCACGATTTACTGAAACAAAAGTATTTTTCTTGTCCTCACCCACACAAACATACACATGAAGCAGTTTGAAATCTGTCCGCACGTGCGCTGTGAACACACTCAGATAAGAAGCTGCGCTAAATCCTGTCTGAATTTATGATCATTATTAAAATAGTTTTGATTAAGAAGCTTTGCAGCTTCATCAAAGAGTCGGGCTGGATTGTCTCTTAAGCTCGTATCGTTAGTCTGTCATTTCCTTTCTGATTTCTGTGACTGGATTGTTTTTAATGGTGTATGAATGTTGTTATCTGCCCATGTTTGAGTCATGTTTCATCTGAAGGTTATTTTTGCCGCATTGCCTTATTGCTTTCACTTCCTGTCAACATCTCAGTTCCCAAATTGGATTATTTGTTTTATAATTCTTAAATTCAAAGCCTGACACATATGCAGCATGAGTTATTCCATGTGTCAGATTTTTGGAGGGGGAGGTTAAGGTATTATAGCGGCTTAACGTGTAAAGAAATAGAATTGGACATTTCTTGTGCAGTGTCGTTGTGTTGGTCGTTAATCTGTTTCTGCTGTGATTGATTAAAGTGTGCATTTATTCAAAGTAAATTAGTGTTTCACACAGACGGGCTAAAGTATGAAAAATAGAAATGTTTGCGTGTAATTTTCAAAGAGAAGTTTGGGGTTAGTAAGAATTTGTACTGTTTTTGAAAGAAGTCTCTTGTGCCACCAAGACTGCATTTATTTAATTAAAAATATGGTAAAAACTAATATTGCAATATATTGTGCTATTATTATGAAATATTGTAAAATATTATTACAATTTAAAATAGCTGTTTTTATGTGAATACATTTTAAATTTAAATTTATTTCTGTGATGCGCAGCTGAATTTTCAGCATTACTCCAGTCTTCAGTCACATGATCTTCAGAAATCATTATAATATACTGATTTACTGCTCAAGAAACATGTTGAACACAGTTGTGCTGCTACATATGTGTTAACACTGTGATAGTTTTCTTCTTTCAGGATCATTTCACGAATATACATTTGATAAGAATTTTGTATCATAATGTATTTTACTGTCACTTTGGATTACTGCATCCTTGTTTAACACAAGTAGTAATATATATATATATATATATATATATATATATAAACAAAAAAATATATTTATTTCCAACCTTTTCAGCTGTAGTGTGTGTGTGTGTGTGTGTGTGTGTGTGTGTGTGTGTGTGTGTGTGTGTGTGTAATCTTTCAGATTTATTAAAAACTGTTCTGTCTGTTCAGGGAGTTTAGCATTTTAGTTGCATTACACTATGTACATGTATTGTACATCACAAAATGTACAATACATAATAATTGACAAATTTATACAATCCATATGATTTTCATCCTTCTGTTGGTCCCAAAGATTTACAAAAAGCTTGGTGTATGATAAAGTCATACAGTTTCTAATGTGATAGTTTTCACTGAATAATTGCTTAATTTGTCATCCACAAAAAGCTATTGTAGTATTTAAGGACATATTTTATGAGTTGGTTATGGCACTTTTTTTTGTAATGGGGTTAATCATCTTTTATATTGTATGGAAAAGAAGTTGAGTAAATATTTTTTAGTGAATTGTCACTAAAATTTCTCCGGTTATTCTTACTTAACAGTGCTACTTGGTTTTTGTAGGACAAACACGCCCACCTGCGTATCCACGGCTATGTAGACGAGGTCATGGGTCAGCTGATGAAGCTGCTGGGATTGGAGGTTCCAGAGTGGGCGGGGCCAACGCTGTGTGAAAGCTCAGGTGGAGACCAGGACATCCTCCCATTCGGAGCCTGGAAAAAAGAAGTGAAGATTGAGCTGAAGATAGAGGAAAATAAACACTCCGTTCCAAAAAAACGAAAGAAGAAAGAGCAGGATTGTGAGAGAATCTGCAAGAAAGATATTAAAGTAAAAGAAGAGGAAAAGAAAGCGGCGTCTAGTGACTCTCGACCAATCAAAACGCAGAAGTCATCCCGTGAGGTGCATCCTTCAAACGGCTCCTCCCACAATCCTACAAGTTCTTCTCCCATAAATGAAATGGTCTCAGACACCGAACAGCCCTCTTCCTAGAGCCGTGTCACAGTCACAGAGAAACTGAATCCCAGATCTCTCACCGTATGCCCTGTGTTCACATCATCATGAGGAAGGCCTGGACTCACGCCTGGGAGATGAAGTGACGTCATCAGGCCGTGAGTGTGTACTGTTACAGCTAGTGAGTGCATAAATTAGGTTGATATTATTTCTATTGGCCAGCTGATCTGTGCAGTTATTCTGGATGGAGGTTTTGTACTGTAAAATAAAGATAAGTTCTAACCTCAAATAAATCAGGTTTAAACAAAAAAAAGGTTCACTGCACGAAACATGTCTGTCATATTTCATCCTGAAAAAAAAATATATACACATCACATTTTATTTGTTTTTTTGGTAGTTCAACAAATACTACTATTATGTATAAACATTTACAGTTAAGCAATATATAATTGTTTTAACAGTTAGAATGACTTTTTTTTTTTACATGGGAAATGTTCTTAATTGTTATGCCACACTGAAAAAAAAGACTTAATGGTCTTAAAAATGTGCTTTAAAGATATTTTGAATGTTTTGTTTTATTTTGGGGTGAAATATGATCCAGGGAAGCTTTGTGAGGTTCATCTTTTAAGGAAAATAATGTCAAATGTTGAATTTGCTTGAGCTGTTCATATTGATTGTGTAACGTCCACATCTTTTGCCACTCATTTCCCTTCAGTCACAGTGATGAGACTTTATATTGTTTCTGTCTTTAGCGGCATTGTGTACTTTGGTTTTCTACTTTTTCATAAAGAACAAACATTGTATATAAACAAGATGCTGAAACTGTCACAGTTATTTACATTTTCTTGCAGTTAAGTTATTTAAGGATGTAAAACTGTCTTGTATCCTTGTATTCTGCCTTTTTAGCCATATTGGAAAAACAAGTATGAAACTGTAATGATAGATAGACATTTATAGAAAGAAAAAGGAATAATTAAATATAGGCCTATGGAAACAAAACTTTTATTTGATTTAATTTAATCACAAATTTGCGTGTTTGTGTGTATACGTGTGTAATGTGTATGCAATAAATTGTTAGCCAAGACTTGCTATTCAGAGCATTCCAAATAGGTTTACATAGGCGTATGCATTTGGTAGACACTTATGCACAAATAAGTCTCTAAAGGGGTTTCAATTTGCTCCCTTAGAAGGCAGCTATTTTCGCACGGCCTCCTATATCATCTCACTGAACGGAGCAATGCAGCAAAGCAATGGATTCTCCAGACGAGCCTTTGAAAGTGCTGCATTAAACCACCGAGGAGGCTGTTCGAGTCGGACAGTGCTGATGAGTGGGGACAGTACAAGTCAAGCATACATCAGCTGCCGCAGAGACTATTAACACATCCCCGAGGTGCCATCAAGACTGTTTTGACAGGCCTCTAGCGATCTAGCCACATCTGAGAGAAAAATTGAAAGCTCTCATCAACTCTTGTGTGTCTTCGGCTGTTCAAAAACAGCGAATAAAACAACGGAGGCACTGGGAAAGCTGGATAAACACGGAGCTCGTGTTCTGATCGCTCCGGGGACCAGAGCTGTTCCGGTGAAGTCAACTGACGCTTCTCTTATGATCAAAGATGAATGAAAGCTGGACTGAGAACTCTTAGAACAAAGTCCTGGTTCGGGCTGAGCTGGGCTGGATTCCTTCCAGAACCTCCGTTCACCACATGAACCCTTGAAAGTCTGCAGAGATTCTTTTGACAGCACAGAGCCTTTAGACAACAATAGCTCTGACAAAATCCCTACAGAGACCTTGAAAAGAGGCATGTGCTATCTGAGGAGAAGCCTCGTCTAGTTTATCCACTATACAAATAGTCTAAACGACCAGACATCACAACAGCCGTGTCATCACAATTGACCAAGTGATTGTCAACAGATCGATATTTGTGTATGCCGGCTGTTTTCTGCAAAAAGCAAATGATTATAGTTCATACTGAGTTATTATATTTCATCCTGAAGCACACATTTATTTTGAAGTGGATGGCGGAGTAGTTTTATGCTTGAGGCTCAGAGCTGATCAGAAGGCTGCAAATGCACTGCAAAAGTGTTTTCTTCCTCAGTAATGTGTCTGTTAGCGAAAAGTTTACCCAAATGAAAGATGTAGAAGAGTTTGTTTCTTCATCGGAACAGATTTGGAAAAATTAAGCAATAACAATGGATCCTCTGCAGAGAATGGGTGCCGTCAGAATGAGAGTCCAAACAGCTGATTAAAACATCACAATAATCAACAAGTAATCCAGTCCATCACTTAATGTCCTGTGAAGCCAAAAGCTGCTTGTTTGTAAGAAACAAATCCATCATTAAAACTTCAAACCATTGCTTCCATCTAAAATATTAATCCTCTATTCATAATATTGCTTTCTCAAGTGACAAAAAGTAAGCTCGTCTGAATCAGGGAAAAAATATGCACAGATCAAGCACCAGTTCTAAACACATTTGTGTGTATATTTTGATGTAAGGGGAAAACGGGATGGGCTTTTTTTCACTAAAGGAAGCGGTGTTATGGATTTAGTTTTTTGGCCAGAAACGACACGATGGATTTCTTACAAACAAGAGGCTTTTCACTTTACCAGACTCCAATTTTGATTTAAAAAACTCAATTATTATTGCGTAAGGGTACGAACAGCACCTTAAGCATCTCTTTTGCATCCCTTTTGTACAGTGTGCCGCAGAAAACGACACTGTAGAATTTGCTTTAATGGAAGCCAACTGTTCTCTGTTGGCAGACATCTGAATTGCCATGTTGCAGCTCAGACCACCTGCTGTTGAACAGTCAGAGCTTGGATCATTTTCCAATCGTTCCTGGCCCTCACATCCAGCACATCTCAGTTTGGACATCTCAGCTCCCCTCCGGGCTGTTCTAGCATCCTGTAGCGTCCGCAGCATACTAACACCTTCCTGCTTTGTTACCCAACAATCTTGTCAAGAGCTCTCATGGCCATCAGCAGAAAACTCTATGACTTCTGCTTCTCGAACCTGCTCCCTCAAATTGGGATGAAGTCCCTTGTGAAACTTTTGTTCTTCAGTTGGTTGTACCGTTTGATCTTAACACAAGACTCCTAGCTTTTATTAATTTAAGTTGTTTTGCAGTTTTATTTATGCAAATACTTTGTAAAACACAAATGCATTGTCAGTCAAAGTGCATTAAAAATGAAATGTTCAAATCTCCAAATTATAAATGAACACTTAATCTCATACATAGTATGACATTTATCTTAACCGATTCCGTAAGCAGCCTTTAACCTCAAATCATCATATTTGATACATGAATTTATAAGACTTCTAAATTATCAACATGGTTTAAACTTTGCTGGGAAAAAAACACAATAATTTCTTATGAATTTTATGTTTGTTTTCCTGGTAGGCTCTGGTAAGATCACACTGATTTATATTACAAGCTATCACAATTTCACTTTCATTTTTGGTCATATAAATAACAGCAAATTGCATGTCAGCATATAATAATCATTAATTATATAATAAATATTCGGAGCTATAACATGTAGCCTATGTTACATATGTTATAGGCTATAGCAGGGATCCTCAAATCTGGACCATTCCTGCAGAGTTTAGCTCGAATCCTAATCAAACACACCTGAGCATGCTAATCAGCGTCTTCATGATCATTAGACAATCACAGGTAGGTGAGTTTGATCAGGGTTGGAGCTAAACTCTGCAGCAGATTGGACCTCCAGGGAAAGATTTGAGGAACCCTGGGCTATAGCCTTCAACAAACAGAAAATTGTCAGCGGGCGGTATTTTGCGGCAGCGGCGTATCGTGCACTGAACGCTGTGGGGCAGGTGAAATGGTGAAGTATGAATGTCAACATCATCATCACATGAAGGACTGAAGTCTGTCAGGTCAAATATGAGTTGCTGTATCACTGACTCTACCATTACTGATCACAGGCCTCATGTTAGTTAATACGTGGGGTTACTGTACGCTTTAGCTAAGTTTAATGGAAAATAGCCTATAATGTTGCTTCCATCCCTGAAAATCGGAATTTCCAATTAGTAAATTGTTCTGTAATTTGTACCACGTAAAATTTACCCACGAGTCATCGTGCGCTCCTGAGTAGCCTAGTAGGTTATATTAGTAAAATGTTGTCAAAATTAATGGTAAAGTCTATTGTCTGCTGTAGACAGCACAAAATAAAGCATATTTCATATTACAACCCGAATTCCGGAAATGTTGGGACGTTTTTTTTATATTTTTTATAAAATGACAATTAAAATAATTTCAAATCAGGTGAGCCAATATTTTATTCACAATAGAAAATAGACTACACAAATGTTTAAACTGAGAAATGTTATGCACAAAATTAGCTAATTTCTAGTTTGATGCCTGTTACAGGTCTCAAAATAGTTGGGGCGGGGGCATGTTTACCGTGGTGTAGCACCTCCTCTTCTTTTCAACACAGTTTGAAGATATCTGGGAATCGAGGTTATGAGTTTCTGGAGTTTTAGTGTTGGAATTTGGTCCCATTCTTGCCTGATATTGGTTTCCAGCTGCTGATGAGTTCTTTGACGTATTTTTTGTTTAATGATGTGCCAAATGTTCTCTATAGGTGAAAGATCTGGACTGCAGGCAGGCCAATTCAGCACCCGGACTCTTCTACTATGAAGTCATGCTGTTGTAATGGCTGCAGTATGTGGTTTTGCATTGTCCTGCTGAAATACACAAGGCCTTCCCTGAAATAGACATCATCTGGAGGGGAGCATATGTTGCTCTAAAACCTTTTATATACCTTTCAGCATTCATAGTGCCTTCTGAAACATACAAGCTGCCCATACCGTATGCACTTATGCACCCCCATACCATCAGAGATGCTGGCTTTTGAACTGAGTGCTGATAACACGCTGGAAGGTCTCCCTCCTCTTTAGCCCGGAGGACACGGCGTCCATGATTACCAACAAGAATGTCAAATTTGGACTCGTCTGACCATAGAACACTTTTTCACTTTGAAACAGTGTGTTTTAAATGAGTCTTGTCCCACAGGACACGACGACGCTTCTGGACCATGTTCACATATGGCTTTATTTTTGCATGATAGAGCTTTAGTTGGAATCTGCAGAAGGCACGGTGGATTGTTTACTGACGGTGGTTTCTGGAAGTATTCCTGAGCCCATTTAGTAATGTCAATGACAGAATCATACTGATGAGTGATACAGTGTCGTCTGAGGACCTGAAGACCACGGGCTTCCAACAAAGGTCTTCGGCCTTGTCCCTTACGCACAGAGATTTATCCAGTTTCTCTGAATCTTTTGATGATGTTATGCACTGTAGATTATAAGATTTGCAAAGCTTTTGCAATTTGACGTTGAGTAACGTTGTTTTTAAAGTATTCCACCATCTTTTTACGCCCTCTTTCATAAATTGGAGAGCCCCTGCCCATCTTTACTTCTGAGAGATTCTGCCTCTCTTAAACATCCCTTTTATAGCTAATCATGTTACAGACCTAATGTCAATTAACTGAATTAGTTGCCATGTTCTCCCAGCTAAATCTTTTCAAAATGTTGTTCCCCCTGTGCCAACTTTTTTAAGACCTGTAGCAGGCATCTAATTTAAAATAAGCTCATTTAGTGGATAAGTGTAAAATTAATCCGTTTAAACATTCGTTATGTCCTCTATGTTCTATTGTGAATAAAATATTTAAACTAATTCAATACATATCATTTTTTGTATAATATTACACAATGTAATAATAATAATAATAATAAGTATTTATACAAATATATATTTACCCAATTACCCAAAACCTCAGATTTGTATGGCTGAAGTGTCATCTATTTGATGATGTTTCACCCCTGCTGAGTGTGTAGGGAACAGTGAACGCAGCTTCTGATTTCAGGATGTGGGAGGGTGACGTCACAGTCACATTGCAACACCGGTGGAGATGTGCACTGAAGTGATAAACATTCACTTTAAAACAACTCAGTCTTTGAGTCAAAGCATAGCATTCCACTAAAGAGCTGATTAGATTAGAGAAGCACATCAAATGTGCATAAAAGTGGCCTCCAGGAGCCGCATCAAAAACACTATGGTACACTACAAAATAAATAATCTGGAAATATAACAACAACAACAAAGGCTTCAGCAAAGTACCTCAAACTTGGCATATCCCATGATCCTTGGCTCGGATGCAGTCACAGTCATTCGCCCTCAGCAATAGCAAGACTCAGAATACCTTAAACAAATTTGGAAACCACATCACTTTCGTTGTCGCCAAGCCGCCGTGAGCCATAAGTGTGGCCTTATCTCACAGCGAAACACTCTTCCTCTGCGTCACCGGGACTCTCCTTCTGACACGTGCCCCCCCGGACAATTTAAACTTAATTGAAAAAGTTCACTGCAATTTGCAAATAGTTAATAGCAAAAAATGAACAAAGCAACTGGTAAAACTATGAAAAAAACTGTCAGCAGATAGACACAGAACATAGAGGTACAAACAACGGGTTTACTGAGTAGCAGCAAAGGAATGAGAGGAGCATGATGTCCAGGTGAGCAGGCGGGGAATAAGAATGTCTCTAGGGGCTTATCTGGGTGTTAATGTCCTTAATTCCTTTTCCGGGGGATCCAGAGGGAACAGCGGAGCTTGGAGACGGTGGAGCGATGGAGAACGGGGATAGGAACACTGGAGCAACTGGTCAGTAGATGAAAAGGTAAGTGGGTCAGGTAGGTCAACATAGCATGTTTGAGACCAGACAGAGTGAACAGGAGGAGGGCAGGGATATAGAGCTGATGGTGGCGGTGATTAGAAATCAGGGGATTGGGATCTGGTGAGTGTCATTATTGGTGACTGTGGTGACTCTCTGACAAAAACAGTCTCTTGGGAATTTTTTTAATGAATGACCTCTTCAGCAGAAGGGTTTTCTGTAGAGACTCTTGCGTTCCTATCTGGTAGGCGTCTGCGCAAATGCTTGGCTGCAGAAGATGAGGTTGCAACTTGGGCTCCAAAATACGGAGGAGCATTGATTACGATGATACCATGTTTTTTTTTGAGGCTATCTTTATATGAAAGACCTGAAATTCACCAAATTCTATAATCGTTTCAACAGTAAAGATGCTTCAGTTGTCATTTCAGATGTTTATCTAACACTCCAGATATCATTGACTCCTCATATTCTCATCTCGACTATTCAAATTAGACTTTATTTAGCTCTTTACATCAGCCACAAGAAGAAAATGTCTTAATATATTGTCACCTGATGGCTTTCATGTTTTCAGATCAAGGTAGATGTATCTTGGAACACTATCCTGGGTCATTCCTACTAAACACTATCATAAAAGATTTTCAAAAATTCAAATACAATTTCAAATAGTGTTCTTTTGAACTTTCTACTTGACAAAGAACCCTGAAAATTTTATTTTTTATTTTCATGATTGTCACAAAAATATGAAACAGCAGTTTTCAACATTGATAATATTCAGCAAATCAGCATATTAGAATGATTTCTGAAAGATCATGTGACACAGAAGACTGGATTCAGCATTGCATAACAGGAATAAATTACATTTTACAATATCCAAATAGAACACCGTTTTTAAAATTGTAATACTTTTTCACAATATACTGTTTTTACTGTGTTTCTCATCAAATAAATACAGCCTTTGTGAGCATAAGGTACTTCAAACAATTACAATTATTTTGGAATATTCTAAATAAAATATTCAAGTGAATATTACATATTCACTTGAGTTTCCAAAGTGAAACTTTGTCTGATTAGTTTGTACTTTGTGCCCAATTATGAATTTATCATGCCGTAATATGGATTTAAATTGCACACATTGAGGCGTAATTCTTTATGACAATTGACGCCACCAACAATGAACCCAATTTCCTTCTCTTCAAAGCTGCACATGCATTATCACATGTAATTATGCAAAAGGCTTAAAGCGGTTAGAAAATTGACGATTTGAAGGTGAGAAATGTCAGGAACTCATCAGGCTGTGAGAGCTGATACTGTGGAGGTGTTTAGCACGTGTTGCCCGAGGTTCATATTTAAAGTGGTTTGTTGGAGGTTATTTTACTGTCAGTTGCCAAAAGAGCAAGGACAGCTTTAAAAAGCCACACTTGGAGGGTCACGTTAGAAGCAGGCCAGTAAGATCTGAGAAACTGAAGCCAGAGAACTGGAAGATCAGCAAACGTCTCAGCGGCACACGTTTCAAGCTTCATTACAGACATGATATCCCAGTTTTGCCACCGCTGGGGTGAAGAGCTCAGCACATTCTGTTCTAATACAACAAGCTAACAGCCCATTAACCGATGAAGGCCTTGACGTGGACATCTATCTATCTATCCATCCATCCATCCATCCATCCATCCATCCATCTATATATCTATTGTCCATTGTTATATACTGTTATGTATTGTCCATTGTTACATACAATTGTCAATTTGTATATTGTTATTCCTATTAATTCTTCTTTTATTATCTGTGTTTTTGTTCTTTCTCTGTCATTCTGTTGCACTGCGGTCGCTTCTGTCACAAAAACAATTCCTCGTATGTGTAAACATACCTGGCAATAAAGCTGTTTCTGATTCTGATGTATGATAGTCATTATTTTTTAAATTAAACTCATTAAGGACACATTCTAATGTAACCTACAGAAAAAAAGTAAAGCTGTATTAAACTTGTATTGTTTTGAGGCTTGAAAAGCCCTTTTCGTCTTTGACCCATAGTGAATTTATATATTTTATCATATTCAATAATTTCACTTAAAGGCGGATTATTGTGAGTTGACGAGAGTATGTTAATCAGTGTTATGTGCTTTTGTTAAAGTCATCTGTTCACATTATTTCAACTTATGTTTTTAAATAATCATGTTTAACCTTTAAATTCAAGGTGCGAAATCTTCATTACACATGATGCTGTACTTTTGTCTTTTTGTTTGATTTTCAAATATTTCTTAGCTTGAAGTCAAAGTTTCTAATATTGTGATTCACCTCATATGTGGCTGGCTTGGTTCATGGCTTATAACGCTTTAACAAAAGACTATTTTTAAATCCACATGAGGAAAATCAATAGAAAAAGTGAGCTATTACACTATATTGTAATTCAGTAAATTCCTCGTCCTGTCATTCCAATTCAATCTAAATTCATGAACTGGCAGGGAGCCAATTTGTCAGTTCTTGATTTTTCCATAAACTTAATTGACAGCGACATGGACAGAGCGACAGTGTTGTGAATTGTTGTAGTTGAGGTGATTGTTGACTTGAGCAGTGATATGATACAACCATGTACTTATTTAGTTGTTTGTTTTTCGCAATTGCATGTCAATTGTGCTGAAGTCTAATATTTGGGGGTTTGTTCAGATCACAAACATTCAGTACAAGCAGTACCTTAGAAAACATTAACAATGAAAGCAATAGGAAATGTAATAAAGAAAATCTAATTTGAAGCTCCCATGACCACTTTAGAAGACCAATTCAGATGTCTTGCTTATAGAGAAACACAATTCATTCCCAAAACACCAATTCTGTTCTGCTGAGTTAAGAATATTTATTCAGTTCAGGGACAAAGAAGAGTTTTCAAAATGTGTACGGAAGCAGAATTTAACATAATGCCAGAATTAAAAACCCCTTGCAGATTTTTAACCCGATTACCTTGTAGTGTCAGCGTTATATTTATATGGTCTAAAATAAAAAAACTAATTCTCAAATATATTTATATTGTCCTTAAAGTACGCTAAGACCAAATTCATTACATCACTTTTCAGAGCAGACAGATCTAAAATCTTCTGTTTTGATTCTTGTCCAACCATTGGTCTGTGATGAACAAACCACAGCATGAACTCTCAGGTTCTTTTCTTCAGGATATGAATGTCATATATCATATTTTATGAGCTCTGGCTAACTGTCCACCTGGCTGCAATTTCCACTAATGCTGAGTTATTCATATTCTTATCTTCTATTTTAATCATTCAGAATGTGTGGATTTTCTCCAGAAGGAAGCAGCGTGAGTCAACTCATAAATAATGACACTAATACTCATCCTGTAATCCTCAGGTGAACTTCTCTTTCGCCAATTATGTGCCCTTATGCCACAGTGTACAGTTAATTTCCCATGACGCATCTCTTTCACTCTGGCTTAAGTGTTGGTGTTGGGTGCTTAATTAGTGAGATTTATGCCAGCATTTTCAGCTGCCCTCTGAATAATAAGAGTACGATTTATTTATTTTCAATTTAAAGACCGATTACCACAAGGATTTCTATATTTTATGAGTAGGAAGTGAGAAGGGTGTTAAAACACTTGATGTTTTGAACATTTGATGTTAATCATATAATTTATTTTAAAAGTACAAAATCTATTGAATAATGTATGTATTTTGATGTTCTTGTTGTCTTGGGAGCAAATTCAGCAGAAAATGTGGCTCTCTAACGTTTATATACACCCATGAAAACCAATCTGCAAGCTGGTTATATACACTCACTGGCCACTTTATTAGGTACATCTTGCTAGTACCGGGTTGGACCCCTTTTGCCTTCAGAAATGTCTTAATTCTTCGTGGAATAGATTCAACAAGATGTTGGAAACATTGCTCAGAGATTTTGGTCCATATTGTCATGATAGCATCACGTGCTGCAGATTTGTCGGCTGCACATCCATGATGAGAATCTCTCGTTCCACCGCATCCCAAAGGTGCTCTATTGGATTGAGATCTGGTGACTGTGGAGGCCATTTGAGTAAAGTGAACTCATTGTCATGTTCAAGAAACCAGTCTGAGATGATTTGAGCTTTGTGACATGGTGCATTATCCTGCTGGAATTAGCATCAGAAGATGGTACACTGTAGTCATAGGTTTTAAACAATGTTCAATTGGTACTAAGGGCCCAAAGTACGCCAAGAAAATATCCCCCGCACCATTACACCACCAGCAGCCTGAACCATTGAGACAAGGCAAGATGGATCCATGTGTAACCCAGGCTCAAAGACATTTGTAGTCTGAGTCCTGAAATATTCCCCCCTCTGAGAAATATCTATAATACACAAGGGAATCGGTTAAAAAAAATTATATGTAGTATACATGTTGGAATATAGTGATTCAATTTTGTATTGATTTGTTTGGAAGGGGAACATGTTCAGTGAAAGTATACATTGTCATAAAATATGTACCGAGCGGTAAAGATGTGTATAGGTTGAGTGTATGTGAAGTGTGTGGATTGATTGAGGATTTTATTCTGTGTGTGTGCACAGGCCAGTTTTGTTATCTTAGAATAGTGGTCTCAAACTCAATTCCTGGAGGGACACAGCTCTGCACAGTTAAGCTCCAACTCACACCTCCTTGGACGTTTCCAGTGATCCCAAAGACCTTGATTAGCTGGATCAGGTGTGTTTCATTAGGGTTGGAGCTAAATTCTGCAGAGCTGTGGACCTCCAGGAATTGAGTTTGAGACCAATTTCTTAGAATCTGGATCCTTCAATTAGTGCACCGTGTGAAGATGGCGAGCCAACCGTAAATCGACCAGAAACATTCATCTTTTGTCTTCGTGGATATCTGTATCACTTCACCTCCAACTAAATATTTCATTGGATTCTTGAAGGTTTGGAGTATCTAATACTTTCTTTTGGATCACGGATTATATATAGCACTGCCATATTAGAGCCATTTTTGGTTTCCCAATGGACTTTCAGTGAACAGTTCTTAAAAGAACCATTATTCTCAGCGCCAGTAGCCTCGTGGTTAATGTGTTGACACCCCCAGCTTGATTCCCATCTCGAGGTTCTTTACCAATCCTGCTCCCCTCTCTTCATCCAGTGCTCTCTGCTGTCCTATCTCAATAAAAAGGCATAAAGATAACCATTAAATAACAAGAGAACCATTATTTTCTTAGTGTGAAGAACATTTTAATAATCTAAAGAACTCTTTTTGTAAAAATGAATGCATCAGTTTTTTTTCATTTTAGTTGAAAACGGTGTTGTGTAAATGCCCCTAAGATAAAAAAGGACAGATGTCCTTATGAGTTGAAAAAGATGAACATCTAAAATACTTCCATCACATCAGAATAATGTATGACTGATGCTGAAGCAGTCTGTGTCCAGTCAGTGTCTGTCAGTCTTTCTGTCTGTATTATAACCGTTCTGTCTGATATTTTCCTCTCCACTCTTCTCCTGTAGTTAAGTGTGATTCGGTGAGCTGGAGCATTGCCTTGACACGTGTCTCCTGTCTTTGACGTGAGTGATCACGCTCTGATCTTCCTTGCAGAAGATTTTAAACGCAGGAGCTTAAAAAGTAAATATGTTTAAATTAACTCAAATGAACAAAAAATTAGTGCTGTCAAATGAATAATTGCATCCAAAATAAAAGTTTTTGTTTACATAATATATGTGTGTACTGTGTATATTTATTATGTGTATTTATAAAGACACACACAAACAGCATATATTGTGAAAACATTTACATGTATATATTTATATTCATATAAGTTATATCATATATAAATATATTTAATATATAAACGTAACATATTTTTATTTAATATATACATGCATGTGTGTGTGTATTTATATATACACATAATAAATATACAAAGTAAAAAATCGTTTGATAGCACTGCTAAAAATGAACTTTCCTCATTCTCTTTTTTTTCTGTCTGTGGAACATAAAAATATTTAGAAAAATTTCTAGTGTTTTTTATCTTTTATTTTTTGTCTTTACAATTAAAGTCAGATGGGTCGAATGTTTGAACATCAACATTTTTCTAAATATCTTCCACAGAACAAAAAGTCATACAGGTTTGGAAAACCCCAGGCTCACTGGAAAAATGTGCCTCTACCAACAATTATTATTTTTTGTTGCAAAACTCCAAAAACATAGCTATACATACAATTCACTGCAGCTGAAACGAACTCTCATAGCAGTAAAACACCAACAATTTTAATACCTTTTTAATGCAAATTATGATACCAGGAAATAGTCAATAAAGACACCCAAAACACTTTCTATATAGTGCATGATTTGTAAATACTACTTTTTAAATATTTGCATCACCTTTATCTTCATTTGTATGACTACTTCAGTGTAGTAAACTTGCTCAATAGCAGACCTGGTACAGCAATGCAACTGAAATGCACAGTGTTCAGATAGAAACATGATTCAACAAAGACCTCAATGCTGAGTAAAACAAGAGAAAATTGCATGGTTATTTTAGCAAATGCATTTTTATCTCACTTTTTCTAACACTATTAGTTAGGTTTAAGGTTAGTGTAGGTGGTACTTTAATTTGAATCAAGATAACACTTTAACCTTTTAGCGCCACTCATGTGGCATTTGATTTCCAAACTTCTGTGATATGTACAACAGTCAATGTGATAAAATGTTGCCACATCCACGTTTAACCATTAATTATATTATAAAATAATTATAATGAATCACATGCTACATAAAAGAGTAGCTCCATAACAGATAGGTAATTTCAGTTTAAAAGACATTAGCACCAAAAGGCACAGTTGTCCTTCCTTCTCATCTTCAGTTACTCGCTCTTAAGTTGTGTTGCCTGCACTCTTAAAAATAAAGGTGCTTCAAAATGTTCTTCAAGCGATGCCATAGAAGAACCATTTTTGGTTCCACAAAGAAACATTCAGTCAAAGAACATCTCTCTCTTACCTTTTTATAATCCGAAGAACCTTCTTTCACCACAAAGCTTTTATGAAACAGAAAGGTTCTTCAGATGTTAAAGGTTCTTTATGGAACCATTTTGACAAAAATGCTCTTCTCTGGCATCGTGAAGCACCTTTATTTTTAAGAGTGTGGGTCGGTTCATTCAATAGTATTTTTGTGCAGCACTTAGCGCCATACTGATGTATGATGAAATCTGAACACAAGTGGTCAGAAGAAATGCATTCAAAACACATGATTACCAGCTGCAAAACAACAAACGCGTCTCAGCTGACAGTTTGTGACTGAATAACCCAAAAATGCTCTTTTATATTCTGGATTCAGGGCTTTTCTCTTGCTTGCTTGAATTCCGGGATATTGGGGGAACTGTACATTTAAGGAAATGTTTCTATAATAAAACTGTCAGACTCTATGAAATGTACACAAGTTCAGACACAGTAAGTTTCATTATGTACACTGGCAAGGAAATGAACAAGATGTTTGTTAGGGATTGACCGTTAGTTTACACGAGGATGCCAAGTTGAAGTACACTTTCATATTTTGTATCATCTTTTGAAATGTAATATAACACTAACTACTTTCAGTGGATCAAACAGGACTTGATGTTCTGATGACACAAAACAACTTTCTGAATCTGAACGCTCTTTAGTTTCATGAAATAAAGAAGTGTCAGTTATATAATAATTCAAACAATACTGCAAGGAAAACATGCTTTGTGTGAAACAATCAATTGAGAGTATTTTTTTTATATGCACTTTTATGTTGTATAATTGTGATAAAAGAAAATACATTTGATTTCCAAGGTTTAAATGTTTTAAATTAAGATGCATACATACGTTGAGAACATGGTAATGCCATTGACAGCTTCTTCTTTCGCTTTTCCATTTAGAGAATGTAAGAGATACAATCTCTCTTTCCCGTCTTTCATCTCCTCAGTTCTTTCTCAAAAAGCTCTATATGTCACAGTCGGCTGCTCTCACCTCTGCTTCTTTTCTTCTCGTTGTTTCTCATCTATCTGTCCGTATCCTGCTCTTTTAGAGTCATTCTCTATCTATACATCTCTCACTCTCTTGTCTTTTGTTAGTGTCTTGATCTGTTCATCTGCTTTCCTCTCTGTAATTCTGCTTGAACTGTGATTAGTTTTTCTTTCAGTGCATAATATTTGACAGTAAAGTAACGGGGGTCGCACACCGGATGCGCCGCGCCGCGTCGCGTCTAGAACAACCCGAGGTATCGCACACCAGACGCGCACAATTTATACTAATAAATTACCTGAAGTGTGTTGTAACGGTTGTGTGCTGGTGAATTCAGTAGGTTGCAACCTACGACAGTGAATGTAATCACGACAGACAATTGTTACATAGGTCTATACTGTAATATTTTGTGTATGTAAAAATGTCTCAAGAGAAATATAAAAACATTTAAAGGATTACATTTATTATACATTTAATTCTATATGTTTACATTTTATTCAAGCTGTAAAACTAATGTGTACAGTATTTTGCAGCAGTGGTATCTTGGTGTAATGTATTAACAACGGTTTGAGACAAATATGATGTTATTTAATATAAAACAATGCCGATGGCGCTCTGTGGCGCGGCAGGAATTTGAACAGCGTTCTGAGTCATTGCTGGGCGCTGCGGACAGACGCCGAATGACGCCGCCGGTGTGCGTACACTCATAGAAAACAATGTGTTCGAATTTGAAAGACATGGCGCGACGCGACGCGGCGCTGCGCTTCGCATCCGGTGTGCGACCCCCTTCAGAGGTATTTTCATAATTTCATGTTGCCAGATCGTGAACAAAGCCACTGTACTTACTGATGTGGAACTAACTTTGACTGGAACTAATGAAAAATGCTGTTGGCATATGCAAAGATGCATGTTTTTTGTTCTGTGGGCATTTCAACAAGTATTCACATTTATTCACAAAAAAATAAAATAGATATTGCTTGCATGGGAATGGAAGCGTTTGCATTTTGCTAGTGTCATTTCCTTAAATGAATAGTTTACCAAACAAACTTAAAATTTAATCACATTGTTTCTTCATCAGAACAAATTTGAAGAAGTTTAGCATTACATAATTTGCTCTCCAATGGATCCTCTGCAGTGCAGTGAATGGGTGCCATCAGAATGAGAGTCCATGTTTTGGGACGTGGAAATGTCGTCACAATAACAGACTGGTGTGTGAAACTCTCTGAAGTATTTTAAAGATTATATGCTGCGAACTTGAAATATTTCACATACTTTTGAATATTCAACGTTTAGTTGACCCTGATAAGCGTTCGCCGTCACATTTGTAAACACAACGGCTTCTTTCGTGAGGGGGTTTGGCGCCACGGCATCTTTATTTCCAGGCGGACCGTTAAAGAACGCAATGAAATCCTGTATAATTCAAGCAATCCAACGACGACTTCGACACCACTGAAGTGTTTCCAGATAAGTGTACCATTTGCATCAGACGTTTAGCCAACGGTCCGTGTGCGTGACGTCTGAGGCTGAGACTAGAGTCGTCGTAGCCAAAATCAACAGTTTGAAGGTAGAAGAATATAATAATGATGGATATATTTCTTTTAAAAACAACTCTTCACAAGATGTTGCTTGATGGACTGGAGTGGTGTGGATTACTTGTGGATTATTGTGATGTTTTTATCAGCTCTTTGGACTCTATTAATGGTTACGGCTCCTACTACCCCTCCATCTGGCATCCTTTCATTCCATCCAATAGGCTAATTATGTTCATTTTCAGAAGGTGCGATGGTGGAGATATGCACCATATCAATGCATCCAACCACACAGGAAATCCTGAAGGAAATTCTAATTATTGGGTTACACCCAGAGGTCACAGAAAGATGTAATCAAGTGAAAAATGATCAGAAAGAGTGTGAGAGCGATGCACACTTTCCTTAAAATCTGCATACAGGACTTATAATGTGCTCTGCATCTCCGATGCTGTTAAGTCCTCTGAGAAA
Source organism: Oxygymnocypris stewartii (assembly GCA_003573665.1). NCBI lineage: Eukaryota > Metazoa > Chordata > Actinopteri > Cypriniformes > Cyprinidae > Oxygymnocypris > Oxygymnocypris stewartii. Next base: position 43,642 of record QVTF01021669.1, read on the forward strand.
TTAAAAAGCAACCTTTGCTGAATCAAATTTTCAGATTTTTCCTCTATTAATGTTATTGTGTTTCATGTTGATGTTACTGATATTCAGAGATCTCAAAAGAAAATACTTCTTATCAAAACAATGATCACATTCTATATTTATACATTTCAAAGTTATGTTTTTGTGTCCATTTGCATTGATTTTTAAGAGAAAAATTGGATCAGATTTTCCTATAAATAACGTGGCTGTGCTTTCTAAAATGCTATTGAACTGATGTTAATGAGGTTTTCGGTTGTATATACCGCAGTGACTCCATACATGTGGAGGTCTGTAAATATGGGCTGTCACCATGACGACACGTTTGAAGGTCTTTGTGATGATAAACGCGAGAGAGCAGCCATTAAATAAAATTTGCTAGATTGTGAGGTGGAAATGATTTTCTTACAAATAATCTAGAAGCTGTAATTGCCTCACGCTGTTTTCTGTTTCTTGCCAGTTTGTCTCTGTAATTTCACACTCTTTTAGGGGAGAAAAGCAGTAATGTCATGTCCTCTGTGTTTTCACGACTGTGTGTGTTCATATTTCCCTGTGCTGATCGATGAACTATCTTCCTGACAGCTGGGAGCCGTGAAAAAGAGAGGTTTACCGTGTGACTGGGCATGAATAGACAAAAGACCGACTGCTGCTGGGTGGATACAGACAGATAAAACAGACAAATCATCCACAGACATCAGAGGAAAGCAGGTAGTGTGAAACTACAGGACTTTTCCGCCTCTCATCTGAGGAAAACAAGTGATTTTGGAGCTTTGTTGTGATGAAAGCTCATGTTCTCTCTTGTGAGATCTCAAACGCTTGTCTGAATGGATTGTGTTTTTGATTTTCTCTTAGATTATAGCTCTTTGTTAGTCCATCCACTGCTATTATTGAATGGCCACAGTGTGTTTAAAGAAGCATCTGGCAGTGATTTTTGAGTTTCAGTTGATTGAAGTTCATTTAGATGAAACATTAGCTGGAAACACTACTTTTCAAACACTAGGCATCATACACTTGTAGACTTTGTAAATAATTACAGAGGCAATCTGGGCATCATAAACTTCATTCATACACTACTAAACTCAAAAGTTGTTTCAAACTCGTGCAGAAACACGTGCATCTTTGCTAGGGGACAAAAATTGACTAAAAATATCAAAAATGTTTAATATCCTTCGACTGGATCAGCAGGGTCTGGGGCTGGAAAATCTGAGTTTGTGACCATCATACACAGGATTTATGATATTCTGTGAAATCTGTCAACTTAGATCTGCAGACAGACTCTGACTTTCGCCAACTGCTGTCCAGAATGCAAATCAGCGCTTAAGTGTCAGCCATATTTATATTCACAAAACTAAAAAAGTAATTACAACCTTTTTATATCACACTTTGTTTCTCAAAATTGTGAGTTCATATTTTGTTTATCTTTTGTTTTCTTTCTCCCAATTATTATTTGTTTTTGAATTTGAGTTTGCATTTTGTAATTGCAAGTTATATACTCATAATTGTGTGTTTACATCTTGCAATTCTGACATTTTTCCTTTATTAAACTTGTAGTTGTGAGTTTATATCTGTTTTTATTTAGTTTTTTCCCAGCGCAGTGTATAAATCTCGGAATTTTGACTTTTTTTTCTCTAAGATCTAAATTTACATCTCACAATTATTTATTTTTTTCTCTTATAAACTTGCAATTGTGAGTTTAAACCTCACTGTTTTTATTTGTATAAGAGGGAGTTCACATGAGTTCACATCTGGGAATTCAGATTTTTTTTCTCAGAATTTGCAGTTTAGATCTCACCATTCAGTTTTTTTTTACCACAAAATAAGGCAGAAAAGGTGACATTTTGCTAGATAATTGTGAATTAATTATGAATTAAATTAAGAGAGATGATTGGGATTTTTTTCACACAGTTCTGAATTGTAAATTTATATCTAGCAAATCTAATTCTATATTACTGAAATTCTGAGTTTGTGAGATAAAAAGTGCCAGTTACCTTTTTTTTATCCTGTGGGCAAAAGAAGCTTCCATTTTCATTACATTGTGAACAAAACATATTTTCTCACCACAGAGTTTAAATAACCTTTGCTTTAATGAACTTTTGAGGTTACTGAAATGTTTTAAAGTGCATTTTCATTGAGAAAGGTTTTCTGTTGCTTTTGATACGATGGCAACATGGCTCTACACATTTTTCTTTAAAAAAGACTTAACGGACAAAGCAAGGTATAGAAAACATGTAGGTTTGTAACGTCTGATATTGTGCTCAGGGACAGAAAGCGTCGCCCACTTGGATTGTGGTGTTATGAGCGATGACGGTGTGGGTGGAAGCCATGACAGTGGTCTCAAAAGATTATTCCATGTTATCTTGGACAAAATGAATGTCAGTGGGAGGAAAGTGTTTAAAACAAGTTAGTGAACGGTTTAGCAGAATAAACAGAAAACCTGAAGCCAATTTCTGCAAACAAGTGAAGAAGTTTTGTGTGAATGAATGTGCCTGACCGTAACACCTCTCTGATTTACAGAACAGACAGAAAGCTAAGCGATTAAACCTAATGCGGTTCGCTTCGGACAGTTCTTGGCAGGTCAGATTAATCATGTCACTGAATCAGCAGATAAGCGAGTTGAAACACTCACATTGATTTGTCTGTCAGAGGAAGCAGCGAGACGGAGCTCGAGAGAAAAACACAACAGACAGAAGAAACCTGGGGCCTGTACCATGATGGTAGATGAACAAATTAAGAGTTACTGGATTAGTTTTGAGTTGACAAAACCAAACTACTCCAATCAGGCTTTGCTGGTATATGATGCTGATAATCAACTTTCTTTGTCAACTCAGGCTTTGATCCTGAGTTTGTGGAGCATGTGCAGGTGACATCACTGGTGAACAGCCAATCACGAGCCTTGCCACTCTAAAAAATCCTGGGTTATTTTTTTTAACCCAAATGCTGGGTTGAGCCTTTTGGGTCATTTTTTGGGTTATTTTTCGAGTGTTTGGGTAGTTTTTGTTACCCAGCCCCTGGGTTAAATGCAACAACCCAATGTTTGGGTAGTTTTTGGTGTTATTTAGATCCTGGGTCAGAATAACCCAGTGGTTGGGTAGTTTTTTAGTGTTATTCAGATCCTGGGTCAGAATAACCCAGTGTTTGGGTAGTTTTTTAGTGTTATTCAGATCCTGGGTCAGAGTAACCCAGTGGTTGGGTAGTTTTTTAGTGTTATTCAGATCCTGGGTCAGAGTAACCCAGTGGTTGGGTAGTTTTTTAGTGTTATTCAGATCCTGGGTCAGAGTAACCCAGTGGTTGGGTAGTTTTTTAGTGTTATTCAGATCCTGGGTTAGAATAACCCAATGTTTGGGTAGTTTTTGGTGTTATTTAGATCCTGGGTCAGAATAACCCAGTGGTTGGGTAGTTTTTTAGTGTTATTCAGATCCTGGGTCAGAGTAACCCAGTGGTTGGGTAGTTTTTTAGTGTTATTCAGATCCTGGGTCAGAGTAACCCAGTGGTTGGGTAGTTTTTTAGTGTTATTCAGATCCTGGGTTAGAATAACCCAATGTTTGGGTAGTTTTGTAGTGTTATTTAGATCCTGGGTCAGAGTAACCCAATGTTTGGGTAGTTTTTTTGTGTTATTTAGATCCTGGGTCAGAATAACCCAGTGGTTGGGTAGTTTTTTAGTGTTATTCAGATCCTGGGTCAGAGTAACCCAGTGGTTGGGTAGTTTTTTAGTGTTATTCAGATCCTGGGTCAGAGTAACCCAGTGGTTGGGTAGTTTTTTAGTGTTATTCAGATCCTGGGTTAGAGTAACCCAATGTTTTAGTGTTACTCAGATCCTGGATTAGAATAACCCAGTGGTTGGGTAGTTTTTTAGTGTTACTCAGATCCTGGATTAGAATAACCCAGTGGTTGGGTAGTTTTTTAGTGTTACTCAGATCCTGGATTAGAATAACCCAGTGGTTGGGTAGTTTTTTAGTGTTACTCAGATCCTGGGTCAGAATAACCCAGTGGTTGGGTTATTTATTGCGGGGATATTGCGTCATCATCTGGAGAGAGCAGTTCTAAGCTTCATCGAATTTAAGCATTTCTTTGGTAAATACAGGTTTGTGTAAATTTTATTTTATTGCTAAAAACGTTTCTGTGTTGTATATCGTTCAATTTTATACAGGCGCGTGTGTGAATCACTAAACAACCGTTGCTCGCTTCGCGTCTGTCTTATTACGTGATGAAGAGTCTGATGCGTTGCATAAAATAAATGATTGTATTTATAAAGATACAGAATACAAATACTTTGGATGTTAAAATATGACCTCAGAGCTGTTTACGGTTCGTTTTGGGGCAGGTTATGAAGGCAATCGGAGTACATTTGGTCCATGAGTGAAGCGCAGGGCGGCGGTCTTATCCGTGTGCAGTTCCCGCCGAACACGACTCCGGCTCAGGCGCGAGAGCCAGCGCCGTTACGGTGGAAACAGAATTACAGAGGGTTTAATCGTAATTCACGATTTACTCGTGAATTACGTCTGTTTAATGTTTAATCTTTACTTCTAATGTTTGTTAAACGAGATTAAATGGGCAGCGTGTATATAGCTTACATAAAAACGAGATAAACAATTCTGTAAATGAGAAATAAAGGAAAATAACGGAGGTCATCACGTAAACCAGTGGTTGTGGAGTCTTTTACAAAAGTTGAGCTCCAGCTTTCAAAATTTAAGTAAAGACAGTTAATAATGTTCTTAGTTTTAGCACTAGTTCAAGCTCGAGATTGGAACAGAGTCGCGGGACAAACACAGTGATGAAGCTCTTATGTGTTTGCAAACAAGCCACGATTAATACGATTTCTGACGCACTGTACACGCCGCTGTGATGTGACTCTCTCTCTCTCTCTCTCTCTCTCTCTCTCTCACACACACACACACACACACAAGCCGCGATTAAGATAGCTGATATGCTGTGATGTGACTCTCTCTCTCTTTCTTTCTTTCTCTCTCACTCTCTCTCTCTCACACACACACAAGCCGCGATTAAGATAGCTGCTGTGCTGTGATGTGACTCTCTCTCTCTCTCTCTTTCTCTCTCTCTCTCTCTCTCTCACACATATATACACACACACACACGACATGCAAAACTCCTCATTTGAACAGTCAATAGCAAATACTTGAACTAATAACAAAACATGCAGTCGCTGATTCAGAAGCGCCAGATTGTCAGAGCAAAGTCAGAATTACCTCCTCTCCTAGGTTCACGAAACAGTCGTCCATAACATGCGTTGCTGTTCTGTTGTAAGTAATATTAATGATTCCTAAATGCATCTACTTTCGGAAGGCCAAATAAAGTGCTTTTGCTTTCTCTTAGAAACACACAGCGTCTCCCTGACACGACTGCATCAACACTACTGCGTTACTGAAACCCTGTCTTACGCAAATCTTCCCACATCGTGACGTAGACATGTGGGTGTGTTTGAATGAGCAATTTTAGGATGGCATGGACGAGTCTTAACTTTGATAAAGAATATCTCTTTAGTTTTGAGACCACTTCAGGGATCCTATCTATGCACAAACAGCTTGTAACACTCCAAAGAGAAAGAAAACTTGAAATCGCATCATATGACCCTTTAAAAGTATACTTTTATATACTAGAAAGTGGGCGCATTTAGTCCCAATGAGTATTGAAATTGTACACTTTACACTGATATTTGTATACTTACTACTTAAAGTATACTTACAAATATACTCGAACTTTACTTAAGTATACTTAAAAAAAAAACTTGAAATATACTACTTTTTGTAAAGGTTGTCTCATTTTGCTCTCCTTATATTGTCATTTTTTTCTAGAAGAAACAACTGAGATGTTGAGACCTTGTTTATGAGTTGTCTGTCTTGTTTTGGTGGGTTTATCGCACTGAATCTTGGGAGAATTCCCTTCTCTCGCTGTGTTCAGAATGCACACACAGGCTTTCTGAAGAGGACGTCTCGTAGATATGTGTGCCTTTTCCCCAAGATCAATTACAGGCACCTTGTTTTTCTTTCACATTGACAGAAGACTTAGCACTGCTGGTTATCTTATTAAAATCCAGCTTTTTAACTAGCTGAGCCAAGCTGACCTTCACTGTCTGTTACAGACTGTCCCGGTAAATTACGATACATTCACTGTATATCTGACACATCCAGTTTCATTCGTTAGACCTAAATGAGCATTGATCCTGTGGTACACAGACGATGAGCTCACCTCCTGCTCAACATTCCCTCACTGTCTGATTCTGTTCTGAGACCAAGAATAGCATTAGATTGGAGGAATAATCAACATAAACTGACAAACTGTATTACATTTGAGGAAAAACCACAGCGGGATTGGTCAAATTCAAATAACGAACTTCGGCTACAGGTAGGCTGCTTATTATTCCAGACTGACACTGAATAGATTGTGTTTGTGAATGAAGAGCAGAAGACACTATAGCAATTAAAACCACCAGGCACGTATTCCAATTATAATAGATGCCGAAAATACCTCCTTCATTCAAATGCATCAGGGCAATCGTATTTGAAATCCAATTTCTATTGAATCATTCGTACAATGTCATATTTTATCACCTCTAGTATAAAAAGCATATCTTTAAGTAGACTTATTATTAAAAAAATGTATGCGACCATGCAATCTGTGCATTTCAGTCTCTCATTATGTTAATATAAGTCATTTTACTTTAGTTTAATATTCCAAGTGTTTCTTAATTTTTTCACAGAAATGTTGAGGTTTGGATTGTATCTGTGAGATAATTAAAGAGCAAATGGAGATTTTTATTCAAATCTCCTGCTTTTCAGATTGTTTTACTGAGAAAACTGCTCTAATAATCTCACGTTTTTCTCTACTAAACATCTCACAATGTGCTTGGATTTGCTGAATATCTGAGCGTGCAATCAAAAGTCAGAGATATCAGTAGAAACATTTATTTTCTCATACACATCAAAGATTAAATGATCTGAGCTGCTCCACGTTCATTTTAGAGCTCTGCTCTCGCTGTAAGACAACTATTGTCTCATTTGTGTCTGTCAAAGGAATTTCCTGAAGAACACAAAGCTGACACTGAAATAACACATAATTGAGCCCTCCATAAATCCTCCTGAGCTTTGAAACATAGCAACACACTTTCCAGACCATGTCACTGTAACAGCGTTTCTTCTGCTCAGGTTTAAACATGACATCCTTGAATAAAATCTATAATTGGCAGGTCCTGAGGCTCCGGACAAATTGATGGATGAACGGATGCACAAAACAGAGTTACTTGGCTGGAACGTTTTGAGCTCCTGCGAGAGAAACAAAGCTGATGGCGAGATTCAGACTTCATTAAGTTAGTGACACAGCCAACTCTGCAATACAATGAGATCGAAAGAGATTCACCTTTAGACTGTCATAGCTTGGTGGTCTATGTTAGGAGCGATAGACCAATTTTTCAGAAGTGAAACATTTTGAGAGACTCGAGGGTGATGATGATGTATCAATCTGATATTTTGCTTTAAAACGTGTTTTGAGTGCATTAATCATCACAGGACGCACATATATTCGTATTTCCTCTGGTCTCTCCTAACACAATATTCCATCCTGTCACAATACAACTAAGCACTTTCACAGAATACACTCGGGGCTTTCCCTGCCTGAACAAAACCAGCACAATCATTCACTTTAAATAACTTTTCTATATCAAACAGGCCCTCAAAAGACACTTCAGTCACACTTAGAAACATCTAATGTTAATTCGAGAGTGTGTGAGTGGCTGATCAAATTCCTGTTGCTTTTAAACACGCCCCTCTCCGTCTGAACCAATCAGATTGCTCTGCTAATTAGTATGCGTAGCTGCTGGTGTGTAGATGGAGTGTGAAGCTCAGTCTTCACTTCAGTGCTGGAAAGTGGGGGAATATTGCTGAAGTATCTGCTGCCTGTTTTCCTCCTCGCGGTTAAAGTGGTCATATCATTTCAGCCCTTTTGTTTCTTGTTTTTGAGTCTGATTCGGCTCTTCAGAGAGTGTCTGCAAGACCCATATCATTAAAAGATGTTGAGTGAAACTAGTAAAGAACATGTATATTAGATCTGAGAATAAGATTTGCCAAGTATTCTTTAAAAACAGCTCTTACTCAAAAATGTTGCCTCTGCTTTATTTGCAGTGAATGTTTTTTTGGCTCATACTGTTTAAAAGTTTGGGATTGTTAGATAATTTTAATTGAAAGATTTGCATTAAATTGGTCAAAAGTAACAGTGAATGCATTTATATTGTTGCAAAACTTCTTTTGAATGTATTGATTGAAGAATCCTGAAAAACTAAAATCCTGACAGAAATCACAGTTTCCACAAATATATCAAGCAACTCAATTGTTTATAACAGTGATTTATAATATTTATAAAGCAGCAAATCAGCATATTAAAATGGTTTCTGAAGAATTATGGGACACTAAAATGATGATGAAAATTCAGCTTTGTATCACAGGAATAAACATATTACAATAGAAAACTGTTTTTTTAAATTGTAGTCATATTTCACAGTTTTTACCGCATTTCTGTAGTGTATATAATCAAATAAATGCAGCCTTGCTGAGCATATGTGACTTATTTCCTCGCCTGAGAAACAAATCTGCAAGTAAATTCAGTTGACATTCATAACCCATAACTCAAAATGACAGAAAAGATAACAAAATATTGTCCATGTGTGATGACTTCAATGCAAAAGGCTGTTGCTTTTTGATCAGTTGAATGTTGTATTATAGCAAACAGCAAACTAGACATATTGTATATATACAAGATGTACCCTGTTCATCCGTCTCAGCGCTCAGTGAATCCAGCAGCTCTCATAATGCAGGTGTTTCACTGTCAGAAAAATAAAAGAGATTGTCTTTGTGTTTTCCAGCAGAGGCTGTGTTGATCTGATCTGATGTCTGCGGGGAAATGAGCACAGCCGTGTCGTGATAACCAAGAGCCACGTCCAGCGCTGTTTGAAGATGAGCTAAACTACCTGCTCTGACCAGATCACTATCTCCCTGCAGGCCAGACGGAAAGGCCACGGCCTGACCTGTGTGACGGGGCACAGGAAGCAATTAAGATAATGTGTTTCATGTGTCCGTTTCAGAGAGAGAGCAGAGGCGTGTGACGTCACGAGACCTGTGTGAAACTCACACCACGAGTAGCCTAAAGAAGACGTGAAGTGTGTGTGTGATGTTACAGCAGGTGTGAGATGAACAGAGCTGAAGGTACAAGAGTAAAGAAACGGGACTGGTTTTGGGCTTTGCAGGAATTAGATTTGATAAATAAATTTAAAAAAATTAGCTATTTATTTAGGATCTGTGTACATTCTGGTCAATTGATACCTAAAAAGAAAGAAATGAGTTACAGTTTGATTTGAACAGAAAAAAAAAGAAAATTAATTTAGACCTTTCATATTTTTGTTAATGGGTAAAAAAAATGTGTTAATGGGTAAAAAATTTGGCTTTAATATTTGTTTTGAATGAGTGGGCGGCCCTGAAACGCCCCTTTGTCCCCCATCTTTAAGCCGGGCACACACTGTGTGATTTTTTTAAAGTCCTTTGTACTTGTCAGATTGTAAGAACACGATGATCATGCCACACTGTGGGATCTCAGTTCATTAATGTCAGACTGTACGAAGAGTTTATGGCTGATACAATAATTATCTAGCATTAATTCTGCTCATAGCTGGTCTTGAAAGACGGACACAGTTTGACATTCATCGTAGGAGATGTCACACTGCAGGACTGTGCGCCAAATCTTCTGACAGAATTTCGTCTGAGGTGAAATTTGATCACAAGATTCGCAACAGTCATTAATCAGCTATCAAACCAGTGATCAAAGACTACAGATTTTAGCCTAGGATTATAGGAATCTTTTAGGATTTTCAAAATTAGTCTCAGATGACCAAATCGTGGCCAAAATCGCACCGTGTGAGCCGGGCTTAAACTAGGAAAGTGAGGGGGGGGGGGTTCAATACTTGCTAGCATAATCAAATTTAAGGTATTTACTAGTTGCCATATCAACACTATATAGAGAAAATATAGAGTTTAATTATAAAGAAAGTGCACCAAAATTATTCTCTAATCTTTTGAAGATATCGTTGAATATTTATTTGACCATAGCAAAAATACATTTGTGCCTGAAGGAAATTTTCATCTCAGTTTTTAGTATAACTTTGTTATTTTTTTGTATTATTGTTTCAATGCTTTGCTAACTAGCAGAAGCCCATAACCAGTTTTAAATCCCAGTTGTGCAAATGGGGAATGTTGTAAAACTCTAATTAAAGTTAAAGAGTAAGAGCTCATTTGGATGCATACTCTGGTTGATTCACATCAGAGAGTGGGATCTCATCTCACGGGGAGTCCTGCCTAGTTATGAGACATGCTTTATTTTAGGCCATTCGTTTTTATCTTGTTTGCTTGTGTTGCATATCACATGTGTATTGAACTGACAGTGCTGTGATATTGATCCCTCTTCAAGTGAAAGCCTTTAGAGGCTGTTGGAGAGGGTTTTTAGCCTTAAGATGATGTATTATTAACAGATCAGGTTACTTTTATCAATTCGTTTTTATTATTGTTTTCTGTTTTCGAACACTATTATAGTTAACTAAAGACTATTGAAACATTATTAATCATTGAAATAAAAGAAAATAACAAAACCTAAACTTGTTACATAAACAATGCAACATTTTCATTTAAGTATAAATAAATAAAAACTCAAACTAAATAAATTAAACCCAAGTAGTCATATTAAAAATAAATTAATTAAAATGACAGAAGCACATAAAAGTACAAAAAATTAACAAATGAAATCTGAAAGTATGAAATAATAGCAAATTGAATATATTAATAAAAGCTATATTAGTTAATAATTAAAAATGGCAAACTATAACCCTGGTTTTGTATTAATAGTTTTTTTTCTGTATACTTTTTATTCATTTTTAATGAATTTCAAATTTTTAGTTTTAGTATGTAAAGTTAAACTTAATGAAAATAAGAAATGTTGTGAAATAAAATAGGTTTAATTTTGTTTGATCTTTTATTACGGTTTATTGTGTTCCAAAAAACATATATATTTGGTTAAAATCTTGGGTTCTGGCTGCTAGTCAGAAAAATAATGCTGATAATGAAAACGTGTTAATTTATTTTATTATTATTTGTGTTATTATGAAGTATTATGAAGTCAAGTTGAGCTGTATTGTCATTCCGCTACATGTGTGTACATGAATACAAGCATACAACAATGAAGTAAAAAAAACACAAACCTATACGCAAATAATCTACTGACAGATTTTGACTATAAATATACATAAATGTTCACCTATACATAATACAAACTATACCAACTGTACGAATGCTTCAAATGAATACTGTACATATGCAGAGAGAAACTATATTGTGATTTAAAAATATCACCTTAATTCTACATTTGAACTACTTGAGTATTACTTAACTGTCTTGTCTTTAATATTACATTTCTATGTCCTGAAGATATTCACTCTGAGCTCCTGATTAAACTGACAGCAGAGCATCAATGACCTTTACAAAAAACACAAGCACAACAGCTCCATTTAATCAAACCGCTGCTGCATTCTTCAGAGTGCTCTCTCGCTCTCCTGCTGTAAACACATCGGTTCATTTTCATTGAACCTTTATTCAAACAGGACGATCGCATGAGATTTCATTATCTTTGGTAACTCAGCTCTGACAAAGAAAGCGGCTCTATTTGTCTCACGATGCTGCTAAAATTAACAGTAACATGCCAAGCAAATGACACTGTCTTGACCTAGTCGCACTGCTAAATGAATTCAAGTTCTTTCATGCAGTGACATTTTTTAATGTGGATCTTGATAATGGAGATGAGGGATTGCTGTGGATCTGTCGGGGGAATGAGATCAGACACACCTGCTGTGAATTGTCCAGCGATGCCCTTGAACCCAAATGAACCTCACTATTTGTATTTGTGCTTTAAAGCTGCTTCTTCATGCTGAAGGTACACGATTAACAGGAACTATTATCCGTTTTAGCCATTTTGTTGTGTATTGTTTTTTTTGTAATTGTACTAGTTTTTAATTGTTATATACATAATAGTTTACATTTTTTATTTAAGTTTTTTTATTTTAGTACCCTACTAAAAAGATTCAATTCAAGTTTTAACTAAATATTTAATTCATTATTTTATTTTAGTAACATTAGGGGTTAAGCATTTCATTTTACTTTTAATTAATAATACTGTGAAAATAATATTATGTATTATAAAAAAATACACTGACCTTTTTTGAATTTCTTTCCAATTCTAAGGGAATTAGTGAAGCTTAAAATATAATCTTACACACACACACACACACACACACACACACACACACACACACACACACACACACACACACACACACACACACACACACACACACACACACACACACACACACAGGGCTTGACATTCAAACAAGTAGTTAATATTAAGTGATCAATGTTGTTGAATGTTTGTGTTTAGTTTAACAAAATGAAAGATCTCAGCATCAGCCACGCATGTCTGAGCAACACAAGCAGTGCTTCATTACCAAATGATTCAGTGTATCGAACAAATCAATGATAACCCATTCATAAAGACAGGCACTTGGTTCATTCTTGAATAAATCAGCCGTTTGAATGAATCGTTTGATTGAATGACTCAATGACTCACTCATTAAGACAGTCACTAGCTGTCACCTACTGGCGGTTTTCTTTCGTGTTTAAAAGTATTTTATATTTGTATATGAAAAAACTTTATTTAATTTAATATTGTAGGCTAATTTAAAAGGCAACATTATTTATGCAGTTGTAATTTTGCAGCGTAAATGCATTCATGGCATGCTACATTTGAGCTTCATTACATTTGTCTGTGTAAAAATGTATCTAAATGCCACTTCTGCTGCTTAATGGAAAGATCTGTTTTGCTGATTCTGCTTTCATTTGATTGGTAACAGTCCTCGTGTCTCGTTATATTTACTGTAATTATTAGTTAAATTAAACTATTAGACATGAAACATTATGCATACATTTAATACAATACTGCCTTTTATATAGGCAAAAAATGACCTGGAAATCAATTTAGGTAGATTTTAGTATGCCGTCGTGAACTTTAATCATATAAAATGTAATTTTAAGCAACAAAATGAGGATCGGTGAAAATGCTGAGTGGCTAGTAATTTTGAAAAAACACTTGCCACAGTGGCTGGTGAGCAAAAAAGTGAATGTCAAGCCCTGTGTGTGTATATTACCGCTGGTTCTACTGGTCCATTACAGTAGAAGATAACTATAAAGAAAGGACGTCACCGTGACATACAAAGAGGCCAGTCATACCTAATTATGTCTATATTGGCACTGGAAGATATTTTCACGTACATCAGCTGTACCGCTTTCTAGTTTAGCTGGAATCAAACCAAAGCCTGTGCATTTGCTATGCTGCTTTTTTCTTAAGTCCATAAAAATATAGGTTAAGCTTCCAGCACAGAGTGTTTAGCAATTTCATCCAGAGCAGATAACAGGCAAGCAAATTTAAGATTCACCTCAGAATCCGGGAATATATCAACTGCTAGCTCTGCTATAAAGCAACGCTGTGCCACCTGTTTTAAATTCACACGCACAATCTGAATATTTAAATTCAAGAGAAATTCAAATATAAACACGATCCAGTGCTTTGTAATCCCAGTGGTTATAAGTGCGTGTTATTCTCCAGTCACAGATGTAAAACCTGAAAGTGATTTAAATGCAATCTAGATGATTGATGCAAGGATGAAGAACTGTATTGTCAGTTGACACACGTGATTAATAAAGAACCCTTCATGAGCCGGGTTTGTGCATCACACAGAAAATCTGTTTGAGTATGTGGAGAGATGCACAGACTTAACCAAGACTGACCAAGAGGTCGTGCATATAGCAGTGAACGTTTTCTCCAAAAGGACACCATTGAACATAATTGCGTTATTATTCTGTGTGCATGAAACTTTATGGCTTTCATTAAGCGAGAAGGGTGTCATAGAAATCATATTTCCATTCCTGCACTTAACCTGTACAAGCCAGGCTAATGCAAATGCAAAAATAATAACAATAATAATTCCATGGCAGAACATAATTTGATGATGTGGTTGTGTGCATCAGAAATGAATAGAATAGTTCACCCAAAATCAAAACTGGGTCTTTGTTTCTTGGCCTTCCTGTCATTCCAAACCTGTATGAGTCTCTTTGATCTGTGTAACACAAATATATATTTTTAAATAATTTTTGAATAATATTTCTAATTTAATGAAAAACACACTATGTTAAGATGTACTCTCCCAGTGCTTGCTGGGAACTGGAAAGACTGGTCTCATTTAAAAAAATAAAAATAAAAAGATTGTGTATGCCAATGGATTAAGCAAACTTCCATTTTTACTAATTTAAGTGGATTGCATGCAATAAAGAAAACAGGTTATTTTAGTTAAGCGAGCATGAATCAAATGCTTGCTTTTTCAGTAGCTGATCTTCGGGATGAAGTACATTACTCAATATTTGTGCATCATATAGTGTAATGCATGACTTACTGAAATGAGTCAAAAATGGCACCTTGCAATTCTTAACTTAAAGACCATTTAACTTGATTAAAGCCATTCAAAAAGTTGATTTAGCTGGTCTATTTATCCTATTTCAATTATGAAAAATATTTTTGAATTAAATAAAACCAGTTTATTTAGATGGCACCATTTATTTATTTATGTATTTATTTATTTGCGGTCCACTTATTTAAAACATTTTTTGCATATTGTATTATTTTATTTATATATTTATGTTGTTTAATGTTTATCAGTTGTAAAACTGGTTATGGAAGGACAAGTCATTTGCATTGTAGGATACATTAATCTTTACAGTGTGCTCTTGTACACTAAATGTTTTGTGTATGCATACAAATTATATACAGAGTATGAATTTGACAAACATTACAGTAAAGACGGCAGAATTACATCATGCAATGCAGCTTGATTATCAATGAAGACTGCAGAAATTGTTCAAATTAAAAAGTTATGTTTGCAATTAATATGTGAAAAGGAGAACTCATAAGACTTCTTTTCACTGGTGCAATGTTACTAATTATCAAATCATATTTTGATCACTGGATTTAGATGTTGGGACATAGAGCACACTTTTAGAGTACTTTAAAACATGTTTTTTACACCTCTAATAACAAACTTATCTTACCCGTGATTTCATCCACACAGTTATTGCAACCAAATGTGAATAAGCAACAAATAATCGAGGATTTGCCTTGAAACGTTTTTATTTACACTGATCTATATACAATTCATCAAAGTGACCATTGCACTTGACTCAGATGGATGGTCGGAAGTGGACTCATATGTGAGAGAACACCTTGAAAATGACACATTTATATGAAACTCTGTCAACAAGAGTTATCGTGTGGATGATTGTGTTCAGTCTGCTTTCAGCAGCATTTGTTCAGAGATGATAAATGGACTGTACTATACCAAGGGTCAAAACTCTTTCTCTCCTCGTGGCTTCACAACATTAATTTACCTCTTTTTTCCCAGCATGAGAGAATAAACTCCGTCACAGTGAGCGAGTTACAGTCCTGATGCTCAGCTCTTAGAAACATATAAGACGCTGGCCGTTGGGATTTTTGGAAAGGTCTGAACAACAAATGTTTCTATGCAATAGAATCAGCTATCATGTCTCATATCACAGCAGTCCGGAGTTTGGACACACTTCTCATTTCTTATAACAACTGTTATCATCATTTTACAATAACGAATCCTGCATATTCTGTGCTCTTAGAAACGAGAGTCATCATAAATAGCTCAAAGGTGATGTGACACAACGTACAGTGTTATAATGTACATTCATTATATTTAAAATAAGAGAAAAAACTTGATTTACAATGATAACAACTGTGGAAATGTGCCATCACAGTCTGTGAAAAGAGTCCATAGAAGTCATCAAAACTGTGAAATATCACAAATAAAAGTGTGTGAATTATGTAATGAAGGACGAACATGTATGCTGAACACTTGTTGATGCTTTTACATCAATATCTTCTTCAATCACCCATTCAATAACAATGCATTTAAATAACTTAATTACATTTATGGTAATTAACTGTTAGTAATTTTTGTTTCACCCTTATGCTTTTTAGAAGTAGTTCCTTAAACTTGTATTAGGAAAAAAAAGGAAAGGAAAAAAAGACAAATTTAAACTATGAAAAATGTAAATACATATATCCATTTAATTTTTTGTTAATTTTTGCTAATTTAAGTCATAAGTTTTACCCTTATGTTTACTAAGAAATGTCCTTGTATAAAAAAAAAACGATGAAATACTAGGCGTACTGGAAATAAAACAAATGTATATCTGTAGAAACCATTTCCAATGGTAGTAAACTGCACATGTTCGTTTTGTTTTGCTTCACTGCTTCATCTGCTTAAATTCACCCAAACAAACATACAATTGAAGTTTTGATATCTTAGAAACACGACAAGTGCGTCCAAACTTCTGTCTAGTAATGCACATGATTAAGTCAGCAATGTCTGATATTTGCAAATCCACGTTGCAGAGGAATACAAAGATGCATTCAAAAGTACAAACGAGTCTCCGGGGCTTTTTCCTCGTTGATAACATTACAACCCGATCTCCATCTGCACCACAGACACCGCAGGCGGAGCCTCCGCCACCTTCTTCCCACGGGACACCAGCTTGGCCAGGTTCCGGATGGACGGAGTGGCTCTAAACAGCAGTTTCTTGAGGCCGGTGCGGTACTCCTGGCGGATCAGACAGTACAGCACCGGGTTCAGGCAGCTGTTGGTGTGCGCCAAGCACACGGTGATGGGGAACGCGTAGGCCTGCGCGTTGTAAAACGCGTTGCTGAACGGCACCAGGTCGAATTTGATGAACACTCCCCAAAGGGTCAGAGCCTGGTTGGGCAGCCAGCACAGAAAGAACGACAGAACCACGATGGTGACCGATCTGGTGACTTTGGAACGGCGCTTGTGCCGCACTCTCTCGCTGTCCGAGCCGGGAATTCCACTGACGCGCCGCCGCAGAACGAAGCGCAATAGCAGGAGGTAACAAACGCAGATGATGACAAGCGGAATCACGAAGCCCAGGAGGACTTTCTGGGTTTGATAGAGACCCAAAAGCAGCTGTGGGTCCCAGCTGCCGGAGTCCGAGAAGCGCACGAGGCACAGCTCATCGTCGGACACCTGCGCCGTGGTGGAATAAACCGCGTGAGGGATGGTGGCCACCACGGAGACGATCCAGATTCCCAAACTGGCCCACTTGACCTCGGCCGAGGCTGTTTGGGGACTTTGCATCCGCAGGGATGACGACAAGGAGCAGTAGCGCGCAACGCTCATGGCCGTCAAGAAGAAAACGCTCGCGTACATGTTCATAGTGGTGACCGAGCTGATGATCTTGCACATCACCTTTCCAAACGGCCATCTGAAGTCCAAAGCGGTGTCCACGGCCCAGAACGGAAGAGTCAGGACGAACTGCAGGTCCGTCACGGCTAGACTCATGACGAAGCAGTTAATGGACGACTGCTTGAGTCTGTGGCGCGACTGGAGCAGGTAAAGCGCCAACAGGTTCCCGACGAGCCCCAGAGCGCACACTATCAGGTAGACGAGCGCGATCACGACGCGCATGGCCATGCTCGAGCTGTCGCCGTAGAGCTCCGGTGCGGACTCTTTGGAGAGTAGCTGCAGCCAGCAGCGGAGAGACAGGTTGTGGAGAGCGGTCCGGTTAGACAGCGCATCGCCCTCGTCCAGTGCAGTCCGCACGCAGCTAAACCTGGTGCCAACGTGCTGCTGTTCACCTGCATCGCACGGCTTTACGCACCCCTTTGATTTCTATAAGATTCCATGTGTTACACAAATGCGTTCCTAAAAGGTGCAGCACGTGATCCTCATGCGCGTAAACTCTTTGTTCCTGTTTTTAAGAACGGTTGCTGCGTGAATCTGTGCCACAGCCTCTCCTATCTCCTCTGACTCTCTGTACCTGAATGAGCTCATGGAGCATCACCGGGCTTTAAATAGGGGAGACTGGCTGCTCTCACATGGGACGTTTCACTTGCCATTGAAAAAAATAATGTATTTTATTTTATTTTTAACCCGAAAAGGCTGTGTAATAGACATTTGGATTAAAGCATCTGCCAAATTAATAAATGTATATTCCACAAATACCTACTGTAGAAAATGTACAGTGTAGCTGGCATAAAACACTAGTTTTATGTATTTTTTTTAGTTAAATGACTAAAATTTTCATTCAATTATATATTTAATTGTCAATAAATTACCACATAATGATTAAAATGTTTATGATTATATTTTTTCTTTAACGCTACATTATTATGTTACTTTTGGCAGCCTAGCAA